>JBBDHI010000012.1:8008849-8023908 GCA_037177115.1 Craterocephalus stercusmuscarum | reverse complement strand
CCCCCCCCCCCCCCCCCCCCCCCCCAAACAACCCAGCCACACTAGAAATCTCCTTCCCGACAGCCCGCCAGGAAGAGCGGCCGGGATAATATCAGCGAGTTGAGTCGTACACAAACTTGAAAGGAGAGCCCCTGAGTGCTCCATGCCTCACAAGCTTTTTCCCTCCTTTTTTTAAGCCCCCCCCCTCCCTCCTTTTCTCCCTGCTGCTCTTCCTCTCTTTTACAGTTTCTTTTTCTGTCCCTCCGTCCACGCTGCGTTGTTTGTGTGGTCTATTTGAAGCAAGGAGCAGGTGGAGGGAAAGGCTAAAAGAGTTAGCTTATTAGCATGTTACCAAAGTAAAAAGCTCCGTTGGCTTCTGTCCAATAACTTATATTGGCTTCAGGATTTGATTTGAAAGACTGGCATCTTGGAGGCAGGGACAGATGCTAATTCGTCGTCAGATTTTACATTTATTTAAAGGTTGATTTCCAAAGAATAACCAGTGCTTACAGGTGGGAACAGAAGCAACCTTCCAGGAGAGCAAACATCTTACTGTTGATCAGATGGTCCATCAGCTGTTTTGACTTTTATTGAAAGCCAATACCAATCAGTATAACAAGATGCTTAACTACAGCAACTCATCAGCCTCAAACATCAATGCGAGAAGTGCGGATAATCAAAAAACCCTCATGTGGTCCTCCCAAATTCAAATTCAAAGCATAAAAGCTGTGATTTTAAAGGATTCAGCCGAAATAATAAAAATATCAATTCTGTGTTTAAATCTATTAAAGTTTTTGAGTGAAAATGGGTTGCTGTGTCAAATGCATGAAGTTTTGATCATTGGCCTTGTGCCATGCACACAGAACAGAGATTCCTTATAAAATGTCTGAGTTTTAAACATCTCATCATGCATTGTTTAAGTTCTAGTGGGAATGAAATATGGCTTTATGGGCTTTGTAAATAATTGCATTCTGTTTCACACAGTGTCCCAACTTTTAAAAGGTTATCCTTTTTCCTTGAACTGTTTGTCATAAATTGACAAAAGAGAAACTTTAGAGGAAGCTTAAAGTTTAGAAACTTCTCCAACAAAAGCAGAAGAGTTTATTCGCCTCAGTTCTTTTTCATGCTACAGCTGCTACAGTTAACCGTCCTACTCTAAACAAACGATATTGATTTTCATTTGTCAGCACTCCGTTGAAAGGAACCAAGCCCTATCATTTTAGCCCGAGTACAAGCGAAAATTGTCTCATCAATATTCTACATCTAGACTCTGTGGTGAATAGCTTTCTTTGAAAAAATCAGAGCTTAAATCAAGCTTATTCTATAATAAACAAAAGCCACAGTTGTAAATCGATCATGACTGCGGCTTCACCACAATTTACCGAGACACTCTGGAGGCTGCAGAAAGTAGAACTACATTGATTTTCTTTCTCTTTCTTTCCATTAGCCTCTTTTCTACATTAAGTTTTTCTCCCTACAAGAGAAGGAAAGGGAGAGAAGAGAAAGAAGAGACAGAGATGGTGAGTCATTCAGCTGTCTGTATCAAAATAAGCTGATCGGCAAGCCTTCTGGTCTTCTTTATCCAGACTGATAAACAGGTGATGAGCTGCAGTCTGCGCATTCATTCGCATTAACAAATACTCCCACTGATCTGACAGTCTTCCTATTCATCTTGTATTAAACAGTTCTTTGCAAACGCTTGTTTCCAAGCAGCCAAACCTTATTGTAATCATTCATAGTGATTTCAGCCAGTTGTTCTTTAGGCTTAATAATAATAATAATAATTATAATAATAATAATAATAATAATAATAATACCTTCACCTGCAGCCACGCATGATTTCATACTGCTCCACGCAGCATTCCCCCCCCCCCCCTCTGTTGTCGCAGTAGATTCAGTACTTCAGAGTCTGCACATGTACAGGGCGTCACAGCGAAGCCTTTTAAATTAGCAAAATTCTTCTGTCAACTTTTGATGACAAGGCCTCACGTTTATCCCAAACAACTTTCAGGCCCATGAGACTAAATCTGTAGGACTAGATAGAGAAAATGTAAAAGTACATAAAAGGGAAAAAAAAGAGGACCAAAAATGCTGTCTCTCTAGATGGCCAAGTTCCTGTTGATAACTTCTGATAAAAATGGACTTGTGCTCAAGCCGAAATAATTTCAGTAGAGCAAAAACATCTCTATGAAGATCTTGTTCAAATGGCCTGTAAACAAAGGATGAGATCAAAAATGCCATAAAGCTATGTTGCAATAGCTATGTTCTTGAGATGATATATAAATATAATTTCCTTTTCTGCTGCTGCAATGTATCAACTTCACTAAATCCTTAAAAAGTTTATTTCAAAAGAATTAAACTATTCAGTTTAGCCACTTGGTCTGATGGACTTTTTTGCTTGTTGTGGCCTTGTGCACGCATCTATTGAATTTCATCCACATGGGTAAAAGTAGTCGGCAGGAAAATAGGTTAATGGACGACTATTTGACGAAAAATACCATTTCCACTTATAGAGGGCGCTGCCTCTCCGACCACCACCAAATATTCATACCCTAGCGATCTGCTGGCAAGAAGGTCAAGCCTAAGACGGGATGGTTCGATGCAGTCTGTTGGTTTCCTTACATTGGCCATTTATTAATTGGCTTATATATATGAATGTATGACAATCAGATTGGCTTAAATTGACTGTCTGTGAAGAGACTTGAGATGTTATGAATTGCCGCTATACAAATAAAGTTGCATTGGATATAATTGATGACAGATTGACAGAGAGCAGGAATCGAAAGGCCAGCCTTTCAGTCAGATAGGTCAAACTAAATATACTCACAAGGATCTTTGTATCTTTCATAATTTTTTACTCGAATCAGGTGAGCAAACATACTTGACACCTCTCAGCATGGTGTCAGAGGGAAACAGGACAAGTTGAAAAACAGATGAAAAATAAATATTTACAGAAAACAAACAGTAAATAAAAGAAAGTGCTTAAAATAAAAGGGTGAAATATTCTGTAAAGACTTGACAAGACCCAAGAGATACACCCAGACCTTTAGTAGAGTCAGACAGTCATCTGTGCAATTGTAAAAAGCTTAGAGTCAGCTTGATCTGATCACTTTCGTTGCAAACATAGGTTTTGCCTTATACTGTATATTGCAAGTCGGCGCCTTTCTATCAATTATTTCACCAGCTTCCAGTTTTCCTGACAGCATATGAAGAAACAAGAGGTTGCTCCAATACCTTTTCACAGTACTGTAAGTGATCTTCAAATAAGGTCAAATATAAGGCGTTCAATCCAACTCTGAAGATTCTTTACAACAAGTTTTTGCGGCATGACACCCAACTGGCATTGCCGTGGCCTCGGGACGGCCTCTAACCCACACCTGAGTGTGTAGGACGGCTAACCTGAGAGCCAGTCGCCAGCAATATCACACTCATCTGTCTGTTGCCAGTTCTTTTTTCTATAATATGCCTCTCTCTCTTCTCCTCAGATGCCCATGGCTCTTGTAGTCGCTGGTGTACTTTCTATATCCTGGTCATTCCTCTTTCTTACACAGTCTTTCTCTCTCTCTCTGCAGCTCTGGTTGAGATGCCAGACACAGTTGGAGTCCAAAAGCCACTTAGCACTAAGACGCAGCAGCTGTTTGCTCTGGCCTGCTGTCCCACAGTGCCAAGTTGAGGGCCATGGTAGAAAAAGAAACACTCTTCTGCTCGCTGACATTGTTCCATGGCAACTGTGGTTTTAAAATCATGTTTGTGTGTGTCAAATACAGAACTTCCCACACAGGATGCACTGTTTATGGTTGCGCGCCTTTGGCAAAAACTTGTAAGTAGCTAGCTTTATTTCTGGGAGGATATGTCAATAAAGCTCTTGAAACGTTTCTTGTTGCTCCAGTTATTTTCAAGTGCTTTGTAGCAGCTGAACGTTGGGCCAGTCGAGCTGTTGTCTTTGGCTGCTGCTTAAGGTGGAACTGATCATGGTTCAGGGATGAGCTGGTTAAGGGCAGCACCGGGCCACACAACAATCGCATACCAGGGAGTTTTACATGCTATGCCAGCCAAGAAGCCTGCTTTACACAAGCTGCCCGGCCTTGTGGGAGGATGGGTTGTATTATTTTCTTCATGTGGTATGTAAAAGACAAAAAAAAAGGCACAAATGAGACACATTTGCATTCGTCATCCACTTTGCCAGCCCTCCACCCCACCTTTTTCACTCTTCTGTCCTTCCCTCCTCTGGTTGCTCGGGTCAGGGACTGAAGTCATGAGAGACCCGGCAGGATGAAAGGAAGAAAGCCGGCATGCTAAAGGCCCCCATGTGGCCGCTGAATTGACACCATGGTCCTTGAAAGAAGAGATATCTGACTGGCAAGGTGTCAAAGACCCTGACCAGCCTGAGCCCACCAATGAAAGCCAGTAGCATGATTTCATGTTCCAGAAGAGCTGCCAAAGCACTCCGAGTATGTGTGTGTGGAGACAGTATAGAGAAGGGAGGGAGGCCAATTCTGAGAAAGTCAAGCAGCAGGGAGGAAATGACAACTAAGAATATGTTATTGACTGCAATAAATAGTTCAGCTTGAGAATGGATACATGTGTCCAGAGGTGCGAGCATGATTTACAAACAGCTTGGGGAAAGTGGAGTCAACTACGTCACATGCAACTGTGTCCTGCTGCAGCGTAAAGTTAGGAAACTCAGCTTTTATGACTGAAGCAGATAAAGAACATTTCAAAAACAGGTTTGCTGAAGTGGGAACTGATTCGCTGCTGGTTGGGCTTGCTGTCAGAGGGGGGAGGAGGTACTGCTGTGGCACACAGAGGTCAGAGGTTCAACAGTCTTGCAGCTCTCACAGGAACCACACAGGAAGAGCAGGAAAAAACTGTGTACATATATATGACACAGCAGCACATTAGTGAGGTTTGCACATGGACTTCAGAGCTTGGTTTGACCAACCTTGTTTCCGGGTCTGCTAATACTTTATATGTCTAAGCATTCCTGACAATGAAAGCAAACTGAAATCCAAGAATCACTCAGCTGAATGAATGAATGAATGAATTAATTAATTAATGACTGACTGACTACAGGATGTATAATTTCTTTTTTAAAAAAATTTGAGGGAAAAAAGCTTTAAATCAAGATACTATTGTGGCAAATGTTAAAGCGTATGAGTAGCTAAGAGCAAGAAATGCTTGCCCCAAATCAAATGGTCCACAGAGATGAGTCCTACCTCAGATAGTCATCTATAAATAGAGAAGGAAATGGGCACTTTTACCTTTAATCAGCTTTATAAAAGTTGGGGCCCCTGTGTTCCCAAACACTTTATATTTGATTAACACTAATAAACATAAACATCTTTCTTTTTTCTCCTATAATTGTGTTTTGTGGGCTCACTGAGTGTCTGTAATTGATTGGAATCTAGACTGACCAGACAAGACCCCAACACTGTTGGTGGCAAAGTGGCAGCAAAGTGGAGTGGGCTCTTGGGTTCAGTCAGGGGCCAGTTGGGTAGGGCAGGAGTCGGGGGGGTTGGGGGCGACTGCAGAACATAAGGCTAGACCAGGCGGGGAGAGTTGTGTTGGAAGGCATAGTTTTCAGAGTAGGGGCCGAGCACAGTGGCCTGGCTGGCAGGGCAGAGTAAGCAGACTAGCGGGGGGTAAGGATCCCACTGTCTGGTCTGGCTAAAGCGGCACTGCCAATGCAAAAGCACCCAGCTGTGTTCGGGCCCCGGGCGAGGGTTTACAGAGATGTAACAATGGGCTTTCCCTTCTCCAATTATAGTCCGGGCTGAATAAACACAGAGGAAACAGAGTGGTCTAGAGGTTGGGGAGGCTGGCTGGAGGCCAAAAGGTCCCAGACCAAGGTTTCTGAAGTTCTCAACACAGTGTCTCTTTACAAAACATCAAATCCAGAATGTATAAAAATGGCCTGCTCATTAGCCATTTGTTGTGATTGAGTCCACTGAGCGGAAGGTGTGGTTTTGTCTTACTGGAGGTGTCCCCGTGGCTCACTTGGCTAAGACCCATGCTATTTGCGTATTATATCTGATATGAATCTGGTGCAGTCATATACTGGACCATCCATCAGACAGACATTAGGCCTAGCTACCAGTAGTAGTGATTTTGATTCGCATGTGATGCTACAAAAGCGAACGTGGCATGATCAGGCCGGCACCCATCAAATCAAAAAAGTTTGCAATCATGTAAAAACAAGGGAGAGCTTTCTTCCAGGAGAAGCGTCCTTCCGACAATAAGATTTGGAGAAATGCCTTCTGACTGGTTGATTTCAACCTAAAATAAAAAAAATTCTGTCAATCCAGAATATGAAGGTGAGCAGTGCAACAAATCGCCGCAAAGATTAGAGCAAGATATATCTATTTGCTTTCTGTTGTAGAACATTAAAGATGTCTTGCACTCTCACCACTGTACTTTTATACAGTCATGTGCGAAGTGTGGCAAGTGAAGCAAGTGAGGCAGAAAGCATCTGTTGCAAAGATAACATAAGCTTACAATGCTTACCGACTTTCCCACTGCTGATCGAAGCAGATTCGCTCATGGCTTTTCTTTGTGCACAATATAGAAAATGTGTGAGGGCGGGTAAATGCAAACTATGATTATTTGTAAATAGGGCTGGGTGATATGACAATATATATATATTATCTGGACGATAAAAAAAAAATTCTCTCATTTCATATGAAGCTCTAATGTTTATTTTGCGATGAGGACTTCAAGGCATGCACGCTGCAAAATATAAACAAACGTGAAGGAAGACAGTAACGGATTATTTCAGACCAGTAATTCACCACAAGATGACCAACCGTCCCAAACCGTGCAGTATGTACCTAAACAAGGGACGAAATCTGTCGCACAGATAAAAAAATGCCAATGCAGATAAACATTTTATAAAGTATGCCGAATCCCAATCCCAACATGGACAAGAAGCTAAACCTGATGTATCACCTGCGCAACAATGCCGACAAAGAATACAGAGAATTAATGGGCTAACGCCGCATCAAGTGATGGCGTAAGTACTCACGATAAACTCCAGATGCAGATGCTGCAACCGGCTTTTACCTGCGGCACATCATATCTGCACGGGTTCAATTTTACCAACCCACACCCACCCGAACCCGTTTCAATAAGTACCAAACCTGACCTTCCCTTATCTTTCTCCTTTATTTCATTATTGTCTTTATTTGCTCTAATATTTCATGTGATTTAGATTTTTACCAGTTTTTGGCATATAATTTCATACTGTATTTCCACAATGTAAGTTCATATAAACTATCTATTGAATTGTAAATTTACGAAACAAATGACTACAATCAGTATATAAAATGAGTTATATCGGGATATGACATTTTGGCCCCATCACCCAGTCCTACTTGTAAAAAGTAATTCCATGTTTTCTGGGCAGTTGCAAACGCAACAAAAGGATCCTCTTGGTTAAACAAATATATCATAGTGTTAGCCTTTTTAACTGACTTTTCAGTTCACATACCCATGATGTTTGCACTTAAACCTATTCATACCTTTATTGTGAACACAACATAGACATCTGAAACAACATCGATTGCCATTTGAGGTTTACTCTCATGCCTTTTTAGTTTTGGATCAGCTTTTATCCTTTTTTTTAGCTAGATATTCAAGGTAATAATGCATTGTTTTAACACTGCATATGTTATTTAACTTGATGGCATGTCCAAAACTGGGTTTCCTCCTTAAGTGAAGAAAATATGAACTGAACTTTCAAAAAGGCAGACAAAAGAGCTCTTCCCTTTCAGGCATTACCTTTCATTTCTGGGAATATTTCATCTGTGAAGATGCTGTTCCATCACAAGCCTCTCTGTTTTGCTAGCATAGACAGGAAGCAGCTAAGGACTCCTGCCATTTTCAGCTTGGTATTTTAGTCAGATAGAACTTGCAAAGTTATTGTCATTCCCCCTTGAGTATGTCATCTTCTGGCAAAAATGAAGCTGAGTGAGGGCAAATATTTTATTATGCACATTAGTAGGACTTGAGTCCTCTTGTTACAGTTTCTATTCACCTGAATGAAGCTGTGAGCTCAGCCATGTATCGCTATGCATCATACACATTAAAAAGCTATATTCTGATCTTTTACCAACCACTGAAAATCATTTTCTTTCCCTATAAACCAAAAGACTATTACAAATGAGTGAATCCATCTGTTATAGCAGATGAGGTGTGCCGAACACTTCATCCATTTTTGGGTCTCTGGGGTCAGTTAGGTAGCAACCCTTACCAAAATAAAGAGCATTCACATGTCTATATAGCAAATGGTCTCTAAATCATGAATGGCTGCTCTCAATCTGTCACAGGGAATGCACGGAATAAACGAGACTGCAGCCAGCTTCCCTCATCCTCGTCCTCCAGGGAACGTTGGTACATTCCATTAAGAGGAACACTTAATTAAAGCATGATAAAATACCACTCGGAGACCCCAGAGGGGTCTGGGGCAGAGCAGAGAGGATGGGTAAGGCCGGTGGTGGGAGCACAAAAAAGGGGGGGGAACAGTTCATTCTAGCTGCGATGGGAAGTAACAAACAAGATAAAACCATGGATTATCTCTAACTACAGGAGATCAAAGATAATTTCTTAAAGAGGTTTTAATTAAACACACATAAATACGCATAAAATGCACACAAAACCATTTCCCTGAGAGTTTCATGGAACAATGTAGATAAAGCAAATTAATCAGTTAATACACCTTGTAGCATTGTTGCTCATTCAATCTGTTTTCTCACGAGGGCTGTTTTATTTTGTAGAGAACTACAGTGAGTCTTTTGATGTTTTTGTGTCTCACTGCTTCAGGTCTCATTCTGGCCAGACAACCATCTAATCTACAGCTGCCTTAGCTGATCTTTTTAAGTTAGCACAGTCTCTTTTGGAGCATGTGATCACATTCAGCTGGTCTGTGAGCTGTCAGAGCCTCCATGTGCTACATTATGATGGGTAAATGTGAGTTTCTGAGAGGAAAAAGTCAGCTGCGTCCACCACTGCAGCGTGAACGCAGCACCCTACGGTGAAAATTATGAGCCGTTTTATCCCTCAATCAATGCTGAACTGATTCGGAGCCGATAAATAGCCATGACTGCTTCATGCTGGACTGAATAGTTATTATATTGAACAGAAAAGCCAGATATTTCAAGGTGTTTGCAGGTCTTTTGACTTAAAAATATTTCATTTGCTGGTGCTCATATGTGGTATTCATGACATTGTCAGGGTAAATATAGCACGCATACACACTGAAAGAAATTAGAAAGCACAAAACCAAGAAGGTTCTTTACCTTTCCCAAGACTGTGAGACAACTGGGGTCCAGCTCTGGTTGCTCCAGCTTCACCACTCCAACCCAGCCATACTCGTACAGGTCCTCCTCATCGTTATTATTGCATAGTCCCAAAGGATGCATCTGGGGAAAAAAAACAAAGAGTGATGGATAAGTACTTAATTATTTCATTCAAAGGGTGAGAGTTTCTTATGGGCGACCTTGTCATGCAACATCAAACAAAATGCTTAAAGTTTGACAGTCTTGGCATCACAGTTTTATGGGTTTTGAAATATGGGTTAAATCGCTTGCTTAGAGTCTTGCTAATCCATCTTCAATACATGACGCCTTTAGAGGGAAAATGTTAATTTAGCACTTTATAATCCACTTACCTCCTTTCTTCCACAATGAAACAAAAGCGCTTTAGCACATTAGGCATCTTGAAACTACTGGCTGCGGCGGATTCTAAAGAAACAGAGGTGTCTACTTGAGCCTTCAAAACAACAGCAGATAAGCAAAACTGGGTTTATTTACTTTAATGTATCTGCTGATGCTGTAAATTTGCTGAGTTTCTGATCCGCTTCAATTCTTAATGCTTCAAATGATTAATGTTGCTGTCACAACAGGGAATCCTGTCTTATTAGTTTAGAAAGTGGATGAAGCTGCTTCACTCCAAAGCACACTTAATACCGTCTATCAGACTTTCTTCAGATGTCCCCATTACACTTAAAATACACTAAATTGGCCCACTTCTCAGGCAAAAGCCATGCAAAGCCAGTGCCTAGACAACGTCTTTAAAGAGGATTACAGGTAAAAGGACAGCTGACATCATGAACATGAAGCAGAGGTGGCCTCTTTACTTCTAAACTCTCAAAAGCATTCATCAAAAAGCGGTTTCTTGCTCTACATCAGTGGTGTTGACTACGATGGAAAAGAATGTGTGTATGGGAATTAAGAATAGAAAAAAAAAACATCTTGACAACAGGTTTTGACAACTGTATCTAATCACAGATCTTGTGGATGTACTACAATACAATCCCAAGAGGTGTCTGTGTGGGAAGTTAAAAGATAACATGTTGCACAATCAAAGTACACCAGCACTTCATGGGAGCCATAAAAGTGGAAAGGCACAAACTTAAAGAGAAAATCGAGAGGAAGAAGTAGAGCACAACTGCAGCCTCAGCCATTCACTCAGATGAAATAATGATCCATTCAAAGTAGCGTGGATTAAAAACTGTAACCAAGTGGAGTCCCCAAATCCTGGATAGACACTCCACCCGGTCAGCAGTGCTGAGACGAGCTCCTGTATTAGCATTACAACTGGTCAACCTGACCCGGAGGCCACTTATCCTATTAACCAAATGACCAAAGCAGCTCCAATCAGTGAGCAACGTGGCGCCGAGCTCTTGGCTACTCTGGCCCCTGAGCCACTGCCGATGACCCGAGATACCCTTCTCCTTCTGCTGACCCCTGACCTTTGAACCCCCAAATGCGTCATGTTGGGAACAGTTTAGGTGTGTGGCAGTTCAGCTGAAGAGGGAGCCAGAAAGCACCTGAAGCGGTTTTTGGTAGGACTAAACAAAGTGTGAGAGGGCGAGTCAGGGCTGGAAGGGTCAAATGCAAATCAAACTGTGGAGAAGCCCTGGAGAAAGAATGCGGGCAACATGTGGAGAGCTCCAGCAGGTAGCATCCTTTTCTTTCAGCCTTAGGGGTGAAATGTGATGAAGATGAATCAGTTGTTGCAAACGAAGAAAACGAAAGAAGCACTTGTGCTTAAAGGTATTAAAACTTGAGTTCAGTGCGCCTGCAAAAATACAAGTCTGACATCTTTTCTCGGATTCTAACGTGCACCTTTTAAAAAAGGAAAAAAAAAAAGAATCCTCCCCCTCAAATCTCCCACGCACAGAGTGAGCAACTATGATGAAACATGAAAGATTAAGCTCTGATGTGCATTTACAACCCTTTGAAACAAATGGATTGCTCTTGCAAAAGAGCAAAGAAAGAAAACAAAGAAGCAGGCGATGGGAATCCGGGGCTACACTTAACGAAAACCATTTTTACTGAGTCGAGATGTAGTTACCGCATCGTTTTTTTTCAGGTACGCTCGTTTTGCAGGACAGAGCAGCAGAGCTTTGACCGACTGGAGGGCAGTACAGTTACACATTCGGTGCAATCAGCTTTTGTTAAATGAAGGTAAAGAAGGGTGAGTTAGCCTGGTCTCCCTGCAACCTCCTGATTTTCAAACTTCTCTGGTGCATGCATCGCATCCCAGTTAAATAAGGTAAAATTTTGAATGAGCATGCTGCTGGGGAAGGAAGAAAAAAAAGAAAATCAGTGTAGGAGGATCTAAGGAGTCCGCTTCTGTGTCTCAGTGAGTCCAACAGGAGCACCAGGAAGTGGAGCGCTGCTTGCTGTGTGATTGTGACCTCTCTCTCCTGCTTGTCTAACAGCTTGGATGGCAGTGGGGAGCCCCGCCTGCGCCCCTGGGCCCTGAACACTAGGCCATTGTGCAGGGGCTTCTGCACTCCAAATGGGACAGAGTTGTTGTTGTGGACCATGTTGTTATTTTAGAGGCTGGCCATTGCACCATTATCTCCACCACGGGGATTTTTCTTTTTTGTCAGATGTTGACGTAGGCGTTGATGGATGTTGGGGAAGGGGAGCAGAAAAAAAAAAAAAAAAAGGGAGGGAAAAAGAGCTGGGTTTGGATGAGAGATGATGATCTGGTGAAATGGGTCACAGCTACTGGCTGGGTGCACAAAAGAGAGACGAGCACATATGCAAACGTGCTCTCACACACACATACACACACAAAATAACTGTTTGCTCTTGTGTTCCAAACGCTGGCTCTCCCTGCAAAAGGCCCCAAATCAAGCTCAACCCACCCGGTTGGAAATGCCCGTTGTGCTCCATGCTTGGCTCCTCTGTACCCGAGGTTTTTGGGTGGAGGGCATCTGGCGCCCCCTAAGTGCCGTGAGGAGGCTCTTGTTCTGCCTCCGTCTGTCCAGCCTCTGGGGGAGGCTGCCTTTCACATGAATATCTTGTTACAGAGGCCACACTCTCAATGAATTCCTGGCAGGGATTTGAACTCCACCTGTCACTCAAGCTAACCACTCCTCCCCAAACAACTTCCCACCCCTCTCTGCAAAACCACCTGTGGGGAAAGTACTTGTCCAGGTTGATGTGGAACTATCTTTGGAGTGTTATAAAATTAGTTAGAATATTTTATAATAGAGGGACTTCCTGTTCCACTTATATTTATCACACACACACACACATAGTTTGTAAGCCATTTATAGTTTGGGAAAGCTCAGGTCTATCTGGGAGAAAAACACAGGCTAAGTGATAACTGTTGGTAGGTGAATCATGGCTCTACAAATTTAAAAAAACTAACCATCACCACTCGTGAACTCCAAAGGAGTTCCAAAGAACTCCAGCACTCCAAGAAAATCAAAATGCAAGTCACACCACCGATGCCATTCTACTCCGTCTGTCTGTGTCACAATTTGCTGAGCCTTTGATCACATAACAACCACTTCTACCACTTCCCCCGTTTCCCTCCCTCCCCTGACACACCCCCTTTTCCCTTCTCCTTTTAAATTATTGGTGGCCGTGGTAACAGCTGCCCCCCCGATCCGCTCTCCGCCAACCTTCCACATGACCAAAACAGTCACCCTACTCTGCTCTCGCTAAACTGTTGTTTTTAAAAGAAATACTAACTCTATCCGTGTTTGCAGATTTGCAAAAAAGTCTTAAGTTTGCAAAAATAACACCGTAAAAACGCACCCACCCCCCCTGCAAAAAAAAAAAAAGATAAATAAAACAGCTCTATTGAAATTTTTAGAACTTTACTAACACTTCAATGAGCGCACAAAAAATCCCTTTCCTGTCTCCAAAGAGAATCTTTTGGGCAACATTAGTAGGAATTTCAAAAAGATAAGCACCTGAATGTAACCGATCGATATGTGCAACTCTAGCTCTTCTGGTTGCGATTTGTTCCTGAAAGGTTGCTAATTATTTACTCAAATCCAGAGTTCCAAGACTTCTTGCAGCGGGCATTTAGGTCACAACAAGGACGAGCCTGTGTCGTAACAATCAAAGCTGCTTTGTTGTCTGAAGCTCATGCCAGCAACAGAGTTTTTTTTTTTTTTTTACAAGATGGCCTTTATCAAGCTGGCTAAATGATTAACTGCACATATCTCTTGTTCGCTGCTTTCTTTTATGCATTTTGGAAGAAGAGCTGGCACTTATTTCGCATGCACACAAAATGTAAAAGAAGAAAAACCCGGGCATGATGCCAGTCCTCACACCCACCTGCTTCCCCAGTGCCATGCATGTGTTTACGCATCTCTCTGTTTGAGCACAGGCGAGTGTAAGAGGTTAGTGTGCAGTCTGAAATGTATCATAAGTGACTGAGCCGGTAACTCGGTGGGCATCTCTCATTGAACGTCTCCTCGCCGTGAACTCATTCACCCCAGCAAAGAATCATCCCGCCCACCTCCACGGGGGTTTAATTCAGCCGACCTCTTCTGACCTCCTCAGATGCCCCTCCTCACCACCAACAACACCTTCCCCTCCCAAACACTGTTCTACAACCCCCTCTTAACCATGGTCGGTGGGGAGGGGGGTACGTTTTGTCAACTTCCTCAAATAACACCAATGTTGGTGTTCTATTATGTTCAGGGCTGTGGAGATGGGACATCTGTGGTGGGTGTTATTCAGCCATCAGTAAGATTTCAAAAATGACAAGAAATGGAGGGAATTATTCAAAGTCAACATGAAAACAATAAAAATGCCAAACTTACAACATATCCCAAATGTTGACTTCATACAGTAAAGGAAGGCAGTTCAGCAGGGATTCTTAATCTCTAGTCCTAGAGGGCCACAGTCCTGCATGTTTTTAGATGTTTTGCTACTTTAACCCATAAATTACTGAGTTATTGAATTGAATTTAACTGCAAAGTTTAATATGTTAGAGCAGGGAAACATCTGAAACCTGTTTAACTGTGGTGGTCGAGGACAAATGTTTGAAATCCCCGGCAGAGAGTTTATTCCTTGCTTGATGAAGAAACACACCTGGTTCGTGCTTGGAAGTGTATTCCAAACTGTGCATCTAGTTTTCTTTTTAAAATACAGTGAAGCGAAACAACAAAGATACAAAAAAAGAAGTGGGGATTGATTTCAAGCCGCACTGATTCAGGACACAGAGGAATAACTGTGTGGGAGAGGAAGGCTGCAAAGACAAGAAAATTCTAAACTGTACAGGAAGTTTAACAGCAGTTATTCTCCAGGTTTTTTATTCATTAGCAAAGCAAATCTGAAGTTAACTTGTGAAAAGTTTCCGTAAAAGAGAATTAATCCAGTTCATTCATCATAAGATGATTAGTGCTGCTAGTAGTCACATAGAAACAACATAAGTTGTCTGAGCTGGCAGTTTTTGCACTGTTGCAGGTGGGAGGGGGCAGCAGATCGCAGAGTGACATCAGCTCATTACGTAGCTCGATTTGAACTTTGCATTGGATTTAACATAAGAAGTTGTGAGGCGGATTTAGGGGAGACTTTACAGTACAAACCCAAAACTAGGCGGGTCTGTTCGCAAGATAAAGGGTGGAACAAAACTTAAGAGGTTTGTTTCCTTTCCTTCATTCATGGTTAGCACCTTTTTCTTTTTCCATCATTTCAGTGCAGATTGGAAACAATCTTAATTTGCAGTGTGTTACATGACTTAAAGGTAACGTATCATGCTTTTAAATCCTTCCTTTTCACAAGTAAATCATTAATTTATGGTTTATATAAAGTAAAACTGCA
>JBBDHI010000012.1:7968879-7980612 GCA_037177115.1 Craterocephalus stercusmuscarum | reverse complement strand
CCCTATTAGGAAGTCCATTTGTCTTCAAGCATGCAACATGTGTTCCTACCTGATGAAGGGACTTTTTAGAGAAACTGAAATGTTTGTAGAATTCACTCCGGACTTGCTGCATTGATTCTCAATGCAATGGGATGAAATGCAGCAGCTCATCTCCAGAACATGTGCTGCCAGTGAGCATGCTGGTGCAGAGTTGCACATTGCTTCCTACCTCCTCACTGCACATGATGTGGACACATTTTAATATGTGTGGCTACTGTATAATTGCAAATTCTGATCCACAAGCCTTGTTTGCCATAATGCAAATGAAGCACATCACCACCTTGTGCATGCTCATAATTAAAATTACATCAATATTCAATACAATCTGTTTCCTTAGCTAGACTTATTTTTTGTAACTGTCTTGTTTAAATACTTGTCTTAAGCCATTTGTATGTAAAGTGCCCCGATATGATATGAATTGGTGTCGCACAAATAAAGCTAAACATTTTGCATCATGTCCTCCCTCCTGTGTGCTCAAGAAAAAGTCATTTCTTCAGATTTTGGTTACATGTGAAGAGAATGTGTGAGCACAACAAAGAATGTATTTTGTACATGTTGTATTTAATGCCCTTATCTAAATAGCAGGAAAAAATGGGGCAGGTTTTGTGTTGGGATGTACAGACTAAGCTTAACATGCATATGTTGAGCAGGAATGGCAACAATAAAAAGGAAGTCTTGCTTCCTATCTAATGATGTCTTTTCTTTTGGAGATTCAATCATGAATCTGCTTCACTGATCGTACAAACTGCATAAGAATGAATCACGGTCCTAAAAATACATTAAAACAAACATTTGAGACATTAAATTCACCTTTAAAAACAAAACCTCACAACTAAAGCTAATAAGAAGGCGGAAATACTGAGCATTAAAAGTCAATATGGTTGCTTGGAAGGTCTTGGTGCTCCATGAAAGTTCATGTGGCCATCAGCCGGACATCGGTGCAGGGCTGATTGGTTGCATGCATGGCCTGCAGTTATTCCCATGCAGTCAAGGATGTGTGACAAAGCTTGGCTGCATTTTAAAACACCAGCGGTGGTGGGAGGTGAGTTTGTGTGCAAGAGGGGTGGGGTGGGGGGTGTTAAGCAAGAAAAAGAGAAAAACAGTTTAGTCTGTTCTATTCCAAAATGGAGAGAAACGCAGCCTCAAATTACTTTGGCCAGGACATGAAAGTGAAGCAGGGTGGCGGTTAAGAGACGATAGCACTTAAAATACAGCTGCGACCGCCAAGCCAATAAATGGAAAAAAGTAGGGAGCAGCGCTTTTAACCTTTTTAAACCAGCATTTGTGTACTGCTACTGTTGCTTTGGCGCTGGGAGTGGCCCCCGGTTCCCTGGCACCTACCGTCTGGGACCGGCCCATTATGGCCTCTTGGGGTTTCCATGCTGTGATGAGAAAGCGCGCTGGATGCCTTAAACCACTAAAGCTCTCATTATAGTCTAAATGCAGCGCGACACAACTCTTGCCAACTGCAAGGTAGGAGCTCCAGTATTTCAGCGCATCGTTGTCTTAGCTGAAAACCATCACTGCTCCGGCCTAGCTAATGTAACGTCCAGTCAGTAAAAACTGCCAGCCTCAAAGAACCATAGCACCAAGTCCTCTAGTACCTCACGTGGAGCTGAAGAACCAAGAGTTGCAGAGCAAACCGTTGCCTTTTTTTTTAATTTCACGCTGGACCCAGGGGATGCTCCGCGTTCTCTCTGAGAGGAAGTAGGCAAAAGCCACAGTAGTCCCTCTGCTTCTGGCCGACGACACTATGAGTCCCATCTGGTGCTCTCCGTGCCCCTGCCACGTCCCTGCCTCAGCACTCACATGCCGACAGCACGGGCCTGCTGGAAATCAGAGGCAGATGTGAACTCGTGCAGAGCATCGTAGCTCGTCGCTACAGGAAAGATGATTTGGTGTCCAAGAGACAATAAATGAAACAGCAACCAGCGGATGGCTTTACCCATTGCGTCCAACCCGGAAGAAGCAATACGAACGATGATGTGAACAGAGAAAAACATCAGTTAGAACCCTAACTGTGAAACATAAATTCTCTATGCACACGTCCAAGCAAACAGGGCACTCTGGCCAGATCTTCGTCATCATGCTCCCTCCCCTCTTAGAAGAGAGTGCAGGAGGCAAATTAACTTAATTTATTATTTTTGGCTCCAGCAGCATGTGCCACTTTTCACACTCTTCAGGCAGAGCTGAGGCAGTGTTAACTTTGGGGAATTAGAAAAAGGCGAGTTGGGAGATACAGGAGCAGTGGTTGTGGTCGGGTCTTTGCTCAGGAACGGTGCCAAGACCCCCCTTTTCCCCTGTACTTGAACCCATACCTGCTGAGGTCTGGCCACTACGATACACACACACACACACACACACACGCACACACAGCAATGCAAACCCCCTCAGGGCTCTGATTAAACAGTAGAGGAGAAGTCTGGAGGGCTCCATAAGCCTCAAGCTCCCGACTCACCGGACATAAAATCTTTGAGAGAAAAAGTGCAACAATCGCTGCAGACGTCCAAACACACAATATTTTTGTTCAACCTAATTCCAGTACAAAACACCACAGGAATGTCCTGCAATGTTCCTGCTGCGTTGTATATATGGGATCAAATGTGCACGCTGGGAATCTGATACCAGTTTAAAATTACACTCTTTAGGTTGTATGGTTGTCATCCGTTGTCAGCTTCAACTTACATAAATTTTCGGTTGAACATATGCGCAATGAGAAACTCAAGACAGTGCGCCGTGCTGGACAAGCTGCCGCTCATTATAGCCTGACAAAATATAAGCTGTCTCTGAGCGGTCAGCAGCTATGTTTGTAAAGAAAGCAAACCTAAATAGATGTGGTTTTTGATGTAAAGCTGAGGTTCGACATTGCCATGCGGTTAAGCGAGTGGCGCCAAATGACCATCTTTGTGTATAAACAGGGCTCATTTTTGAGTATCCCTACCTTTGATCACCACATATCATCTTTCTTTTCACATCAGAGTTGTCATTTTGAAAGGAAAACAACAACAAAAAAGATGCTGCACTGCAGTTGGACTTGCTGTTGCAGGGAGATGGGCGGGAGGAGGTGCTGGTTGTTTTAAGCATCCGTCCTTCTTGAGGGGGAAAGAGAAATGTGCAAATGAGGTAACGGCTTCAATATCACTCAGTGCATGCAACAAACCAACTGAGGCTGCTTGTTTGCAGCCCATTCCCCTGGTTTTCATGCCATGAAAATACAGCCCCGTCTAAAGTTAAAGCTCAGATTTTATCTTCAGATGATCTTATATTTGACTTTGAAAAAAAAACTTAAATAGAAACTGATCTTAGCAGTCACATGGAAATATATTGGCTGGCCAATCAGTTGTAATCTTTGCCTGAATTAACTCTATTACTAAGCATTAGGTGCACATTGGGTTTTTACAGATAACTCCAAATAAACAGATCAATCTTTAAATGGGGTGGATGCTTGGCATACAAAAGTCAAATTATAATCAAGCAACATTTTTTTTTATATTTTGAAAGGACTGTGCTTCCCAGGATCCTTGGCAGGACATGTTAAAAGGTCAGGAAATGCATCATTAAAGTATTGGCACATGATAAGAAACCGAACTATTTTGCTGCCCTGGGATCAGAGGCCGAGCAGATTAGGGAAGAATTAGCTTATTAAACTTCAAATAAATACTGCGCTGAAAATATTTGGGACTTCTTCCACTCAGTGAAGGCTCGGATGGCTGATCCAAACGCACTTGTCATGTTTGGGGTGGGGTGGGGTGGGGTGGAAATGGGTATTTTTGTTCTTATTCCGCTTAAAATATAATCCTTAAAGTTGAAGGAATGCCATTTAAAATCAGATGGCTGGACGCACTGGAAGACAAGCGGCGGGACGTGGAGTTCATCCAAAGCGGCATAAACACTCAAACTTAAAAACTAACCTTAATTAAAAAAATAATAATAAATAATCTCAAGCTGACCATGAAACTTTTTGGTCCCCACAGGTCGCGGAAAGCAGCCTCGTAGACTCGCGTAAAGGGCTAAACCCGCTGGCTAAAAACTTTTTAAACTTATTTGTTTTTTTTTCTAATGGAGGCGGTTGTGTGGAGAACTTTTCTTTAGGAAAAATATAGTTCCTAACAGCGCGTGTTTTTACATAGAGGCAATTAACAGAAAAGTGCGCACAGAGTGAACTCCAGACATCAACAAAATAACTTGCAAGAGCATGTTTTCCCTGTGAATGAATTCCACAAGATAGGAGCCATCTTGTGACCGCATATGCTTGCAAGCTTAGTACCATCCTCACACACTGCCTGCATGCACGCACACACGCTCAGACACACAGAGACAGACAGCATGTACAACCCTTGTCAACCTCCCCCCCCCCCCCCACACACACACACCACCACCACCGCACAGCCCCCATTGGAAAAAGTTTTAAAGAGAGCAGCTTGGTAAAATTACACGTCCCGAGCACCGCTCGTGTTGCCCGGGACTGCTGCCCGTCTTTCCCCGGTAAGAAGCAGACAGGGGGTAAAAAAAAAAAAAAGACACTTTACACGTACTTGAACGATCTCCCCCTCCGCACTGATCGTGGCTCCAGCTTTAGAGAACCGTCCTTGCAGACCAGTCGTGTAAGTCGTATAATCTCCATTGGGACTGGACTCGAACAGCACCACTTCCACAAAAGCTGTATCCTTGGCGAAAACGGCGCCGAGAGAAGCGGCGACCAGCAAGATCACCGGGACCACCGAGTCGGGCACACGATCTGAGCCTCTCCTTGGTAAAATCATCATCTTGCCGGCTGGATCAGCGCCGATCGGGACATAATTTCACATGGATTAATTAAATCGGATGAAGGTAATTGAAATCAGGTCTGTGCGCGCGCTGCGGGCGATGCCTCGGAGGAGTCAGAATTGTGCAATAGAAGCTGAGCCTGGGCTGAAGCGTGTTTATTTCACCACTGCGAGCCTTGTCAATTACATTGCCTCAAACGCAGCCTTGCTTTCTCCCTCCCTCGCTCGCTCCCTCTTTCTTTCTCACCCTCCTCCTCCTCCTCTACAAAGCGGATCTCCTTTGATCTTTAAACACGTGATTTTTTTAGTCTCTCTCTCTCTCTCTCTTTCTCTCTCTCTCTCTCTCCCAAAAGGGCTATATCCCCACCCACCACTCTTTCTGACCCTCTCCTTTGCACTCCCCACTCTGAAGTGCCAGCACTCAGTTAAGGAGGCACCGAGGACGTCGGCTCGCGCTGAAAGGGGTGCTTATTGTTTGACTAAAAAGACTCCGAGTTACACGTTAACTTCTGAGTTAATTGAGTTTCTTCTGTTGAATATGAAGTAGATGGCGCTTGCTTCGAACACCCTGCACCAATGCTGGGGCTTTTTTTCCCTCCCCAGAGTGTGACATGTTGTTTGGTGATTGTGCCACCTTAAAACAAACATTACCCTCTTCGGGACGCTTTATGATTTACCCGGGCTAATTTTTCTATCACACCTAGGCTACCAGCTACAATGCGGCCAGTTCTCTGACATGCAAGCTTTCCGTTTTCTTCATGAAAAATATAAATATTATTCTTATCAAAAATAATAATAATAATGTAAATTTAAAAAATAATAATTGATGATGTCATTGCAGGCTACTTAATTGGAATTCATTTAGCATTAGCACTTAGATAATTAGCAAAGAAAGAACTGAAACCGGGCTGTTTTTCGTTACTCGATATTCATTTTGAAGTTTGAAACATAATGGTGTTATAGTTTTTTCTAAACGTTTTTTATGAGCTGTTGCAAATGAGCTTGTTGGCTTTAGAAAGAAGTATTGCCAAATGTCTCTGATCTTCAAAACAGCTGTCTCATAGAGACAAGCCAGACAACTTCATCACAGACTATTTTAAAGCGTTTATTCAAACTTATTATTGTTTAAATGTAATATGTCATCATTTTGATAAGCATGAAAAAGTCAAATTAGTGAGTGTGCAATGCTTACAGCACATTTAAAGATCAGATTAATTATCCTCCATTTTAGATACACAGACTTACATCCTGCAATTCTCTGTAAAACAAACTGTTGCTGTTATTTACTGCAGAAGATAAAGGGTCCATTGTGAAACTTCCATGCTGACCGGTTCCTGCAAAGCGTTTTCTGCTTGGAGCCTTTCCTCCTGCCATGTGTGTGACTTCATTATGTGTCTGAAAATAAGCACAATGAATAGATAAATGCATCTCTTTTTAAATGTGGGTCCAATTGAACAAATAATGAAAGGAGCTTGTGGTGCCATGAAAGTATTATTTTATATTTAATGTGGGCTACTGAATAAAATCATTCTGAACAGTGCTTTGTAAATTAGATTTTAAATGTGAAGAGGAACAATAAAGCATGAAACTAAGTGAGAGTTTTATATCTGTTTTTTTTATGCTGCTCTCCTGCAGAGGAAAAACTCCCGAATGAGATGTGAGTATGACATAGTGATTAATGTCCTAATTCTTTTTTTTTTAAACTCAGAAAACAAGATTTCATCTTGCTGTCAGCTGTGTGGCAGTGTGATTATGAAAACCAACTGTGAGGACTTTTTAGGTCAAGAATGCTGCCGCCTCTGGAAGAAAAACATGATGGTCAACATGTGTTTGGACTCAAATAAAAAAAGGGGGAGGGAAATATTTTAAAGCCAAAACTTAAGAAGTAGTTCAGCACCTCTGGCACGAGAATAATTTACAGATCACATCATACAACGCTTGGTTTTATGAATCCTGATCCACACCACATGTCAATTTACTGCCTTGTCACTCTCTTCTTCTATGATTGTGCCCCCCACACACTCATGAAATAGAAGCAATTCACGGCTATGTGATGAATATATATATGTATTTGATGGGACCTTTGAAGGTGTTAAGCCTGAAAGCTCAATGATGGAGCTGAATTAGACTGACATTACCTGTTAAATAAAGGACCACAGCAGCAAGTTGCATTGGTTCAATTGTTCACTAAGGTAAATGTTCCTCTTTTATTCCAAGCCTGCCCTCTGCTGGTTGTTTTACATTTTCAATATGGTTTCCTCCCACCAGGCTACTTAGATATTTACATTTGGGATTAATTAAAGTGAATATGATAAATGTTTGTTGATTATTAGACTATTATAGTAGCTGAAACCTAGTGTAATTAAAACGTATATCTTATGTTCTTGCTATTAGCCTGATAAATTATCCAATATTCAATCAACACCAGCTGCATATCATCTCTTGACACTTGAGTCTCTCTGCAGTGTGTAAACTCAGTCCACACAGACAAGAATCAGCTGTCTGCTTGTTTAGGCTCAGAGCACGCTGAAGATGAAGACGGCTCTGAAGGACGATTGCTGGCTCAGTTCTAGGCATTACTGAGCCAGCTTCCTAAATAGGTGCACATCTACGGGTTTTTTCTCCTGCCATCTGTGCATGAGCAGAATTCTTTGGCACATAGATAAGATTATAAAACGATGCAGCTCCTATGGCAGGAAAAAATATTAATGGATAGCTGATGTTGTAAATGTAACTCTTGTTTTAGGGCAAAGCTGAGAGTGCAGAGCTTTGCAAACCATTTTAACCAGATATTTAATCAAACACAAGACTTAGATGTTAAATGTGAGATGTGGTGGCTTTGGAGGCCATTGCAGGACAGTGAACTCATTGACATGTTGGATTTGATCTGAGTTTTATGACATGGTTCATTATCCTGCTGGAAATAGCCATGGTACACTGTGGTCATAAAGGGATGGACATGGTCAGCAACAATACTTGTATAAGCTGTGGTGTGTATGGCTCAGCTGGTATACTGAGGGGCTTAAAACGTACCAATAGATTATCACCCACATTAATGTCCCACCACTACCAGCCTTAAATGAATAAGGTAAAGTTTATTTCTGTCTGGAGTTCATATGAAGCACTTTTTAAATATGATTCCTATTCAGTCCTTTTGATAACTTCTATTAATTCTACTAGCATTACGGGAAAAGAACCGTTGAACCAGCTTAAATGAATTGCTTCCGTTGGTACAAGGGATTGGATAGAGTTTCTCCAACTTAATCTATTACAATAGTTCAACTTGACGATCAAACTTTTTCAAATCATGAAGCACCAAAGACCACAGAGACTAATGGGAAATGTATATTCAGCGGGAATTTAGCCTTTTGTGCCATAAGTTGAATTATGTGCTTTATGACCTGTGTTATGTTTACATTTAGACGATGTCTTTGGAACGCTAGGTTTTGTTTAGATGTGCGGTACAAGGATGGACAGACACCCACCACCAAACGATGTTACTCCTGACATCTTGGCAGCAGAAAATTATAAGTCAATAAAGAACAGCTGCTGTTGATGGCGCTATTTCTCAGCACTTCTTGATATAAAAGTAAACACGGCAGAGAAACAGGACTATAAATTACTTTATCCAAAAATGTGCACAAATGTCTAAAGATGAGACAGATTGCACTGTGAAACTACTGGACACTGTAACGAACAGGGAAGCTGGAGGGGAAAATAGACAGCAAACTGAAGTCATCAATCACTCCTTCACACACAATTAATGATTCATTATTACGGTGAAAATGCCTCAAGCTAGTAAGTATACTCCTTGAAAGTTTGTTGAATGGGTGTTGCTTGGTAACATTGGAAATGTGGGCACCAGGTTTTTGTTTCCAGGTGAGAAAGCCAAAAAACTCAATACCATGTCGGAATGATCTGCCATTGTAGTCATGATAACAGTTGTGACAGTTCAAAGTTAAACAAACAACTCACTGAAAAATTTTCCCCAGAAAATTATAGTGCAAACCATTTGTGGTAACATGGTTGGCTAGGCTTTGCTTGACGGTGTGATGACACATTCCCAAGCTCTGCACAGCTAGGATGCAAGATAGATGTCAAATTAACCGTGGATAGGGGGCGGGTCCCGGAGAAAATCTGTAGTGCATCTTTAAATTTGGAACAACTTGAATCTTTTCACTTGATTTTCCATGAAACCGAGTCAGGGTGATGTAGATTCTTTATTAGGAAAAAAATGATTTGTTTTTCTCTTTAACTGAATTATTTTAGGAAGTCTGACGTAAAACTCTCAAGTAAAAAATAATTCACAATCAAATTCAATCCAAGCACTTGTTGACATTAATGAAACAGTGTTGCCAAACCATCTTAACGTTGCAGCTGAAACGGAGAGTCATGACAAGGCAACATTTTTCTGTCTAGTTTGGGGAGTCTGTGAGTTGTAGCCAGTTTCCTGCTCTTAGCTGACACCTTGCTTATTACCAGTGGTTATCTCAGTTACTGTTCCCCTTCTATCATCCCCAACCACTTTGCCATCACCAGCGAGGCATTTTCATCCGGACAACTGCTACTCACTGGATATCGTTCACTTTTTCAGACCGTTCTCTGCAAACTGTGTGTGACAATCCCAGTAGTTTCTAAAATACCCATTTTCAAGATATCATTGTGAATTGAGTCTCATTTGGATCAATAGATAAGCTCATACAAAATAAACACAAAATCCCAGGGAACTAATAATACGCAAAGGGAAGGCTGAACATGTCCGGAATGGCTCCCAGCCTCTGTGAATTGTGTCTTTGTTGGCACCGTGCTGACGTTATGTTTTAATGAAGAAAGGAGATGATGAGGGGGGGGGTTAGAGTTTTTACATTCATGGCTCCCGGGAGAGTGCATCACTGCAGCATACTATTACGTAAAGTAATTAAGGGGCCCCTTAGACCCCAGATTATGGGGAGATGCTTTCCCTGTGATGACACAGTATGGGGATGACTATTGACTCCATCCGGCTCAGGGTATGGGTTAAAGAATAGATTTTTTTGAAAACGTTTCAAAGACAATGTGGAAATAACATAATAAAATAAGGCAAATAAAAACAAATTAAAAAAAAGGCAGGAAATATGCTGAAAAGAATAAGATCTGAAAGTATCAGCAAGAGAGAGAACAAAGAGAACTTCAGATTAAGTCTGTGTGCATGTTTTTTTTTTTTTTTTGCTCCTCTTAAGTGGCCACTACATAGAGATGGATGCTACACTTACTGGGCACTTTATTAGGTACGCATGTTCAATTGCTTGTTCATATTACCGGCTCATTAGCCAGTCACATGGCAGAAACTCAATATATTCAGGCAAGTATTTCAGCGTAAAGTTCTAAAGTTCAAACCGAGCCACAGAATGGGAAAAATAAAGGATTTAAATGACTGTAAACGTGACATGGTTGTTGGTCTGAGTATTTACGTGAATTACATGAATTAGTTACGTTAAATGAATATTCACACAAAACCATCTCCTGGGTTTACAGAGAATGGCGTGAAGAAGAGAAAATATCCAGTGAGCAACAGCTGTGTGGATGGAAATGCCCTGGTGTCAGAGGAGAATGGGCAGACTGGTTGGAGGTGACTGAAAGGCAAAAAGAAATCAAATAAGCAGGTTCCATCCAAGGTATGCAGAGTAGCATTTCATTCCACTCTTGTTAGCCAAGAGCAGGAATCTAAGGCCATAATTCAAACAAACTCACCTAAACTGAACAATAGAAGATGGAAAAACATTGCTTGCTCTGATGAATCTCTATATTAGCTGTAACATTTGGCTTAGAATTTGGAATACTTGTCATAAAAACACTGATCCACCGTGCCTTGTATCAATGATCTGTGCTGCTGCTGGTTTTCTTGGTGCTGCTTGGTACCTGTTGATCATGGTTTAATGATAATAATGGCTTCTATTTATAGTATGCTTTTCAAAGCATGTAATATGCTTCACAATAAATCCATTATTCTTTCACATGGTGATAAGCCGTGTACCCACAACTGCCCTGGGGCACGCTGATAGAAATCTGGCTGCCAATCATCACCAACGGCCTCACCACCAAGCATTCATTCCCATTCATGCACCACCGATTCCAACACTGGAGGCAAGGAGGGTGGAGTGTCTAACCCAAGGACACAATGACAGATTAATAGGGATGAGTATTGTTTCTGACCATGCCCATCCTTCTGAGCACAGTGGAGCATCTTCTGCTGGCTACTACCAGCACGACAATGCACCATGTCAAAGAGCTCAGCTCATCTTCATCATGACAATGAGTTCACTGTACTCCACAGGCCTCCACAGCCACCACATAAATCCCATAGAGCAGTAGTTCCCAACTTGGGGCTGAGCGGAGCCATACATTTTTGAATGTACAGAGCTCATATGATGTCATGTCAACACACATATTAGTTTATTTTTTAAAATCTGTTGGACATTTCATTCACATGAAACTATAGTGTTTTGGGAGCCTAAAACCTGTACAAACCAGGTCCCAAAGTGAATAAATGGGGAAACTAGCTAATTGCAGCAAAATGCCAAGAGTGGTTCAGCACAAGGCGGGAGTTCATGGCGGTATGGTTGCTGCATGAAAGAAATAGCTGTGATCCACTGTGAAAGAGCACCTCTGAGATGTGGTGGAACGGGAGATTCTCATCATGGATGTGCAGCAACTGTGTGAAGCTGTCTTGAGCAAAATCTCTGAGGAAGGTTTCCATCAGAGTTGGTCAATGATTGTCACTCATCACTGTAAAACAGTATTTTCTGACAAACAGCACTAAAGATGTGGATATTTATTGATGTTAAAATACATTACAGTAGCTACGTCTACATTAGGGGTGGGTGATAAATAAGAATTTTACCGATACTGAGATTTACAATGATAACTGATATCATTTTTGCCCATACAG
>JBBDHI010000012.1:7941098-7951447 GCA_037177115.1 Craterocephalus stercusmuscarum | reverse complement strand
GTAAAAATGTTTTTTCTTCAAATTTTTGACCGCTCTCCTTGTCTAATTTCTGCATTAAAAAAATTTGCATTGCATTTTGTCTCCATGTGTAGAGGTGGGCTTGGAGGGGGCAAAACTGCACAACATTTCACAGAAATGGCTTGTTAACAGACTGGAAACAGCTGAAGTCTTTGGTCACTACATGTTTGGTTTTATCAAAGCGACTGGAAAGATTTCAAATGGCCTTCAGTGGACCGATTATTCCTAGCAAGGGCTGTAAGATTTCTAAAGAACGGCGGCAGTTTTGATTTCTTTCAATGGATTCCTTTTAATTTATTTGCCTTTACTCGTTGCCCTCAAAGTAAAATCCCTTGGCATTCCATCTAATGCAGATTCCAACATGAGTGTTACTCAACTCTAATAGCTTCCCAGTTGTAAGTATAAGGACTTGTAATTTGAGTCAAGTCAGTATTTAAACCTTCAAATGGACTTTGCATACAATTCCGGTCAAACTTTGTTTCACTTCTGTTATATCTATCCTATCTTTTCAAGTGCAACTTGTGTTTGCACTTCCTATCTCGCTTGTACAGCACAAGCCTGCTTTTCTGGGAAGGAGGCCCACAAGGATTACATAACCCTGCTAATGCTTCTGGGAGTTTCCTGGCAGCTGAACCTGAGACGGGCTTTTCTCAACTAAAATGGGACAGTAAGTATTGTTTTCTGTTTAGGAGTGGTGAGAAGAAGAGACCTTCCCCTTCGGTCCTTTCTTCACATCACAAAGTGCAATTGCGGCAGTTCCTGAGACGCACCTACTAAACAAAAGCACCTGGAGTGGCTGTTTTTGCATGAGCTGGTTGGATCAGGTTCTCAGATGTACGCTGTAATTCCAAATCATGCTGCCTCTATCAGCTTCAACTTGTTTTTACAGATTTTTAAATAATTTTGGGTAGTCTTTGTTTCACAACTGGTAGATTTGGTAAAAAAGAAAAAAAACAGCAAATTATCAACTCTGCTCTTTCCTTGGAAATTGACCTCTAAAGTGTCTCTTGATGGGTTGAAGCGAACCGCAGCAGCCTTTGACGTAACTGTGCCTCAGCTACCCTGAAAGAGTGCGGTGACATTCAGTTTCCTGACTCCTACATGGAACCGCAGCTTACAGCTGCAGAGGTGAAACTGAAAATATCTGTCCGTGTGGGTTTCTTGATTTCAGACGGTATATTTTGGTTTACTTTATGACATCGGGCTAATCTCAGTTTCTACTGGCATGTAGTTGTACGCCTGTTGAAGTTCTTGTTTCATGCATTATGCAAAATAACGTGTTGGTTCATTTGACAAGAGAGATGTTGACTTGTAAGAGTTTCTGGAATGCAAAAATGCCTAAATCAGTAGCGTATGAGCTGCTCTGCCACCTTTTATAGCAAGCATCCATTTTCACTAATTGCACTTTGTTAAAAACTATTATTACTCATACAGTACATCCACCTTGTTTCTGCGTGATTTCACACAGGGCTGTGATTAGTTTAATTTTTCCTAAGATTTCTGTCAAATTTCCTGTCTAAAGCTGAGATAAACCATGTTCTCAATTACAGTGGCAGAAGCATTCTGCTCCACTGATCCAAAAACGAACACGAATAAGAAATTCTACCCATATCATATACAGATGACAAACAGGTTCCGGGTATTTGCATTTTGCTGCAGGTATTAACTGACTTGTGTAACCACGAGAAATCTAAAGCATGTTAAGAATTGCATTTCCAAAGATGCTGCTCTAAGTGTTCAGGCGTAATGGGCTACACGGTGCAATTTGGCTTTATGACGTTTGCTGAGGGGAAAAAGGCTGAGAACGTAGGTCACCTTTTGTTCTGTGCAATCCATCCGTCAAACTGCAATCCTTAAGATGATAAGTAACAACTGCTTAAAGGTACTAATCTCTAATTTACTCAGTGTTGTTGGAATCTGCTGCTCTCCATTAGAAGTTATTTAGATTTTCCAGGCATTCAACATTTCTTTTTTTTGTTCTAGCCAAAACATGAATTTGTAATGGTTCAAAACTGATGTACAGTAGGAAACAGACTCCAGATCCGCCTATAAGTTATCAAAATGTATATCTGGCGACATCTTGTAAGAGGGAAAAACTTTCATTATACCTTGGACTGCAGCTCTCTTTCCATTCTTATGTGTAGTACCCTGAAGTTTAATTCCCCTGTCATATAATGAAATAATTATGCAATATGTTACTATTTAAATACCTCACCCACAATAATCTGAATTAAATATGAAGTTTTCCCTTAAAGATTACAATAATTCATGCTACCGATCTTTTATTTTGTGCCTCAGTCCTAAAAAGGTCTTAACCTGCACCTCTCCACCAGCATGAGATCAACTTTGTTCTGGATGTCAAAGTTCGTGCTTAAATTAGAGCCAGACGTGTCACGCTAACATGACACTGTGGTCACTTCTGCATGGATTTAGATAAACCTTACAGCACGTCTCCAGTTACTTCGCTCAGCAGTATTATAAGGGGATTGCTAAGCCTACCCTGGCCGCTGCCCCTTCAACGTATATACAGTAGAGGTTCACGCTTTAGTGTGCTCCTGGTAAATGGTCTCCAAAAAGCTGACACTATATCAGGAACCCTAGAAGGTGTTAAGCGTTGCTTGAAATGGCTTTGAAATTTAAATTTTGAAAGGTAGGCAGGAAAAAACAGAGGTGCACCAGCTGATCCAACAGAATTTGGAGAGAAATTGAGCTGTGTGTAAAGCAAACAAGAGGTCAAGGCAGCTAGAGGTGCCTATCACGGCTCGTGTGAGAGTTTTCTCATGTGAGGACTGATATTAATGCTATTGCTGGTTAGAGGGGGTTTAGTTCAGTCACATGACCCATGTAAAGACTGAAAATGGCTCAAATCCGCCTCTTGGTCATTATTAAAAGGCTAATGGGTTGATCACAAGTGATGGGAGAGAAGGGGAGGGGAACATAGCGTTGGCATTTAGGACACTATGAATGACTGCAGGGGAAAATGAGTCGTTATTACAATGTTCAACAAACACCATCTGTCAATCTCTTTCCATGCATATGAACTAAGTTCCCCCACAGCCTCGATGCTGAACTCTGTTACCTGTTAATGACCAAAAAGAGAAGCTTGTTAATCTCGTTTTCCAGCTCCAGAGGGTGTTTCTATTCCAACCAGTACAACGTAAGATACTTATGTTTGGCCTGTCTTTCTAGATTTTAGTCAGGTTGCACATTCCATACCATATTGTAACACGGAAGCTGTTAGAAAAAGCACACCCATCAGGCAACAAAGTTTCGATATATTTGCCAACATGAAGCAGTTAAATAAGTCTGAAAGTATTTGGATAGTGATACTGATTTGTCTAATTTGGCTCTCACTTTACTGTAATTCTGAAATGAAACAGTCAAAAAACAAACATAAAAAAACATACCAAAAACAGAATATGTTGTAGCCCAACTAGCATACCAGCAGTCATTTATTAAAGAAATATTTCTCTGTGATTAAGAAAGAAGTTTTGATGGTTTTTAAGTTACTTTAAATTCATGTGCCCAAGCCGAATGATTTAAATAGGACATCCGTAACCTGCTGATGATCCACATGGCCACTGATTCTTTTTTTCAATGTCATCAGACAGGCTTTCTATCTCTGATTCTATATAGATTTTACAATCAAATCATTCATCAAATCTTAGTTATCGCAATAGTGGAATATAATGCAGAATTACTGATAAAGAAGTGTCAAATGGCTTGTGACATATAGCAGAGTAGTCCTAGTTGATGATGGGTTCTTTGAAGTTTATCCGGATGTTCTTTGATGATGGCATCAAACAATGTTGACTCATATGAAATTTTTAATTCACTTCATCCTCAAACTCAGTTTTCATAATTCATAATCCCTTTGTAGAATTTGGATTGTTATTTCCTTTCTGTCTGCACAGCATGCAGCAGCAGGCAAAGCAGGTTATCAACATCCATTATAGGGGGTTGCAGCTGGAGAATACAGTGCATGCTGAGCGTCACTGTTTCGGAACATTATTGCTCAGCAGTGTGCGTGCTCACATTGTTATGCTTATAGTCGTTGTAGTTATTGAAAACAGCACATGAGATAAGAAATGGTTTAATCTTTTAAGCTCTTTTCACAGATCTTGAACCATATCAGAGCAAATAAATGGATGGCACTATTTCCTTGGTGGGATAGCGGACTTTCAGAGCTTGCTTTTTTACGGAATGCTGGTGCATAACACCGAGCTGTACTGACTCTTTGACTCCATGACTGCCTCCACAGCTGGCTAAGAGGCTCTGCAAATCCTATCCCGTTCTACCTCAGTACCTTCTGAACGGAACTACACAACATAAGTATCTCAGTCCTTATTAGTGTTTAATGTTTTGATTTAAAGTCTCAGTATTTATAGTCACCGATGTAATCCTCCTGAAATCAGGCATCACCGATGACTTGGGTTAGGTCTCGTTTTCATCCTTTTTAGACGTTTAACTGTAAATGACCTCCTGTATCATAGTTCTTTAGACCAAGGGTTCCACTATCGGTTAGGGTGTATATTCTGACGTTGGCCAGCCTGGGTGGTTGGTATGAGCAGCTGGGGTACTTGGGATGTTTTTTTTGCACATCTTAAATAACAAACCAAGAGTTCCCAAACATTTTGAGCCCAAACCCCCAGGATAACATATGTTGATGCTCCTAGTGTGTGATATGTCAGATGAGTCATCCTGCAGCATCCTGTAAGGCTTTAAAATGTTGACAGTTTCAATAAACGAAGATAAAACAGTTTGTGGTGGGTTCTGTTCACTGCTGAGTTAAGTCATCTATATATGTGTCCAAAATTAATTTTCTTGCCTACAATGACGTACACAAGCTTGGTTTCAGCTGCAACATCGGCATCTAGCCGACTCTGCCATCATGGTAGAAACGTCTTCTAACGTCTTTCGCCTCTTCTTAGCAACATCGGAAAATAACTCTTTCTTTTGATGCTGCCGCCTTTAGTGGCATTTAGCTCTGCCATCAGGCGTTGCTAACCGCTAGCAGAGTGATTGTTAGCCACATGCTGTGAACATTAGACTGAGCGTGCACGGTATTTATAGCACGTCCAGAGTGATTGACGGTGCAATAGACAAATGAAACATGCAGTGACTGCAAAAATAATTAATCGATGTTTCAAGTCCCATTACTTTCACATGTTTAAAGATTTTAATTAATCCTACCATATGGGGTAGTGAACCAATTTATATCAAATATTGCAAAATGTGTTAAAAAAAACTCTTTAAGAAGAATTTCTTCTGTCAAATTTTCATTAATTTGTGAAACATTTTGACTTCCATTTAGTTGTTTATGGAAGCAAAATGATGAAAAACCTTGTCCTTGAAGCGGACCGAACAGTGACGCATATTTAGCAGCACAGACGCACAAACAGGCACTCACAGCGTGCTTGTGCTCAGTCAGGGTGGCCTAGTCTCAAGTTGTGGAAGAGGTCTTTATTCTCAGTTACCAGTGGCAACAAGGGACGGTCAGTTGAGCGTATTAATGCATGGCTGATCCACGTCGCTGAGCCAAAACCCACTCAGAGACCAGAGGGGCCTCTTAAGGGAGTCAGGTGTGTGCCAGGAAATCAAGCAGTTCAAAGTGATGTTGATAAAAGTTTGGATGTTTGTGAGAGCCTAAATCATCTCCTGCTCGAGTCAAAGCAACCTAGAGATGCCAAATTTACAAATCATTGGTCTATTATAGATCATAATGAGTGTGAAACCTGTTTAGTACCAAAAAACTCATGCTTGCAGATGTGTTACATGTAAAACTTTCAGAAATAAGACACAAATGAAAGGACATATTCTATACGCTCTGATGTCAGGTTGGTTGATGTTTCCTGGAGTCATATTTAATTGAATGGGCACAAGCTGATGCACACCGCAGGAGTGGCGTCACACATTACACAAGGCTCCATTGCCATGGTTTCACTTCCTGTACATGTGGCAGGTCTGCTAGAAGCAGCTTGTCGGCAGAAAGGAAACATTAATCCCTCTGGTTCCTCCTACAATCCTACATTCTTTGAAGGTCTCTGAAAAGGAGCAAACCTGTGTAATAAAGTTTCAGTGCAGATCAAAGGGATTAAAATCTGCACATCATGACTTATCTTTCTGATATTTACTCGGGCCTCCAAGAAAGACTTCAGCTTTAACCGTTACACAGCTTGCATGTCTCTTCATCTACAATTCAGTGCAATGGGAGTCCAAACTTTCAGAGGAGACCTGTAGTATATCACAGACCAGAATTATTGGATGGCCTCTCATTGCCGGCCAAGCAGGGGCCCCCTGAGGTTAAAGCTTCATTCATGGGCTGTGTTTACCAGAGACAGCGTATTGAAATAAGATCACAGAGTACACAGACAGACAGGAATGTGCACAGACATGCAGACCAAGTACGGTAATTCCTGTTTGAAATTTCACCTTTGATGTGATTTCAGCAGGATGACCTGAGAGAATAAACAAACTGTAGCTGTGTCACAGCCTGTGCAGTGTCTGTTGTAATATCAAACACTCCCACAGAGACATGAATCAATAACATCAGATGTAACCTTCGTGCTGTATCCCAGCTTTTTGTGTAACATAGGAGTGTTCAGCTCCAGTCCTCCAGGATTGCGATCCTACAGTATTAGATTTGTCTCCCAGCTCCAGCACACCTGATTCAAAGCAAACGGCTCTCCTCAACAGCTTGTTAAGTTTGGTCTAGACATGTTCATCCATTACTCTGCTTCTAGTGCAGGGAACATCCAAAACCTACAGGACAGACGCCATCGAGGACAGACTTTGCAAAATGATAGTTTTAGAAAGAAGATTAAGAAAGTGCACCCATATGAAAGACAACTTATTTTTGCATTACTTCCTTTCGACTAAGAGAGTTCTGGTTCAGCTCTTGAAGGCTCCAATCCAACCTGTTTAGAAATCTGAGAACCAATAAATAGAAAACTGACATATTTAATGCATCACCAGATCCAAAAACATGCAGCACAAGCAGCCCCAGTCTTACAGAAAAATGTCTGGTACATTTATCCACATGTCCAAAGCATATAAAGATGTACTGTATAAAGTTTAAAGTGTGATGCAGAAATCTTTGCTTTAAGAAAAGAAAGATGGGATTTTTCCTTACGGACTATTCCCGAGACATCATGTGGGGAGAATTTCTCTGTTGGGTTGGGACAACTGTTGTGTGATTGCTCACAAATTTAAAGTGGGTGTGGTTATTGTGGAAAAGTTTGACATGAAGACAGTTGCCGCGCTGCTTTTCTGCCGACGTAAACCGTTCAACAGGTTGATGGATAGTTGTGAGGACATGATGCCTCCTTGTTCTTGCCATCTTGAGAAAAACGAACAGATTTCTTCATTCCTGTATTGTATGTACTGTACAGGCCCTCTGAAGCGTAATGTAGTAGAGACCACGGTCCTGCTTGTGTAGCTGAGGAGGACTACAATACTGAGTGAATCGTATTACCATGGAAATTTCTTGGGTGTCTATTGTTGTGCTTCTTAAAATGAAAAAGCAGACAATTGAGGCCGGTTCCATAATTTTATCTGCATCCCAAAAAACATCTGCCAAATAAAACAGAATCATATTCCCATACTGCATTTCCTGCTTTTTCTCTTCAAAATAAAAGCTGCCAGTCTTGTTACAGGAGTCTCACTGGAGATGTTGGATTACAAATAACTGTTTTAAAAAAAGGCCAGATTGGTATCTGATGAAGACTCAAACAACATCTGCCAGATGTTGTTTGAGTCTGTGGTGGTCGGTGGTGTCCTCAATGTTGCTGCATGCCGACTGAGGGTCAACAAACCTACCTGCTAGGCTAATGCTGTCGGGCGGAATTGGATTCTGATGATTGGTTGTGGTTGGGTTTGAGAGGAAAATGTCCAAGTTTAAGAAGCCCTCTCAGTAGAATCTGTTTTATGCACGTAAGGAGGAGGAGTGGTTAACTACCAACTGAAAGGTTGATGATTTCATCCCAGCCTCTCCCAGATCAGTGAAATGTCTTTGGGCAAGATACCGAATCAAATGTTACCTCTGTTGTGTTTCTCAGTGGACGATAGGTAAAATAGCACAACATAAATAACATTTCCACGAGTTCATACAGCTTTTACAAACACAACTCCCCACTTTAAAGAGGAGCAATGTCACCCATATTGTATTTAAACCTGTCAGCCAGCATACCTTTAACCAACTACCTTTATTGTCCTTGTGTGACAGCACAACAAAATTAAATTGCTGCTCCCTGAAAGCATGTCACATCTAGTAACTCATTCACACTCTGTCAGATAATGTTGACAGTTGGTTCATATTCATGCAATTGATCAATAAATAGCAACAGTTAAATCCCAGCTGATATACATCATGGTCAGACTTTCACAGCCATACGCCCAGCAGGTGGTTTCCCTTTTTATGTTCGGCCAACATTACACGTCTATTTTGGTTGCTGTTGAAGACACAGCGACAAGTCAATCTGAACTTGGGGGGAATTTTGTCACTGTGACATCAAAAAATCTGATGGATCACAAGCTTCTGAGCTGATAGGTTTCTGGGAAAAATATTTGGAGAGAAAATTTGACTGTGTGTGTTTGCGTGTGTGTGTTTGCGTGCGTGTGTGTGTGTGTGTGTGTGGGTGACTTTGAGAGGAGCATCAGTGTCCTTACTGTAGCTGTTTGTGCAGTGATAAGAGAGTGCAAAGAGCCAGCTGCCGGGAATTTATCTGTAAGACAAAGGGTAAACTGGAAGAACGTGCAGCTACAGGGAGATAAATGAAAAACTCATTGGAGCATGTCATGCAGCCACAACAGCTTTTACATTTCAGACGCTCTATCGTCTCACTATGAATGTAGCTAAAACACAAGATTACTATTTTCATGCAACAGTGAGTTTAAAAAATATGCAACAATATCTGTAGCTACAAACTAGCAACAATATCAAACAAAGACTTTGTATGTCACAATGTTGTAACGTGTCAATTTAAAGCTGATTTCACCAGAATGTGCATTTTTATGTAATAACGTCCTCTTGTTGCGTAACTTGTTACAACAAAGCAAACTGCGAACGGTGAACAGGCGCTTTACTGGAGGGTCAATATTGAATTTTCCTGCAGGGGGCTGTTTTATGTGTGTTTGATACTGCGGCATGGAAACAAGGTTAAGACATTTAAAAACAGCATATTTTGTTATTCATTAAATGTGGGCATTCATTTGCTCCAGTGTATCTTGTTCTTTTCATTATCATTCAATCATTATCAGTGATCACTTTGTTCTCTGAGGCATGACTTCTAAAACTTGAGTGAGAAGTTCATTGAGTTCCCACTCATGCTTTCCTTAAGCTCCCTTCTCCCTACCCCCACTCCCTAGCCCCTGGTCCAGGGCTAAGTGAAGACGTGGGGGTGGACTGAGCTCAGACTGTGTGGCATTCAAGAATGTGTGCTGGCTGGCTTTGCTTACCTTCATTCCCAGTCATTGCCCTCCTCTTCCTGGCCATAAACCCTCCCCACACACACTTAATCATACACCACTCCCTTACAAACAGACTCTCACATCTTACATGGAAAGCAAAAAAAAAAGACAGTGGGGCATCATATGAGCTGAAGTTACTGGAAGCTCTAGTCAGATTGGAATTTAAACTCAAACTTTGGGTTGATTGTTTTCATCCTGCATGTTCTTCAGGAATCTTACGTTAGAAAGAATTTGAAAAAAATAACTGAAACATGGCCAGTCACTTCCAACCCCTCCAAGGCAAATAGACTCAAAAAGTTCATTTTAATCCAGAGGGCTGGTCATGAGTGATATACTTTCATGTACACACCAGAATGCAGGGCAGTGTTTAACTTAAGCACTCTGAATTATTCACCAGTTGCACCTCTGTTTGTGCGATTGTTGTGAATATTTATGCCTGTTGGTGTAACATGTGACTGTCATACTTTACCGCAAGCGTTCTTACAAACAGGAAGATGTGGCTGCAAAGTGAATTGTTCATTTGACATCTGTAGTTGTGATGACTATCAGGCTTTTTTTTTTCTACAAAAAAATTCAACAGAATTTGGTGGTAGGAAGTTGATTGCAACAGTAAAAGCAACATAGCAACATGTACACAAATCAAGTGTTCGTGTTGTTCACTCATCCTAATGTTTAAAAATGCTTGCTCCAAGGCTGCAGTTGTGCTTACAGGTGCTTCCGAGTGTGGTCCACCAGGTGTGCCGGGGCACAATGCTTTATGAGGGCAGGGTGAACTCCCAAGGGTCCAGATGTGCATCATTACTGCACATCTGGACCAAATTCCATGGCTATCCGAATAAAGAAAAGAAATTCCCCCAATATAT
>JBBDHI010000012.1:7647314-7660334 GCA_037177115.1 Craterocephalus stercusmuscarum | reverse complement strand
TGTGAACATCTTATTAGAAAATTCTTGGAAAAGTAAGAAAAGATAGGAGGAGAAAGTGCGACAAAAGAACAAAATTCTTCACAAATTCCAATGACAAACTACAAAGAGCCCATTATTTCCCCATGGTGCCTCGTCCCAAACCTGCAATGACTACAAATAAAAACTTATAAGAGCTCAGAGACACTGCTGAGGTAAACCACCGCTCAATATTATTCACCGGCTTTGATATTAACACCACGCCTACCTCCAAGGGTTTTATAAATATAATAAGTGAGAGTTACTCATCATGGGCAGGACAAATGTTAGTGTGGAAGAATTACTGACATCTAGTGGTAAAGATGGGGATAAAATGACTTTTAAATGCCAAGCAAAGGTGGCCGTCAGTGACCAAAATCCTGAACATGTTTTCATCTGCAGGTGGATCCAGCGGCCTCAGGTGAAGCATGACTGCATTACAGCTAAATTCTTCCACACTGTGTACATTTGTCTTCTTCTAAGGTCTTACTTTATCCCGGGGCTCCCAAAGGATGAGCCAGTTGTACGTTTTCTGCTTTGGAAAAGGGCTGAAAATCAAAAACTTGCTGCATGTTGCAAGCTTCACCACTGCTGGTCATGATGCTCCGACACTGTAACTCATGTGCTACACTTCCTATAAAAAGCTTCAATAAAACAGAATAATGTAATTATGTTGTCTCTCATTTCCCTCAACATACACCCCCCCAAAAAAAACTTGTGCAGACAAGCTGAGCTGTGGCATCTTAACCGTTTCTAGAAGCACTCATCTCAGACAACTTAATGTTAAGGTATAAAAAGGAGAGAGAAACTCATATCCACCCACTCACACACTTTTTTCTTGCTTCTGCTGAGAGTGTCTGATTAATAAAAGATACTCAGGCTCCCTTACCGCCTGTCAGCTCCATTGATACTTTCTCGTTCTCAATCATCTTCTTCTTCTCCTCCAGCTCTGCGATTAGGTTTTCCTTCAGTTCTACCTTTTTGTCGTCAAACTCCTTCACTGCTGCTTTTTTCTCTTTGATATAATTCCTCTCCACCTGCTCTGTCTGTCCAAACCACACAGAGAGAAGACACAGGAAATAGAAAGGGATCCATGTCTGTCTTTGTGATGTAGGAAAATTATTTTGCATAAACAACATATTTCGATTAATCTCATCAAGTGCTCTTACCTCAAGTTGGAGAAACAAATCTGTAAAGGGAATTTTTAAAAAATGGTTACTTTAAATGATTCAGCATGAAAACATTGAGGACTGAGAACATGCATCAGAGACTTTTCCCACCACAAATCTATAAACATGGAAAAAAATGACGGTTATAAACAGGGCTGCATTATTTACCCCTGTGCCATTTCTGCATTCAGCTGCCAGTTAATCATTTATGAAACTACTATCCTTCAAGGCTATTTATTGGTCTGTAATAATGGCCTCTCTTTATTTTATTGTATTCAGGCAAAATAAACATTTGATCAGCACAAAACTGATTAAATAAAATTCTGACATGCAGCCAACAAGGGAGCCAGTAAAAAAAAAAAAAGCTGATCACAAACAAGACAAGCAACTGAGTCAACAAAAATAAATGATGTGATTCAACAGAAAAACAGGAACATGGTGAAAGATGGATGGGACGGGGAGCAAAGAGAAAGCCAACTAATGCAATACTTGCAAATTTAACTGGAGTTTTTTTTTTGTACCTTTAAAGCCACAAAACATGTTTTAAACACACACTTTTTACATTAAAACACAAACAAAACAAAAACAGCAAGCAGTATGCGGCTTGATTAACTCATCATGGTGTTGGTGGCCACGTTGTAAGTAAACATGAAAGCGCGCCAACAAAAATCCATCCGACTGTCAAACGGCCAGATGGTTTATTGTTTGGACAATTAGTCAGGCATTATGAGCCGCATGCCAAATAACAACCCAACTGCTGCACGGAAACATAGAAGCGTTGACGCTTTAATCAATGTTTTGTTTAAAATACATTCCTGGTCAAAACATAGTTTCATATTTCTGGAATATGAGCCGTTTTTCTTTTCATTGTTTCAATCTGGTACTTATTGGTTATTCCCATTTCTCTTTCTTGGCCCAGCAAAGCAGTCCGAAAACTTCAATAATCTGCAACATCAGAAGCAAAGTACAGTATGTTCTTGCCTGCATTTCGAAGTCTCTCTTTGTACTGCTGGTCCAACTTCTTCATTCTCTTCTGATACTCCTGCAATGTACCTGAAAGGACAAGACAAAACTCATTTAACCGTATATGATGCAGTAAAGGAAAGAAAAAAAACACATTACATATATTTTGTTCTAAGGAATATAGTACTTTGGTCAAAAGTTCTGTAATTTTCTATGTCAAACTCCATGGGAGAACAATTTAATATACAGTATGGTGTCATCAAAATACAATGAACTTTTTCAGCCTGTACTCTCAGCATCCACCCCACGGTTATAAATTAAATTGCAATGACACTGTTTCTACATTTTGATCCACTAAATATTACAAAACAACTTTCAAATTCAAAAATTAGTCTGAGCAGAAAGGAGCCTTTGGGACAAATGGTACTTTTTACACTCCTTTAAAAAGAAAAAGGTAAGCCCTGAAATAGTTTACATCAGAAATTTAAAGATAGCTTAGATTATTTCAAAATGAACTGCTCATGGCAGATGTATGTTTGTAACTATCAATTCTCTGCTGGGTTCCCCTTTTAAGTCCAAAACAATGGCTGAAAATAAATAAAAGAAAATCTGATGGATCCTGCCCTCCCACAAATACCACAAAGATCAAGTCTGCATGTAGACAAATTCTTGTCAAAAGGGATTTTTCTCTTTACCTTCCTGTAACTGCTGCAGCTGTCTTTTTAGGGAGGCCAGTTTGTCTTGATACATTCTGCAAAGAAATCAATTGCAATTTGTATAATAACCCTGAAGTCAGTCACGATTATTCATAGTTTAAAGAAACACTTACTGCTCCTTGATTTCCACATAGTCATCCTCATCATGCTTGGCAAGATCTGTTTCACTTGCATCCTCTGTGTCTGGAAACAGATAAATTGAGTCAAATCACAGACTCTCTCTCAATTGAACTTTGATTCACTTTCAGTGAGATCATGTCCGTGAGCTGCTGAGTAATATTTCCTAATAATTTCCCAAAGTCAGGCACGAGAGCAGATCAAAAGGACGTGCGTGGCACTGCTGAGGTAATGGAGAACACCCTCCTTGGGAATGCCCTCCAGTTTATTAAGCAGATCATGGGAAATCCACATTTGCCACGATCCGCCGTACACACTCATGCACACACGTGAGAAAAAGTTTGGCTAAACAAAAACTATGGTAGACATATCCCAAACCTGCATTTGGCCAGGCTTAATCAAACCTCATCAATATGACGAGCAACAATGTAGCTGCTAGTCTGTCAAGCATTTGCCGCATGGAGTGATTAATCAGCACCGTGCCCGGCTTCTTGGTGGCGCTTGTCAATCCCGAGGCAACTCTCTCCGTACGAAGCTAACATGTTTTACGACGTGGCAAAAGTCAGGAAACGGGGTCTGGTAGCACTCGTTGATTTAAACCCCCACAACATTTGTTACCCACAAAACTAGACACAAGCGAAGCGAAGGGCCCCGTTGAGCTGACACGGCAGTTTTCATTTTCAGTTAGCATTAATGTGCTAGCCGAAGTTAGCTCCGTCCGCTGTTACCCGATTCTAGTTCAGGCAGTCATGGACATGAGAACCGTCAAGATATCCGGGAGGAAGAAAATAGTCCCAGTTGTTTGGCTGGAAGTCAGCGTTGGGACACTAGCGAACCTTGTAGTGTTGTCATCGCCTTGATCTCTTCTTGCCTTTCTTTCTGTTTCACCGCAATCCGTCCCGTCTGACTGGAGAGTGTGAAAAGGGCAGAGCAGTGGACACACAGCACGCACGGCCGACCTGTCAACGCTCCGAACAAACGTTACGTAGCTTGGCCGGCTAATTAACGTTGTGTTCACCATTTACAGCTACATAAAAAACAGAACAGGTGCCCTGAATTATTCATATAACGTTGAATGCTGATCCTACATTTTAGAAAAGGAACTTCCCACGTTAACTTCCCGGAATTACACTAGTTCACTTAACTGTATAGTAAATTATATTGTGAATCTTTTTGTTTTAATGTATCCTGTGTTTATATATGCAGACGTGAGTTGTTTGCGCATTGGAATATATTTCCATTAATATGCAATGGATAGATGCAGATGCAATAGATTAGCCCTTCGTTGATTTCATCCAGACTATCGAAAAGGAGACGTGGTGGACACATAATCGTCTGAATTAAAGCATTTCTTTATTGGCTCGCTTTAAATGATAAATTGATCCCACAATACAGTGAAGCATGTTTAAACCGATAATGTAGTGTGGCTCAAAGATACTTACGACCGGGGAAAAGACACTACCAAATAAGCACATAAACAGTTTGGCGACACTTTTAATGGCTGGCTCAATTGCCCACTAGCACCTTAAGTATTAATCAGAGTAAACCTAAATCAACATTTCACCTCCTTCATAACATTTCCTGGCTGGCGGGAGTCGTGTAGCTAACTTTATTTAGCCTTTAAGCTAACAACGTAAGCTCACGCTGAGCTAGCTCCCAAGAGGAAACTTAAGGGACTATTCGCAAAATTCGACCTTAAACCCTTGCCACATCGTTAAAGAAAATGGTCTCCGTTTGAGTCCGTGGATAGATATAAATCAACAAATTAAATTAAAATAGGTGCATCTTTGCAATAGCCATGCGTTTCCGTTTCTTCGCCAACAAGTAGACATAGCCGACCGTCAGTGGGTTTTTAGTGTAAAACGTTACCTTCTTCCGAGTCTCTTCCCCTGAAACTTCGATCATCGTCGTCATCCACGCTGTCTAGTTCTTCTTCATCGTTATAATAATCCACCATTGGCGATATTAAAGTCGAAGCCATTTATTCCTTTGGAGAATGTAAACAAACACAAAATAAACAATCGCTTTTTGTTTTGCAGCTTGCTTGAAACTGCGCCTACAACTGGTAGGACCTCCGATTGTAAGGACGGCCAAACATATGCCCGTACACAAATTTTGCAGTAACGATGTAGAGGTGTGGAAAACAATCCGATTTTTAAGTAAGCATGGACAAAAGGATTATGTAATAACATTGAATACTTGAAAACAGTCATTTAGGTTTTTTTGTAAATGTAAAGAAAGCCACGGTAGAACTTTTAAACAGGCATATTACTAAATGGCAAACGTTTCAAGCTCTCCGATAGCTCTGCTGTTGGCTCCATGGATGTTATGGCTCACTATGCATTTTGCTACTGCACACCGGGGGTTAGCAATTAAATGGATTAAGTGAAGATAAGCATGTTTCCTCTCCCTTTTCTTTACTTTTCTAACACATTTTAATGAGACATCACCAACAAACATCAGTTTCGGCTGATTATATAAATGATAATTTTTTTGTTTGGTTTTTATTTGTACTTTAATGAAGACTTGATATACTTTTAAGAAATTTGATGTGTAAAATATTGCTGATATAAAGTAAAAAACTAATTTAAATTGTGGAATAAGAGATTTTTATGGAACAAGCTGGTTTATTCTTTTAGCTGCAACAGTTGGTGTTATAAATAACAGTAAACAGGTCCATTATGTGACTTTTTTGTTTGTTTTTGTCACTGACAGATAAAACCCTATGATTTATGGGAAAAACAACAAATTGCCTAACAGTGAGACAGTCACAAAGTTCATAGCTTAGATCTACCAACTCAGTTTCACCAGGAAAAAATGTCTGAGTAGCAATATTTCCTCATGTGTAGCTGTGTGTATGTACTTTATAATAAAAAAAACTGAAAAGATACTTGAGTGTGTGATGTTTTTATTTGGAACAAAAATAACATGCAGGCCTAAATGCATATGAGGATTCTAACCCTGAAAATAATTCTGGGCAGCTTATGGTTGCAAACAATGAATAATAATAATTGTTATACTAATAACTATATATGTAATAATAAGTTATAATCTGCATATTTATTTGTGTACTTTTATTCAAATATGACAGGGGAATAACAAAAAAAAGTTATTTCTCAAATTAATATTTTGTCCTCAATTTTTTGGGTGGCTGATACCAAGTGAATAAAGGGCTAGTATTGCCAATACAATTATCAGTTGTGACCAGTGATAAAGTAACTAGCTCAAAACCCTATTCAAAAAGACTCAAATACACTACACTTTAACCGTTTACTTAAGCCATCAAAACAGCCAACACTAATAAAGAAATAAACATACTGTTCGTCTTCCCGTATCTCATCAGGTCACTTGGCTATTTCCAGCCGAACTACTTAAGCACACCAGGAGCGTGTCAACAAAACTCATGGGCATGCCTCCATAGCCATACTGATCTCCAAAATCATCTTAGAGAGAGTGAGTGGTTAGAAACAAGTCAAAACATATTGAAAATCAACTCAATCAATGTATTCACCAACTAAATCAGATCCATCTTCAGTGGATCAATACATCAGGTTGTATGTATAAGTTTAAGTGAGTGTAACATGAAACTAAGCAGCTGATCAATGAGGGGGTGTCTGCATCTCCTTGACATTGTAATATGAGTAAATACATGTATGTGATTTATATATTTTTTAAATGCTTAAGTTTAAGTATATACAGTGTCTTTTATTGCCATGTTACATGTTTTTATTTGTTTTAGCTTAATGTATTCATTAATGTTTGAATTCAGTAATTAAGTGGTATCACAGCAGCAATTTACTATATCTTTAAAATAATCATTATCTTAAACGTGCTATTATAAAATAACTATTATTCAAAATTGACAATATTCCCCTTTGGGGAAAACATCCTGATATTGGTAAAGCACATTGAATTGGGATACTAGCTCCACTTTAACTTTACACAAGCAGGGGGCAGCATTGACCTTAGTATATTTCTGAGACAAACTGCCTCAGCGTCGCTGAAGTTGCAAGAGAATCGGTATGACTCAGTTCATGCATCTTTAATGATTTGCAAAGGAAATAAGCCACTCGATCGTAGCTTGTTCGCTCCATATTAGTATTTCACTAAAGCAGCGCCATCGATGTGGTATTTAACCTTTTTATGTTTTTGCACTGGACTTTGGGAACATTTTGGAAATAATTCAAGCAAATGCTGAATCATTCAGTTTTGCATAGTATGAAGTAGAAAACACGAAGCTCGGGAAGTGCACATCCTTCAGCGGTCCCCTCACCACACGAGACAACTTTATTTCCGCCTGTCTGTCAAAGCAACTGTCAAACACGAGCGAGGGGTTGTTCGCCTGCTGCTCCGTCATTCAGGAAGTCTAGACCAACTGACAACACTTAACGAAGTCACACCGACATCTCCAGAGTCGGACTATTTATCGCCGAAGTGCGCACGCTTTGCTACCGGGACGAGTTTTACTAAAGGTGAGCGGCTCCCCCCCCCCCCCCCCTTTTGTCCCCCCCCTGTGTTGTGTCACTGTTTGTCTCCCTCGTTCACAGTTAACAGCTCGTGCTACAACCTCGCGCACTCAAACTGTAATGACACTTCCTCTTGTGTCTTGGGCTAAGCTGCTGTAGCTACATGTCAGCTCAGTTTTTTAAATTTATTTTATTTTTAAAGTGGCTTTGAAACGAGCGGAAATGCTCATGGGTTGCACCTGAAGTTGGAAATGACCGCCGTCATCTGGTTTTGTTTGGCTTGTCGTTTCCACACCGTTGCGGTGCGTACAGGCGGCAGCATCAGCTCGCCGGGTTCAAGTGCGTAGGTTTGCCTAAACGCTCGCGGAGAAGTGTGTGTTTTCTCATTCTCGCGTGCTTGTACCTGCACGAAAGCTACGCCACAAAAAAATGGGAATGTTTACGCTGTGAAGTGACGGCGAAGAAGCTCGTCGTGTTTTGGTTTGCTCCTCGGGGGGTGAGTACGCTGAGCCAACGGATGACAGGTTGTAGTGAAGTGTACAGTTTGGGGGAGGCGGTGGGGGGCCCGGTTGTAAAGGCGACAGGGCGCCTGGATGCTGTGTAAACTCTCCTGCGCGTCTTTTATTTTTGAAAAGCATTGTCACGCATTATCGGCTCTTTTTGCGTGCGTGTATCACATGCAAAAATACTGTGGTATCTTCCATTGTACCCCTACATTGTTATGAGTGAGATTTTACTATGAACGCGCAGTCACAATGGCTGTCAGTTGAGACAGCGACGTCCACTACACATGACCCCAAACCATTTCTACAACATTTACTATGTCTCTTTGCAGTCGTTAACTACGCAAACACTACGCACATTCCCTGGTTTTCACGATTTGGATAGGAGAGAAAGGTTGCATTCATTTATTGCAAACACAACAAACGCGCGTCATTCGTTTCTTTTTCTAATCTTTATTCTAATACTTTGCTGGGATATGAGAGGTCATCACCTGGATGTCGGGTAGTGCTCGGTTAATAAAGAAGCAGTGTTAAAACTGAAAGCGGACTAACATGACGCTCTCGAAATGGCAGATGTAGATAGCAAGCCGAGCACTAAAACCCAAGCTGACCCAACATGATGTCATCTCTCGCGTGTAGAGCGCATGAGTGAGAGGCAGCAGACCTGCGTTTTCCTGCTAAACTGTGTCATTTGTAAAGATTTATTTTAAGAAGTCGACCCACGCAAATTTCAGACCGGGATCGCCAGATTTCAAATATGTTATTATGACGTTGCACCTGCTTATCATTCAAATCGATTTTCAAGATTTTCTGACTTTTTTAAATCTTTCTGTTCAGAGCTCAAGAGAACATCATGTAGTGTGGGTGAAAGCCCGTGTAAACTGATTTTATGCACATGTTTTGCAGAGTCTACTAGCCTGTAGGTGAAAATACATAGTCTAGGAAATAAGCTCTATCTTTCATTCTGTTTTACTATTTCCCAAGAATTTCACTACCTTACTTGTTCAAAGGGTAAACTTGGGGTCCTTCCACTTAACACATGTCTACTAGGCTCATCAGACACCTCTATGCCACTGAGAGAGGGAACAGAGAGTGACATTCTTCCTTAGTCTTCCTTAGTGATACTATCTAGTGCAATTTAATATTTATGATTATACTTTTGATCCTGCTATTTTCCAGTAAGCATTTTACTTATCTAAGCTGTTGGGTAGAGTATGAACAGGTGCTGCTGCACAAATTGGAATATAATATTATTATTATTATTATTATTATTATTATTATTATTGTTGTTGTTGTTATTATAAATAAAAAGTAAAAAATAATGATGATGATGATAATATGAACCTTATTCTGTCTTAAGTTGGGAGATCCAACCAACATCAGATGATTGATGACTCATGACACTGAGTACACTCTATCTCCAAGAGCCACCTTTAGCAGTACTATCTCCTTTTCTGTACGATGTTATCAGTTTCTCAGATCATTATGGAGGAATTTTGTCTGACTTTTCTCCACATCGTTGCTTCAGTCTATTGAGATTTGTATTTTATAGCGCTGTCTTACCACAATAGTGTTTTAATTAGATTGAGCTTTGGACCAGGGCCATTGCAACACCTTTACTCACTTTCAGTGCCACAGATGGCCTCACATTTGATTCTAGCATACTTTGGTACACAAAAGAGTTCCTGGTTGGCTCAATGACTCAGGTCCTCAGGTTCTGTTACTGCAAAATGAGCCAAATCATCCGTCACCATGCTGACTGTTGGTCAGAGGTGTTTGTGTGTTTTTCAGCAAATGTGGCTCTGTGCATCATGGACAAACAGCTCCGCCTTGTCTTGTCTGTCCAAACCTTCATACAGGTTTGTGTTTTGTTTAGATGCACATTTCTTTTCTTCGCTTCTTTCTAAACGGATCATTTTTGCTTTGACTTTGTGTAATTGCCGTGAACTTTAATTGTTAACATGCTAACTGAGGCACGTTTAGTCTGAGCTGTAGCTCTGTTTTTTCACTTGTTTCTCAGAGCATTAGTCAGTCTGAACTTGGAGTGAACTTGCCAGGAAGATGGGCAACTGGCTTGAATGTTTTCCCACTTCTAAATTAAAGATTTTCACTGTGGGATTATGAACTTCAAAATTTTGGACGTTACCTCATAACACTTTTCTAGACTGATGGGCAGCAACAATTGTTTCTCTAAGGTCATTGCTAACATGTGAAGAAACACCTAAATGGCTGATGCTTATCCCCTTTTTGAAGCAGTACGAGTGTATTTAACTTTTTTACTTTTCACAGACCATAAGTTGATTAGTTTAATATACAATGATGTCCCAGTGTAATATGGTATGTGTTTGTTGTCATTTGAAGTTGAGGTTATGTGTTTTTTTTTTTACTGGATACTGCAAAAGAAGCCCATTTTTGTGCAGTTTGACCCCATTGGGGTTAGCCACATCTAGAAAGGGGCAAAGCTACTCACAGTGCATGTTTGGAATTTTGCACTCTGTTGTTTTAGCTTGTTTGCTGTAGGATTACATTTAGGTTAAGTGGCTTGCACATGCATGTTTCAGGATGTGGAGGTGCCAAGATAAAGCCACCAGCCATATGATAGGATGACCTTCAACCTGCTGCATCACCTGAGCCGTACTGTAACTGTCGCACAGACTTGCATCTTGTTTTTGTTGTTTAGATTTTCTGAAAAACGAAATGACGCAGGTCGGTGAAAGTAATTTCTAATGAGGCAGTCATGTGTATGGTGCTAACAGACATTTCTTTTACAGAGCTTTTGGAAATCATTTTTGTGATGTTAGCCTGGGGGTCTTTTTGTGACTTGCACAAATCTTTGGTGCTGGTGCTGTTTGTGTGCGTGTATGGGTCTTGTGATAGATGGATTTGACATGAGCTGCACCTGACTATTGGCCTGTGCTGGTGTGGGATGTGAGCATATCTGCCTAACCTTCATCTTTGCTTTAAGTTCAAGATTAAGATTAAGATTAATTCTAACACTTTTTTTATGGCAGCCTGGAGGCATGATGATGGGGGAGCTGATATAATGGCAGGTGAAATAGAATAAAAAAAAATCCTGGAAATCCTGCAGAGTGTAGAATTATTTTAACGATGCTTTCAGAAGTCATTGAGAAAATACCAATAATGCAGCTGATAACAACGACCTGTTATTAGCACCATACTTTGAAAGATCTCAAAAGCAATGGTTTAACCTCAACTTATTAAGATCTGCTACAAAAATACAACTTCTTACCCTGTCAGGTTAGGCTGAGCAATTGAATCTTTCTTTTAAAAATCGAAATTGCAATTTAAACAGTAGCAAGTAACAAATTGAAAAAGAGTGTGATTCATTTTCACGTTACATGGGGCATCTAATGTATTTTTCAAACGTGCAGCGTCCATGGTTTTACAAATCCACTCGCTTCAGACAGCATTCCTGTCTTCTTGTGTGACTTTGATTTAAATATATAATACACTTAGCTTGAAGTCATGTTAAATTTCCAATGCAGACTGATGCTCCATAAGTGGTTCAAATGTTGTGGAAAAAAACAAACAAACAAAACACAGGACCAATAATAGTCCAACTTCTAAAATGTGGTTAATAAAAGACCATTTCACAGTGGGGAAAGTTCAGATCTCGTATAACTTGTTGACGTTAATTAAACCTAAAAAATCTTGGATCTGTGTTAAGCCGTAATATGGATGTCTTCGTCATGCTTCTCTACTTCCATGTACTTTGATCTAAAGCAGTGCAGCGATATACTGTATTTGGATGAATAAGTGAACTGAAAATGACCAGTTCTCTGAAATTACTACAGTGACATAGATTCAGCTTGTTCAGCTGCATATTCTCAATAGACATGAAGTTCTCACCATAACAAGAGTGTTTCCATCTTCACTTCCCCGGGAGATTTTTTTTTATTTTCAGGCTGTGCAACATATTTTCGGACATGCGCTCTTTGTGCGCCCACCTTGGTGTTCACACACGTGTCTGTGTGTGTGTATAGGGGTGGATCACAATCTCATTGGATGTTTTCCTGTAGCAACACACCTGATTCAAATTAAATAGTTCTCAAATAACTTGTTAAGGTTTGCATCAGCCATCTTAATGACCCATTTAGTTTAGTCATGTGTTGCAACAGGAAACATCTAAAACCTGCGGGACAGTGGCCAAAGGTGTCTGGAGTTGGTGATCCCTGATACATTGAGAGAGAGCGCTGCTAGGCGTAGCGGCTGAGTCGTGCTGTGGTGTAGATAAGATAAACAACTTCGCACTGGTTAGTTTTTACGACAAGGACAAAGTATAAACCCGTTCTAGAGGAAATGTAACCTTCAGCTTCAGTGTTTTAGCCACAGGTTGCATCATGCAGGCGGTGAGTGAAACCATTGATAATATAGAGCATTTCATATTGGATGTTGCTATATATCCCCCTGTATCGTTCTGGCCTACTGTCAGCAGTGTGCTTCAGAAATAGCTAGTTGTATATTAGTATATATATTAGTCAGATCTGGCAGCAATGATCGTTATAATAGGATAAACATGAACGGATTTTATACTAGATTTGCTTTCTTACATTTTTTTCTAGATTAGTAAAATTTGAATGGATTCAATAAAGGTATACTGATTCTGTTATTCATTATACAATTTAAAAAGTATATGGTAACTTTCTATAGAGCAAAATGGAAATTTTACTCCCCAAAAGAGCTTAATTGTTACAAATTCTTATATGCACACTTCTTAAAGAAGCTAATCCAGATATTAAGTCAGGCGGTTAGTTTTTAGTTCTGGCGTGACGGTTTTTCTCTGTCAATGGGGTCAATTTCCAGAACTTCTGGATTCTGATCAGCCAGTAAGAACGTTCCCCTAGGGAATCCGGAAGTTACTAAAGTTAACCCCATTGGCAGAGAGAGCGTCACGCCAAAGCTAAAAACTATAAACAAAAACTAGGTATAGCTCTTGAATGAATTAGAATTTCTGTGAGTGGTTTTGTAATGGGACTAGGGATGCAAATTATCGAGTAATTCATTAATCGATAGTTGTTTCATCTTATCGATCGATGATCGATTAATTGAT
>JBBDHI010000012.1:7593022-7603304 GCA_037177115.1 Craterocephalus stercusmuscarum | reverse complement strand
TATCATGTCTATAGTAACAGTTAAGTAGTTGTTCTGGTGATCCTCCCAAAACACCAAGGCTATGAATGAATGAATTTTTTTGACAGGGACTTGCACAGCATTCCATTGACCTCAAAAGGAAACATGTTTGATGACAGGTTAGCAAAGCCGCTACTTTCCACCTGCAATATCTGGACAGAAAGTTACTAAAACGTGCTAAAAAGCTTGCTAAAATTAAGAGAGTTGCCACTTAATTTTCCAAACACACCTGCTTGCAAACAGACAAACAAAAAACAATGAAATGAGTCTGAACCGGTTTGTTTTGGAAACCTGGCATCTTTCTATTTGTGCATAGAATTCATTCTGTGGGCATATGCACATTCACCACCCAGTAAAAAAATGTTCATTGAATTCCCCTGTAGTTGATCTTTTTGTTTGTGTGACCAGCAGGTAATCCTATTTGGGCCGTTAAGAGTTTTATGTTCTTGGTGATCATGCTCAGCAGCGCAGAGATCCGCCAGCAGGACTTTTGACACCTGCTTAGGTTTTAGGGTGGATGGGGTGGTCTAAAGGTGAGAGGCTAGGTAGAGGTAAAAATAGGGGGTTCTGGTCTGTCTACTTGACCAGGATGGAGGTTTGATCAGGATTCACACTTCCCAACACCACTGACCCAAATCCAAGCTGGAGGAAAGAAAAAAAAAAAAAGCCATTAAAGAGCGATAAGTACCAACAGACTGGATCAGTGTCGTATGGCTTGCTTTATAGTGAGGGGCATGGGGGTTGGGGTGTTGGTTTATGATTAATACCCCTCTCTCTCTTTCTCTCTCTTCTCAGACATGCAAACACTAACTCTTCCTTTGATTGCACACACATACACACACATGCACAGACAAACACCCATCCGAGCTCTTTAAAAGGGAAAATCAGGTCAACAATCTGTGAGCCTTGAGCTATCTGGGTTCTGGCTTCAGGTTAAATGCTTTCTCTTCATGTGTAACTCACTGAGAGTTATGATAATTATTAAAATCATCACCTTTTCTCAGGAACACCTGTCATGAAAGGAAAAACATCATCTTGAAATGCTGAAAATAGTATGATATCTATCTTTTTTGGTCATGGGTTTATTTCTTATTTTACCCTCAAATTAGCAAACCATAGATGTTGCTGATGCAAAGGGATTTATTCAAGTAACACGAAAAAAGTCTAAAATGATTCATCCACATATGAAAAGCAGTTTACATTTCTACAAACTTTTTTAAAATTTTGTCTGGCTCTTCTTTGTTCTGGAGATCCACTGAAAATTTGATTTTTCCTTTAGAGATGTCGATTCATTTGAAGGCACATCCTTTATCTTTGAAACTGATGCACAAAAGGCATGTTCCCAAAGATTTGGAACGGTTTATTTGGGGAAAATAGTGTTATACCAAGAGCTGACATGTGTCATAAGTTGATTATACTATACTTCTCTTCTTACAATTCTAATAGTAGATTCTGCTTGTCTTCTTGGCATTAGCCCTTTAGTGAGGGGGAATCGAAGAAAAAAATATTATCAGGTCTATGGCAAAGGGGGTGGCCATCCCACCCACATTCTGATGTAGGTCCATCAGAAAACGGGACAAATCACTCTCAGCTCTATTTTCAGAGTGTGATGTCACTCCCATGTGTCCTGACTAACCCATTACACCAGCATCTGTCACATGGAAAGAAGGTGTGCAGAAAAAGAGAGAGAGAAGAAGAGGGGAAGCTAAAAGTAACACTAAAAATGTCCTTTTTAATGCAGTTTGTATATTCTATTCTAGTACATTTGGGTTGCATACTTTGCAGCCGTTACTGCACTCGATGTTTTATGAATGAGAGTGACTCAGGAAGTGTGAATGAGTGTGTATGTCGTAGTGGGTGGAAGCCTTGGTGAGAAAAATCTGTTATTTTTCTGCTCCTCCTGTGTATTTTTGATGTTACTTTTTATTCTTTGCACCTGATAAAAGTAAGTACACACACACTCAATTCATCATCCCCAATCAACCCACCTACTATGACCAAGGCCTTACATAAGGCAAAATAATTACATAAACGCTTAATGCTCCTACATTCACTAAATTACACCTGAGGTTCTCACCCTGGAAGTGTCCATCTTGGTAATGTGACCCAGTAACATTTACAGATCAGTAGGATGTAAAAGGACATATCATTCCTCAACAGTGTCATCTGCTTTTTTTGTTTTATTTATCTGTTTTCTTTATGCCGATTTAGTGTAAAGAATGTAACTTTCTTTCCACATGAAATTGGGTCTTTTTTCAGGTTCAGTTATGGTCTTCTTAAATCCATGACTATTATTTCTTTCTTACAAAAGAACTTAATTATTTGTTTTTGTTTAAAAGAAAAAAAAAACAAATGAACAAAAAAGGAAGTTTTTCTCAAATAAGCTTATTATTGAAAAGCTTTTGTTATTTTTTCATCATGTTTTAAACATTATCAACTTGGCGCCAAGCTGTATATATTTCAGAATTAATTTAAATGAAAAGAATTTAGAGTATTTATGAAAATCAATTTAAATGGGAAATCTTTCTCAGATCCATGTAATGAGTGTAGTAGGGGATGCTTAGTGCTGAGACTCAATGGATAGGTTGAGCAACCTACAGGCGCCCTCTAGTGATGGTCACTGCTATGGTGCTCAGTAAAATGAGACAAGACTATAACAACGCTGCACTGGAGTCTCTTTAAAGATGACCATTGTTCAATCTGAAAGCTTTAAGGCCATTCAGCTTTCAACACTGCTTTAGTTTTTGCTGCAATATATACGAATACTTCTACGTAAAAACTCTGTAAGAAGCAGCAGAAATGCACCCAAGTTGGACTACAGAAGAAATGAAGTCCAGATAAAAAACATGTTATGATTAAACAAAGTAATCATTTAAATCCACAAATTTTGATTTTGACATGGAAACGGAGTACAGTGTGTAACTCGAAGGAACTCTCTTTTGTTTTCCCGTCCAGCATGATTTTGTGCGGCGGGAACGCTCGCCGCGCATTCTCATCGACCTCATCCAGAGGACCAAGGATGCGGTGCGTGAGCTGGACAATCTGCAGTACCGCAAGATGAAGAAGATTCTCTACCAGGAGAAACACAACGGGCCCATGGGAGAGAGCCAGGAGGAGGAGGAGGTGGGAGGAAGTAGAGTGAAGGATAAGAGAAAGTTTTATTAACTGTAAAAGGCAGAAGAGGAGAACAGTAAATCAGTTTGACTCCATTTAGCACTGATAAAGACAAGTCAGTTTCTTATAATGCACTTGTAACCATGTTGCTAAATTTGCATTTGAAACAGAAACTTTATTAAAAATGTTTGTCAGGCAGCTCTGCCAGACCAGCTGGCTGAGGACAGGATAGTTAATCTGATGTAATGTCAAGAAAATCTGATTCTATAAGAGCCATGAGTCAGATACAGAATTTCTCCAGTGTGCCTTTTCACTGACAACCAAAAAATGCAGAAATACGGTTAATGGCTGCTCCGATGCATCAACATCACAAGAAGCAGCAGCCTGACACTGAGATGCCCCTTAGCTGACCTGGCCTAAGGTAAAGTGAACAGGCATGGACAGCCGTTAGCTACAGTAGTGTCATCCTACACCACGTGATACTGCTCAGAGCAGCTACCAGACGTCGCTGCAATCAGACACCCTGAGAAAACCTCCGGTACCAAGCCTAGTTTTCTGTTTTCACGCGAAAGCCTGATTAAGCATACTTTACTACAAGATTATTGCTTAAGACTTTAACCGAATTAGCTTCAAATTCTACAAGCTGAGCAGTTTTCTTACCTCAATCAATTGTGTGCACAGTCAGTTGACTTTTAATCTCAATCTGACCAATCACTATTAAGGTGACCACTGGCATGAAAGAACGATACAAACACTCAGACACATTTTAACATTCATAGTTAATTTACCATGAAGGCAGTGTTGATGTTCACCGGGTTTGCCTGAATTTGTTTGACGCGTGGATGAAGGTGATGGTCGTGGGTTTGTACCATAGCTGCATGATTGTTCATTTGTGCAAACATATTTACGAACATACACGGGCCGGTGTTCACCTGCAGGACAGCGAGGCAGCCAGCTGTAAGATGAACAGCCTGGGCAGCAACCACTCCATCCCCAGCACCTCCGTCAGCACAGGTAGCCAGAGCAGCAGCGTGAACAGCATGCAGGAGGTGCTGGATGACAGCTGCTCCGACATGACCATGATGCACCCACAGGACTACGGCAGCACCCTGGACTCCTCTGCACACATAAAGAAGGTAAATGTCATTAAGCCACAGACAGACTCTCAATGCTTTAATATTGGCTATTCTCCAAATATATCTTAAACTCTAAGAATAAAGTCTTTCTTCCCATGGGTTTCTTTTTAAAGAAAATAGACAGAGAGAAAGTAACACAATCAAAAGCCATGCGAACATCTGATCACTTCCTCTTTAAAGTCATAAGTGTGCACTTTATAAATGAAAAGGAAACAAGGCTCTGCAAACATCCTCTGCTTTTCTCACCATTTACAATAGTATGTATAATCCCCTCCCCCCCCGAAACCATGGAAACCATTGACACAATCCTCACTGTTTGAAGACTGCTTGAAGTTCATCACCGACACCGTTCACACTTGGAGAACAATGGCTGTGCACACATGTCAACAGGCCGCACACACGCTCCTCATGAATTCCCCATTTACATCTGTCATTGTTTACACACACAGTCGGGTCAACGCAACATGTGACATTCTCAAAGAATATCTTGGATGACTTGAAGTCAGCGAGGAGAGGCCTGTCACTCCTGTCATTCTCTTTCTTCGGCTGCTCTTTGTGTTTTGACGGTGCATGAATAAGGTTGTCTCTTAATGAGCAGACAATCGGCAGCTGAGCTGCGATCGCACGGAAGTGGCACATTGTTTTCAGATGCTGATGAAGTTCTCTCCTCACTTGAATTGATTCTGTGGACCCCAGGCTACCGGTTTTAAACAGGGGGTCGAGTGTTTATGTCTCCTGTGAGGTTACAGTTAAATCTGTTTCAGCTCATTTTTGTACAAAGCCACACAATTCAATGAAAGAATTTGAATGGTTTCGTCACTTAAAGTCTGTAATGCGTCTTTCAACTGCACACTTATGATATTTATTTGCAACAATTTCTTTCCTTTTTTTATTTTTGAATATTAAAAAGACACCTCTATGCCTAAAGTAACGTCTCCCTTTCCTGTGATCCACTCAGGACCATCAGTATAACTGGGAGGATGGGATCCACAGAGACCACCGGCCGGAGTTGAGGCCAGCCTCTTCTGACAAGAGCAGCCAGGCACAAAACTACAAGAACCAGGGCCGCTTCGCCACAATTAAATCCGCCTCGCTGGTAAGATGAAATGAAAACCTTCCCTCTGCTCAGCTGTTTTATATTCCTGTCATTCATTTGTGGAACTTTCCCATTAAATGTTGGAAAACATAGATTATGTTCTGTCTTGCAGAGGCCAAATATCAGTTTCTTTATTAAATGACTTCTCTTTGGTTTTGTGAGCAGCCGAGTCTGTGTGACGACTGAGCAAACTGTGTATTGAAGCAGATCTAAACTTAGACGTCTTTTCTGCCTATAGTTTTTTTTATTATTATTATTATTATTATTATTATTATTCTATTGCTTCATCAGTTCCTCTTTGGGTCCTTAGCTGATGAACACTTTCTCTGCCCGTTCTTCACCACAATTTACTCCGCCGTTGTTCCCTTTATTCAATGCACTCCCTTTGTTTTCTCCTCTTGTACTACGCCTCACATTACCACACCCTCCAGCCCCCCCGTCCAACACACACAAACACACACACACACACGCACACACACACACACACACCTTTATTCCTTTCCCTCCTGCATCTGATAATACATCATTCTCGGATGGAGTCAGTTCTCCGAGTTGAAGGGGGTGGAATGCTCTCTTACTTTCTTTTTATGTCTCTCTTTCTTTCTCTCCCTCCGTGTCTGTTGTCATGGAAACCAGCTCTAGTAACTATAAAGTAGTTGTGTTGTTGTGTGTAAGCACGCATTAGTGTGTGTGCGTTTACCGATATCTGACCCACTGGTGTTAATTTTGAGACCTTTCTGCTGTCGGGTCTTAAATCATCCATAGGGACGATGTTTATGTGTCCACGTGTGTGTGACCCGACCATGAACTGCTTATAGTGTGTGTGTTTTTTTCTGAGCATCTCCGTGCTTTACATTTATATTTTTAACTCTTCCACTCGTCTCTTTTGAGTCGCGGTGACATAAACAATAACGGGATCTGTTTGAATCCAGATGAAAGTCTTGCGTTGCCACGGTGCACCATTAAAATTCAAGACTTGGAAACAAAGACACGATTTAATGAAATGAGGTAGTCTTCAAAAAAAATCAAAGACTCAAATTCTAAAGGGGAAAAAAATAAAGTGGGTAAAAGAGAGATGCTGTGATTATAAAACTTGAACAGAGCAATATTTATCATCCAATTTTTAGTTTGATTTACAACAAATGAAATAATAACTATTAAACCAATTATCTGATGTTTAGTCAAGTCTTGCACACGATTAAATCTGTTTATTGTAAATAGATGTAAAGTGGTTTTCACTTCCACCCAGCTGTTTCCTAATGGGTGAATGAAGATTATGACGATTATCCAACTACGATCATAATGATCAATTAAAAAAACAATGACTATGAAAACCAGAGTAAAATTGTCATTGTTTAAACCCCCCACCCCTTCATGTCATGTTGTTCCTCTCAAAATTAAAATGTAAAATATGTTGTATTATTGGAAAACTTTCTTACTCCATTCCTGTTATTTCAGGACACACATTTAAACAAGTTGGCATTTTTCCCCACTTTACATGAAATGGGGCCAGATCTGAGGTGTACAGGAAAATTAAGCTTATTCTCAAAGGAAACTGTCTGGGAGCACGAGTGACGGGTGGTTCTGTGAAGGGTCTCTACTCACACAAGGATATTTATTACTTTTCTTTCATTTTCTTAAAAAAAAAAAGGTCATTCCAAGTAGACAAGCAAAACCCTTTTTGACCCGTTCTCTAGTGCTGAGGATTAAAGGCAGAGTAAAAGAGTGAAAATGTGTGTGTGCGGGTTAGGTTGCTCACACTGTGTAATTGAGGCAGTTTGTCTTCAATTGCAGCAACATCATGTAAAGCTCAGCATCGCTGTTGTGCGACAGAGCCGGTCCTGCCTGCTGGCGCTGAAAGAGGTGACATCATCTTTTTCTGCCGAGCGCAGACGTTCTCACATTGGCCTCGGCTCGCCGAGACTGGAAGCAGGTAGACAAAGAGAAAACGGGGAGCGATGACTGAGGGGGTCCAGATGGCGAGGGGTGACAGATTGCAAGACAGGAAGAGGGAGAGCAACATGAAGTGATTGAAAAGGGAAAATAATGATACGATGGCGTCACCTAATACAAACCCGAGCTTTGAAAATGAGTTAAATTAGATTTATTCATCTTGTATAATTAATCAATAAATCGTGGTGTTACGGGGAGATTAGCAGAAATGGAAAAAGGGTTAAATGAAGGTTTTTGGTCATGGTTAAAGCTGAAGATATGACCAAGGGCAAAAATGTCTGGGAGGAAAGGAAGGCGGGGGGGAGGATGCTTAATTAGACGTGAGAAAAAAAAGTGCAGTGATGATTGAAATCTGGACTGACAAAGGACAAGGAGGCAGAAACTTAGCGTGACATGCAGGCTCCAACCTGGAGAACATGATAGAAGAAGAATGGTATCACTGAAGAGAAGGCTAGATGGAGGATTTAGCAGAGAAAGAGGAGTAAAAAATGTCCACTTATCGGTGGGATGTATGGAAAAGAACATGTATGAGGAGGAAGGAAACTGAAGGAAGGGAGATGGGTTTGAGAATGATGTAAAGTGGCGCAACAAAGACCATTTTGTCAAACGTTTCACCTCTTTTTCTGCTCGACATTTTCGGCTGCAGGTTGTGATCCGACAGCTGATTAAAGCTGAGTGTAAGAGGCATGAAAACACACCCTGTCCCCATCAGCAAGGTACTTTCGGCAGCTGCTGAAATGTGTAACTTATAGGAGTAAACCAAATCAAACAAATCTTAAAAACAAGCGGAAGACTTTTCACTGGTAAACGAGGTTGAGAACACAGCCCCTCGCATGTGTGTGGCCACAGGAAAACAAGACGCCACACATGAGTCTGTGGAGGCTGTTTGTTTCCCCCGTTCATCCAGATGACTTCACCATATGTCACTTTACATGGGAAACAACATCCGCTCCGGGTTTTCTCTCCTGGCTTTTTATTCAAATCACAGATTAAGGAAGAAATCAGTTCTAATAACCTCTTTTGACAAAGTGTGTCATCATAACTGATCCCTTTCAAAAAGGCATAGCTGGAATCAGTTTGACCCCAAACAGCTGGTGAACACGGAAAAAGCCAATTCTCTGTAGTTCTAAGTGCGCTGATGCTATTAAACCAGCAGTGTTCGGAGTTTTTGCCGTACTTATGAGGTCATGCACATCAGCATGGTGATTCATGTCACATTCAAATGCAAAATAAGCTAAATAAGAAAATTAGAGTTGCTCATTTCCACTGATCTCATTCACCTTTAGCCTGCAGCGCGCCCCCCCTCCCTGAATATGATCTCCTTTCCAGTCCCACAGCCTTGTGTGAAAGAGGCCATCACATGACGTGACTTGGCCCTTTGTGGCGCTATGCAGAGTGGCAGTGAAGCAAGTGACTAGGATTGGGAGGCTCTATTACAGTAGGGGTATTGATTCAACACAGATTAAGGAGAAAGGGGAGCTCGGCGTGCACCCGTTTCCACCCCACCCCCCCCCATGTTTTCCTTGAAGGTGCTCTTATTTTCCTTCTACGCGTTTGTGTTGTTTTTTTTTTTCCTCCCTTTTCCCGTAAAACTCTCTTCCAGTCATTCTCCATCTGCTATTTCTTCTTTGCAAGCACCCTCCCTCCCCTTATCTTTCGGCCTTCTCCTCTCTGACCCCCCCCACCACCCCCCACCTCCCCGCTCTAACTTCTCTCACTCTTTCTCAATGAGGTATTCATGTGACCCACCTGCTGTCCGCCGCTTAGCGTTAGCCTTACTAAAGAGCAGCTCTGTGCTCTTGTTGGCCCGCGGAGTCGGCCTGCCTCATTCACAGTTCACACGTCTGGCTCGGCCGCTGCGTGCCCAGGACGCCAACCAAATAGAGGGAGGGGGTGGGGGTTCGGCGTCCAGCGGAGGGGGGTCTCAGGGCGGCATCGGAGCTCAGGCAGGGTTCTGTCGGGCATAGGATGCTGCACAAGGTTCCTGGATGCTGGTGCACTTGGCTAAAGTCGCCATCATGTTTGGCCTGAGGAGTTCAGGTGGAAGTTACGAGAAGATGCGGAGTGAATACTACTTAGACGTGGAGAACCCTTTCTGTCCTGAGGTTGGTGCGTCAGGTGGAGGTTTTGGTTTGAAAATGGTGCGAGAGGAGGTGTTTAGATTTGCTAATGTGGTGCTTAGTTTTAACTTGGTTAGAAAGCAGCTGTTAGATGTTGTTTGTTTCACTCCAGCTGGCTTAAGTACATTTTAGGTCTTTTGTGATTGCCTGTTCTATGTAGTGATTGTATATGTGCGATGGTTGGAGAAAGAGCTTTAAAAAGGGCTTTTATTGGGCTTCATTGATGAATTCCTGTGTTTTACGTATCTATTTTAGAATTCTAAATGTTTTGGCCTCTGTTAAATCAGAATTCCCTCCTTAGTGATTTTTTTTCCCCATTTTCTTTAAAAAAACCAACCCAGATAAATAAATTTAAGGACAGGTGTAAACATTGCTTCTTGTGTACACCTGTTACTTTTTTGTTCTTGCATATGTTTTTCTTTTATTCCTCCCCCCCCCAGGTATCACAGTGATATTGTCTTTCTTCCTTCTCCCCAGGTGACCAAACAGATCCATGAGCATGAGCAAGAAAGTGAGCTGCGGGAGCAGATGTCGGGCTACAAGCGCATGCGTCGGCAGCACCAGAAGCAGCTGATTGCCCTGGAGAACAAGCTAAAGGCCGAGATGGACGAACACCGGCTCAAGCTGCAGAAGGAGGTGGAGACGCAGGCCAACAATGCCTACATAGAGCTGGAGAAGCTGGCCAAACGCCACGCTGTGCACAGCGAGAAAGAGGTGGGATTGTGATGGGTGGAGGGGGGGGGGGGGGGGGGTTTCCCAAGGCCCGAGTGGATTTCTAAACCCCCTCCCCCCCGACCTCTTTCCCAAACACCCCCCCCCACTTCCTTTTTTCTTGCAACATTTTG
>JBBDHI010000012.1:7578107-7592922 GCA_037177115.1 Craterocephalus stercusmuscarum | reverse complement strand
CCCCCCCCCCCCTACCCCCCCCCCCCCCCCCCCCCCCCTCCCCCCCCCCCCCCCCCCCCCCCCCCCCCCCTCTCACAGGGCATGAGTGGATGTATAAGCATAGTAATCCATGAGCTCTTTCACAGATAATCACACTGACTTACGTGTTTCGTGCAACATTTGGGAGGGAGGTGTGAAGTCAGCTTTTAAAAAAAAAAAAAAAAAAAAAAAAAGTAAAAGTGGGTGGCCGTGATGTTGAAGTTGTGACTCTAAAGTTAATGTAGGAGGCGAGCTTGTTAAGTTCATGCTGACATTGAGTGCTTTGGAAAAATGTTGGTTGTATTTTACACACTGCTGCCATCCAATGATACATATGTTGAAGCACAAGGGGCAGAAGTGGGTCACAGAATGTCAGGCCTTGGAAAAACAAGCTGCATATCTCAGTGATTAGCACACAGCGTGCCAGTCAAGCCAAGGAGAGCGTAATCTCTTCATATAGACGAGCGTGTCCGTTACATAAACACACAATATCAGTTAGAGATATTTCAGCGTTGGAAATGAGCACATAATCACGTTGCCAGGATGCTTCTAACCATAGTTTGACATCAAACTGAAAGTTTAACTAAGTAAGCGGCCTAGGATCTTTAACTGGTTATATTGTAATCAGTATCTTATATGTGGAAAAATGCTCATTGAAAATCAAATGAGATTGAAATCAGGCTTTTTTGTGTGCGTTAAAAAACCAAAAAGCAAAAAAAAACAGATTTTCAGTCATTCTGCTTTCAGTTGGCAGGAATAAATAATTACTATTTTTATTACTCAGGCAGTACTAAATAAGATGAAACTTAAATGTCAGATTTCCTGTACCCATTCTAATCAAACAGCTTAAAGTATCCTTGTTTTTGTCCTCCGTGTCACTGTTCTTGCAGATGAAGACGGCGCTCACGGATGAGAAGAAGTTCCAGCAGCAGATTGTGGCCCAGCAGAAGAAGGAGCTGACCACGTTTCTGGATAATCAGAAGAAACAGTACAAACTCTGCAAGGAGAAGATTAAGGAGGTTTGTTGGTTTCCTCCTCGGGCGAGCTCCCTCATACGCCTCTCATGTGTGACACACGGTCCTGTGTGCTATTTACTGTTGAGTCAGACCTCCTACACTCAAACATGCACATTCAGTACCTCCGAAGTGGAAGTTTCGTTGAGTCGCTAAGCCTACTTACTAGGTACCTACACATGTAAACACAAAAACAGGGGGAGCCATAAAACCATGCACACTGGAGCATTTGGGTCCCCCCATGACCTTGAAACAAAGTCCAGAGAGCGCTCCTGTGGGCTGGGAGGGTGATGCATTGTGTTTTTGGTTACGAGATAAGTGACCAAAATTAGGTCAGCACAGTTAAAAAAAAAAAAAAAAAAAGCATCACTGGCAGGAAGAGATATTTCCCACCAGCTGAGTTCTGCAGCGGCATTAGACACCACAGAGAGCAGGGATCAGGCTCGAGTGTAAAGTGCATTAGTGCAATTGTAGATTACCTTAAAGCCCATGAAAAAGAACTTGTACAATGAGGGAATAGAATTGGCAATTCCTTTTGTCCCCAGCCTTCCTCTGATAAATGTAATTTTTAAGCCAAAATGAAAGGTTAGTTAAAGTTCACCGTTGGTTTTTATCACCATACAAAGGCTCATCTTCCACATTCAAACCATTCATACATAGTGCACACCTGCTTTCCACCTTTCCACCTTTGATTTTTACTTTATTTACCAACTCAGGAGATGAATGAGGACCACAGCACACCCAAGAAGGAGAAGCAGGAACGTCTGTCCAAGCACAAAGAGAACATGCAGCATTCCCAGGCTGAGGAGGAGGCCCATCTGCTGGCCCAGCAGAGGGTCTTCTACGACAGGAACTGCCGCGCTTTCAAGCGCAAAGTCATGATTAAAAGGCACGATTTGGAGCAGGAACAGATCCGTGAGGTGTGGGAAATCTCCCTCTTGAACAAATACATTTTAGTTTGATGAGTTTTAAATCAAAGGCATATTTAAAACCATTAATGTCCAGTTTTAGAGTTTAAAGAACTTTCTATCAACTGTTGTTGTTTATAAAGTTGGTTTGGAGAAAGTCCACTGTGGCATTTTCACAGCAAACAGCAGTTTGTTTGCGATAATTACACCCATTGTTCTATAAGAAGATTATTACAGAGCAAAGCAAGCCAACAATGCCATAATCTGAAAAGCTGTTGTGCACTGTAAATCTGGAGGAAGTCTTGAGGGTCCAAAAGCTTCCTGTGGGGAAAATGCACAAACTCAGGAAGTGTTAAAATGAAAGGAAAAGATTTAATGTGTGATGGTTATTGATTTTTCAGCTGCTGATGATGCCAGTTAATGTTGTGAGGCTGCAAATAAGAAAGTGGAAAATTGATTTCTACAAGTGAAAATATGAATGTCAAAGAAAATCAATAAAATGTTCTACAGATCATCCATTTTTCTGCCTCCTCCACCTGTCATTTGCCCACCAAGGAGCTGAACAAGAAGAAGACCCAGAAGGAGATGGAGCACGCCATGCTGATCCGCCACGACGAGTCCACACAGGAGCTTGAGCAGCGGCAGCTAAAGACGCTCCAGAAGCTGCGGATGGACCTGATCCGCCTGCAGCACCAGACAGAGCTGGAGAACCAGATCGAGTACAACAACAGACGTGAGCGGGAACTCCACCGCAAGCATGTGCTGGAGCTCCGGCAGCAGCCCAAGAACCTCAAAGTGAGTCAACGCAGGGACATTTTACGTTTTTGGTGATCAATTTCTCGGCTGTTGAACGTTTGCAGAAGCTTTAGCTGGCAGGATTTTTATACAAATTCCTGATGTCTTTGAAGAGACGACTTTGATCCATCTGTAAGATGGCGCAAGCGACCGGCAACCTCTTTTGTTTTCAGTACTTTTTGATTAAGCAATGATGCAATCTGAATGTAATGAATTAAACTGGAAAAAATAGTGTAGTAACACCCAAAATGTGCCGCCTCTATAATTCATTATTTTTTAATTTGGTTCTCAGGGCAACAAAGAACTTCCTTTGTGGCTATACAAGCCCTTTAACCTTCAGCTGCACAATTCTCTGGCATTTTAAAGTGTGATATCCATGTCCTCTGATTATTGCCTCCTGCTTCTCTGTTTCTGTCCTGTCCACCAGGTGTTGGAGCTGCAGATAAAGAAGCAGTTTCAGGACACATGCAAGGTGCAGACCAAGCAGTATAAGGCCCTGCGCCACCACCAGATGGAGGTTACGCCCAAGGCTGAGCACAAGACGGTGCTCAAGGCCCTAAAGGATGAGCAGACACGCAAGCTGGCCATCCTGGCTGAGCAGTATGAGCAGAGCATCAACGAGATGATGGCCTCGCAAGCGGTAAATGGAAACATTCAAATGTTAGAAAGAGACTAATTCCAGAGCCAGGAGGAGAATCTGAGAAGTTTCTCCAGACCTGTTGCTTATTTCTGATTTTTCCTTGCATCTCATTGAATTTACTCTCCCAAACCCTCGCACCTCCCTTCTCTTTCCACCATCTCTCCATGTCCTCACTGTCCCCGATGCCCTTCTGTTTCCTCCCACCCCTTCGTCACTGCCTCCCCCTTCCCTCCCTCCCGTCTCTGTCCTCCTTCACCCATCTCCCGCCTCTCTCTCTGCCTGTCTTTGTATCTCCCTCTCCCCCTGTTGCGGTCCACGCTCGGCCATGTCAGCTGCGTCTGGACGAGGCCCAGGAAGCCGAGTGCCAGGCCCTGAGGCAGCAGCTGCAGCAGGAGATGGAGCTGCTCAATGCCTACCAGAGCAAGATCAAGATGCAGACCGAGGCCCAGCACGAGCGCGAGCAGCAGAAGCTGGAGCAGAAGGTGTCGCTGCGCCGGGCTCATCTGGAACAAAAGGTGTGCTGGAGGAAAGACTTTCTCATGATCTCAGAGGTGTCATATATTTCTGCGTCTCCACAGGGCGATTCATGAAATGCAAAACAAATGAAGGGATAAAGTCTGCAAACAATTCAACCAAGTATCTTAAGCCCAGTGATGATCTTAAAATTTCCCTCTAATTTAATCAGATCTGTCCAATCTTTGCTCCCACCTGATCAAATTTTTAATTATTAAAAGAAATAAACAAAAACCTGAACATGAGACAGAAGAAAACTTCATATAAATGCAAACGTGCAACAAAGACGATGGAATGAATGTTTCTTCCACTCCACACACCTCTAAGTACAGCCACATTTTATTTTAACTCCTGAAAGAAAAAGGATGGACTCTTTAACAGATGCTTTAGCCTCACAAAAGATGAGTTTTTTTCCCAGCGTACTATTACAGGAAAAACGAAAACACCTTGAGCCTCACAGCTCGTCCGCATTCACGCTTAAAGCAAAGGGATTCTCAGATGTTTTTGCATCCACACTGGCAGGCAGCATGAGCGTGAAAGGTGACCCAGAAAGACGTTCACATGTTCGCACAGACACACACATACGCAGATTTCCTTCACCACAGGTGGTGATGACAGCGGCATGACTTCCTGCAGGGTGCAGACAACAGACGACAGAGTTGTTCTCTTATTACAACGGCTGTTTTCATCCTCCACTACCAAAACAGTTAGTGCACTTCAGTTCAGCACTCCGAAAAAGATTGCCCTTTGTTGTCTGATCTGCATCACGCACAACAGCAATGATACCACAGTATCTGACATTTCTTGTGATGTAGTAACACCTGCAGCTGTTTTAGGCAGACTGGGAGCTTTGTCATCATTTTGCATAAATATGATAGTTTTAGCAGTTTTGCTCCCACCGTTTGTTTACAACACCCTCCTGATAGAGACATCTGTTATCTTTTCAATGTGGCTGTTAAGGCAAACTATATGTCCGCATGCTTCCTTCCAAACTGACCGTACGTCATCGCTACAGTCTAGTAGACAGCACTCCGACAACAAAAGAAGAGACCTTTGAAATGCCGCCCTGATCCAGTTCTGCTGGAGTTCAGCGCAGCCTGTGCAGGCGGTGGTGGTTTGTTGCCATCTCCTGGCAGCGTCTGTGGTCTGCACGCCGCTGCTGGGATGATGTCATGGTTTTAGAAGCACTATTGTCCTCCGGTTCGGTTCATGGTCAGAGTCTGAAGTGTTCTGTGCATGCTCAGTAGTTGGCCAGAGTGCCGTATTGCGCCATGCAGTTCTTTGTCTGTACCTGCGGATGTGTGTGCGTGCGTGCGTTCGTTCGGCCCGACACAAACACAACTTCACTGCAAAGTCATTCTGGGCTTTGCATTCGACCAAAGAAACACAAGTGGGCTCCTGCACGCTGCAGACAAAATGCATTATAGGGAAGGTGACGTGGCTTTTATATGACACCACAAGTTTACATAGAAAAAAAGATACGACGGGAAAAACAACTGCGACTTATTAAAGGATAATCCGGCTTCATGACCAGTTACATAGACATGTATAATTTAAACTGCATTAAATATGAAAGATATAAACAGAGCTGTTTAAAAAATTCAAACATTACCAACAACATGTGGCATTTTTCCATAAACAAAGTAAAATGAATATTATATAAACCTTTCTTCACCTGCTCTTTGTTTTGTCCCCAGATAAATATATGAATAATTCATATAATTCTGTCTAAATATGACAACTCACATGCTGACTGGCAGCTAGGTTATACTGGGGCACTTTCAAATGGAACAGAGTCCAACTCAGTGTCCATGTTTATTTATTGTAGGTTCAGGGTGGCTAGAGAGGGATTATCTGACAGAGGATGTGTTGAACTGTAAAAAATGAAAGCTAAACTAATCCAGTTGACCTCCTGCTCCTCTGCAGATTGAAGAGGAGCTGGGTTCCCTTCAGAAGGAGCGAACCGACCGGATCAAGCACCTGCTGGAGCGCCAGGAGCGGGAGATCGACAGCTTCGACATGGAGAGCATGCGGCTGGGCTTCGGCAACCTGGGCACCCTGGACTTTCCCAAGGACGACTACAGATGAAGGGTGTCGCCGCGCCGCCATCTTCTCCTCGTCTCTGGGTGTCCGTCCGCCTCAGAACACCCCTCTTCTCCTTTTGCCCTGACCTGGCCTGACAGAGCAGGTGTTCACTGCTGCTGACGCCCTCACGCAAACACACAAAAAAAACAAACAAACAAAAAAAAGACTTAAAAAACACAAAAATAAAAACGGCTCTGAAGTGTTTCCTGGGCTGGTTGGACGGGGTTGTCGGCAGGTTTCAGTGCCCCCTCAAAACCCTACTTAAACTTCCTCCCCCTCCTTGCCGCTCGTGATGTCACAAGAAGACAAAAAAGAGAAAAAAAGCTGGATAACTTCCTGTAGTTGTCACGTTTTTGTAAGAACAATAACATAGTCAGTGTTTCTTGTTTCTTGTGCGATGATGACACTTTTGGTGTGACTAAAAGTGGAAAATCGAGAGAAGGAGGGAGAGAAAAACGAGGGCAGTACGAACCATACCTTCCCAGAGGTGACTTTTTTTTTTTCTTTCTTAGTTTCTTTTTTGGTCTTAAAGCAGTGCAAGTAAAAGCGATAAATCAAACAGCCGATCCTTCCGCAGCCGTTTCTCTTTGCTGCTTCTTTCAAACACTTTTTGGTATTTATTCATCAGGACATTTTTAGGGAGAAAATTGGATAATTTGATACTATAAGACACAAATATCACAATATACATACACGTACTCTGATATCATAAATGTGACTCCTTCAGGTGACTCTGATGACTGGAGGATGGCTGGATCATGGTACTCGGACCGTGTATTGTGGTGATTTTCTCTGCACTGACGGTAAATGTGAAAAATAATACATGTGACACGTGAACTCCCAGCTGGCACAAAAGGGCTTCATGGGGAGGGCAAAGGGGGGCTTGTACTTTGTGTATAGATGGATTTATGGAGAGCTTTTACTTATTTTCGTATCGTATTTTAACCGTCACTTGAATCAGAAAGGAATTTTTAAAAGCGCTTTTTCTTTCCCTGCCCACTCCTCAGATCGTATTTGAGGTCCAGTCATTTGTCAATCTTTATTTTTTTGTTCCCGCCCTCCTTTTGCTTTACACAACTCCCGAGCTGTGTATTTTCTTATAAACCAGACCAGTATAATGCTTTATTATTGCATGCACTTTATTTTTTTTCCAGGTTTAAAGAAAGCATGAATCTGTCAGAGCTTTTAATTATATTTGTAAATAAAGTGCTCATCAGACAAATAAAGATGTCTAATTTGAATTCCTCGTACCACTGCTGTGCCATTTTAGTCTCTATTAAATACTTAAATACGTGCAAATGGTTTTATTTGATTTACTTAAAAATTCAGTAAATGTGCTTTTATTTTTCAGAAGTAAACAATTTTAATGTCAGGTGACATTCACCACAATTATGACAAAAATTATAGCTCAACTCAGCATAAATATGAAGTAATTGATTGAATTTGAGCTGAATACTGATTAAAACAACATTTCATACAGCCTATCCACCATGTGAATGGACCAAAGTCTGGCCTCAAAACTGGAAACATGACCGATCATCCAGCTCGTCAAACTGCTACAGGAAGTTAATGGTGTGGCTGTCGTACAGTAAAGGAACACCTCTCCTCTCTTCTACTCATCAACCCAAAATCAAATATTTCAAAGATGTTTCCGTTCCTAAAACACAGAGTAGTAGTTTGCTGAAAGAGCTACAAGCAAGTTTTTTTCCTGCATCTATAATGCTTCACATTTTTAACTTGTCACTGATTTCATTCTCCACTGAGAAATAAAACACTGGTAGGCTGCAGGGGGACAGTGGTTCAGTGATGCAGCCTCTGTACATGTATGTAAGCTAGGAAATGGGTAAAAGGGCCAAATTGCAAAAGTTGAAAGCAAATAGTTGGTTATGCAGAACAAAGGTGACTAACAGTTACAGATTTATCCTGTTGCAGCAAATGACAACTCAAATTTCATCTCCTGCTTTGATTCAAATTATAAATCAAAATGTTCATATTTCTAAAAATCCTACTGACAGCAGTGTGTCTTGTAAAAAAAAAAAAAGACAGACTGTTTTCACAGATTTATTGCAAGTGAGTACAAGTAACTTAGTGGTGAGAAGCTGTTATTTCTACAGCAACACAGGAAGGCAACAAAGGGAAAACAAGATACTTTACAGTGACACAATAAGTGCTTTGTTCCTTTTAGGGATTTTCTGTGTGGAACTTTGGGAAATTTAGTTTATTTATTTTCCAGCCAGCTGCTCATATAGTTTAGGAACATAATCGTCCCACTCGGCCTGGTAGCAGGTTCCTGCCACTGGGGCTCCCAGGTTGTACTTCTGCCTGAAGCTCTGGATCTTGAACTTGCCGCGGCTGTCCCCGGAGCGGTTGGTGAGGACAGCTTCAGAGCAGGACAGGCTGCCTGGCTGCTCATACACCAGCCACACGTACCTGTGGAGACCTGGAGGAGGATGCAACAGGTTGTAACTGTTGCACTACACTGCTGAGGGAAAGCACTTTTTTATTCTAATACAAGCAGAATGATTTACTTTTAAGGTGACAAAAAAATACTTAAAATAATATTGATTTCGCGGGATATATGAAAACATCCAAGTTGATTTAAAATTCATAGTTTCCAGCTATTAAAGAAACTGTCTTAATGCACTGGTGATGCTTCACTCGTTATTACCTGTTCCTTTAGGAGGACCGGAGCCCACGTAGTCAGACATGACGCAACCTGATGAAACGTCATTACCCTTCATGTTGATCACCAGAAAGTGGTGCCACTCCCTGCAGTGAAATAAGGGGGAAAATGTTTAGGAAAATCTATGATGTTACACAAACAATATGCAGAATCAAGTACTGGAAATGGTTAAGATGCCTTTGAAGAAAAGTAAATGCATCAAACATTCATTTTTATGAAAACACAGCTTACCCTTACAACAGAGTATTAGGGTCTTTGTATTAGTATTAGAGTATTTGTTTTCTTTTTTATCTCTGACATGGAAAGGTAAACCTCCTCCCAACCTGAATTTGGGGTCTTTCCTGCTGGGTGCGTCAGGGTCAGTCAAGGCCAAAGTGTACAGTTTACTTGAGTCACATCCATCCCACTCCACGCAGGAGGGTCGATTCTGCACCTGCAGGTGAATACAAGTTAACGTTAGCATAGCCCACTAGAGGGCGCTGTTCAACGTCTATTACACTTGCAGGCTTGCAACATTATGTAAACCAATTCATTGGCAATACTGGAAATATTTACATGCACATTCATCTTCCGTCCATTCTCTAAGCTGGCAGTGCACGTGTGGAGAAACGAACACGAGCGCTGCGTTGCAATACAGCCAAATAGTACAATTCAGCTAACGCCGCTATTGTTAGCTTAGCTTGCAAACATGAATTAGCTGACTAACCTGTGTTGGCGTGAGCACTTTACCGAGTTTGTCGATTTCCACAGAATCGTATTTAATGGTCAGAGGTTTCGCAGGCTTTTCTTCCACCTCCTGCAGGGCGAGAGGCCCAGACCACTGGCTCAGATCAACGGGCATTTTTTGCGTCTATTTCGTCTGAAGTCGCTGTCTGAACGGTTCACAGACCATAGAGAAACCCAAAAGTGCTGCGTTCAATCCCCCTCCCTCGAGAGGATATGGTTAACGGGAGCGAAAATACGTGTCCAAGAAAACTTGTTCAAATTATATAGATATTCATTTGTTATAAATTTGAAAGGGTGAGCTTATAAATTTTAATTGATAATCGTGCTTTTAAAGTGAATTCTTTACTAGTCAAGTCTTATTTAAAATTACATCAAAGACATAGGCATCAAACTTAGCTACACCAACTTTCGGTCCGTTTTGTAAATGTAAATTTGAAAGTGCTTCGTTTTCATGACAGCAAGTCCATTAGCGGGTAAGGTAACCAACCAGGGATACGTTAGTTAAGGTCTGTGGGATCATTTTTGCTTTTTCAGCGTGGTGGCTTGTTTTTCCCAGTAATCTTTCAACATATGAATGTCACAAACAGCAACAGCTACAAGTGACCGTCAGATGGCGCAGTTGTACCATTACCAGGTGAAATCTGGTTTGTTTGAATTCCTGTCAATCAGATCATGCCTCGTCCATCACACGGGCTCATTAACACACTTATTTGATCCAGACATCTTTTTTTTTAGAATCTGGGGCTGACTATGAGGGAATTGTATAACTGGTTTTATAATTTTAGAGACAATATCTCACTTTTGCAACAATGACAATCTATTGTTTTTAACCTTTCCTCTGAAAACCTGTCCGGTATTGCTGTGAGCATTACACATTTTCTGAGACAGATAACAGAACTTTTCTTTAGGATTTTTCTTAAATAATTCAGAAACTAACCATATTTTATTGTAGTTATTTATTTATTTATTTATTTACTTATTCATTCATTCATTCATTCAAACAAACAGAGACAGTATGAATATACATGTAGGTAGTCTCTCAGAAATTCTCCAGCCTTCTTGAAGAACTTTCCAAAGCTCGTCCTTGGATGTTTGCTGATTATGTCCCATGATCTGCCAAGTTTTTTCCACACTGATTCAATAATGTTGTGTCCCATGCTTTGGGGAAGATTCATCCCTTCATAATACCTGTTGCCACGGACTTTCTGTCATTTGCCATATGTCAGCTATACTCCCTATTTTACATCCTTAAAAATGGCTCAGCACACTTTCATTAGAATAATTCTGACGAGGCCTCTGTGAAGAGTAGGGTCAATTGAGTAGGATCAACTGGATGTCCTAAAACATCTCTAAACTCCTGAGTCAGGTCTTTACTGGGTTTCTTTTTTTTTCTTCAATTTCATAATGACACACTTTTGAGATACTTCTCTTTTGTCATAGATCAATATTTTTTTTCTTTTGTTTGGGTCAGACATTTCATTTACCCTCCACTTATAGCTTCCTCAGGCAGGATGGTTCCATGCTTCCTTGCTGTTTGTGGATTGTTGCTGTTGCCCTTCGTCATCTCTAACCAGTCTGCCTATTCTCCTCTGACAGCAGCAAGGTACTTTTGGAGAGACAACTCTCATTGTTTTCACGTTTTTTGTTTTTCATACTATTCTCTGTGAACCCTACAGGTGGTTGTGCGAAAATCTAAGTAGATCTGCAATTTTTGACATACTCAGACCAACAAACATGACACATACAAAGTCACTAAAATACTCTTTCTTACTCATTCTGATGCAGAATTTGAACTTCAATTAATTTTCCAGGATGTGAGTGTGTGATTAACTACTATTGGAATAAGTAAAAAAAGTATTGATTGATAGTATTGACTGGCTGATTTTTTTTCCTAATGGTGATCTTATCCAATATTTACTAATTATTCTTGTACCTTCAGAATATATACACAGCTCACATTTATCAATACATTATTATAATTGTCTGTTACTGTGCCTTTAACAAGGTGAGTTCAGGGTGTGGTTTATCACGTCAAGGTTTCCGGACCCGCATGCTTAGTAAACAAAGCAGGTCCGTTGGTAATTCTGCTGCGGACGGAAAAGTGGCACATCATGTCAGACTGGTCACCTGAGCAGATGCTGTGCTGGGTTTTCTGTAGTTTATAATGGTCGCACTGGTTCCCAGAACAGCCCTGTGTGTCGCAGTCTGGCTCTCACAGGTGGACTAATCAGACAGGTTTGGACCAGGAATCTTTTTTCTTTTAATTTCGGAGGGCGATGTAGGAGAGTTAACATGAATATAGTTGGGACTGCGGCGATTCTACAGGTGTTTTTAACAGCAACAGGTGAGTTCTACTCTCACAGGTGAGCCTGAAAGTAGCTACTTCTGTGATTTTTTTTAAATCTCTTCTTCTCTTGTTAAAGCTGCAGTTTCGGGTACCGGCCTCACCGAAACCTCGGTGACAGCCGACCTGGGAGACATCGCATTACTTCCGTGTTACACCGTGGGTAATGAGACACCGCTTCTGACAACGTGGACGAAAAATGGACGAGAAGTCATTAGTGGTGGCGGCGTTTCATCGAGCACTCCCCCCGGTAAACAGCGCCTCGCCGTGCTGCATGATGGGAGTCTGAACATCGGAGGGGTGTTGAGCCAGGATGAGGGAAGCTACCTGTGCAATTCCAGTCTGCCAGGCAACCACGCGTTCCAGGCGCGCGTGCGGCTTCAGGTCACCAGTAAGTGTGCGCGTGTACGACTTATTAGGGCGTTGTTTGGAAAAGTTATGGAGGCCAGTTAGTGGCAAAACTGGTTCTACTACATAGACGGGTCGCGTGATAACAGGTGAGGCATGAACTTCAGCTGTAACCGGTAGCAGACCTGCAGTCAGAGTTCATGTTTATCCAAGTTTCAGAAGAGATACTGTCAAGAATGAATTTGCATCAAGCTGGAGAATGATACAGAGTAATCTTCAGTTATTTGGATATTCAGTAAAAGATTAACAGTCTATAAATGAAAAATATCTGTACAAACGTTACTGGTAAGGAAGAAAGGAAGATGGCTCAAATCAAAGGTTTCAGGCTCGCCTTGAAAAACAACATTTAGAATGAATATGAACATCAACTTGAAATGCTTCAGCTCTAAACTTGTATCAAATCACAGTGCACTATGTCAACATTGTCTTGGCAGTGGTTTACTCTGATAAAGTGAAGTTTTAGTACACTTCATATTTTAACAGATCAGCAGATAAATCCTTGCAGTGCAACAATTAATGTGTGTGGACATTTGGGCTGCTTGTTTTATCCATGGATTCAGAACACATCTTGTCATGCTGGAGGAAATGAACTATGCATATCTAGAAGCATGTTGTTATCAGACTCTTCCACTTCTACAAATTTAGTTTTAGTTGGAGGTTAAGTTGTTATAGAGTATAAAGAGTTTCATTAGTCTTTTTTTATTGAGCTGTGACTGGTGAGGCTCTGACAGATGGGAAATGCTTATATGCTCACGCTGCAAAAGATTCTTCTTCTAAAGGATTGAACCCACTCAGTAAAATCAGTGCCACAACAAAAATTATTATCATAATTAGCTTTTTTCTTGCAGCATAAGTTTTGGTTAAAGTGTCCTTTATTTCTTTCAGGTGGGCCGGATCCAGTATCGGCATCCATCACTGCAACCAGCGCGCTGCCCAACGGGACCGTGGTAGCTCATCAGGGCTCCTCCGTCTTATTGGAATGCTCTGCATTCTCGTACCCGTCTCAGCAGCTGAGCTGGGCCTTCAGAGGAGCATCATACAGCAACGACACGCTGGTTTCCACCTCAGAACGCAGTCTTACCTTCAGAATGCAGAACGTTAAGCCCAGCGCTCAAGGAGTTTACACCTGCACGGCCCTCAACACCGTCTCCAACAAGTCGGTCAGCAACAGCACGCAGCTGCTGGTGTACTGTAAGTACGGCAAGCCGAGTGCTGCGCTGGCAAACTGTGTGCATTCTTGTGAAAATCTGAATGTAACCACGATCTAAAATGACATCATGTTGAGGTCTGAAAAACCAAAACTTAAGCAAAAGTCTCGTCAAAACTCACCCCATGAATTATTTATAGAAATCTTCCCCTTGTCTTTGATGGTATTTCCTTTTAGAGATGGTGAGCAAAGCTGCTGTGAGCCCGCCTCAGTGCTCTACATTTGTGCTCCCAGGTCCTCAAAGTTGTCTTTTTAGTGGATCCAGGCCCAGAAAGGCTGGTTTGCTGCATTCAAGGCAGAAGGAGGCCATGGATTCTCCTGCTGTGCAGTTTTTTTTGCCTGTGGACACGCCATGGCAGCTCCCATAGCATCAAACAGGTGTCGATGAAGCACTAGCAGTGCTGGTTTTATTTAAAAATGACAAATTAAGAATTTTTACATGCAAGCTCTGTTTATAAGGGAGAATAGATAAAGGATGAGTCATAGCGGCTGGCTTGGTGGAGATGATGCAACAGCAATCCGCAGGAATATGAAAGAACTATGTCTTCCCAGGATAAAAGTTTGACTTAATTGTAGTTTTTGAAACTTGGAAAATACCAGTGGGTTACAGAAGGTACAGAAGGGTTTTATAACTAGATGAGCTGCCCAGATGTTTTTATTTTGCATGAGCTAACTGTAAACTTAATAAGCTTTCACGCGGTAAGTTGCATGTGGAGCCGCTTTAACAACATGAGTGAGCTGGGAGCTTTGCAACACCACAAATCATTAACTTCAGGGATCTCAAACCACTCCTTGAGGGGCAATGTCCTGCAGCTTTCGAGATGTTTTCCTGCTTCAAAACATCAGAGTCAAAATCATTCAGTCCTGATGATCACTTTGCCTTAGTGCTGTTTACCTGTGATTGGACACCCTGCAGTGGATCTGCAGCCTCAAAGTCAAACCCAAAGGAGTAATGTATTGATTCTTCCAGTGCTACTTTGGTCGAGCCATGTGCTTCACAGCTGCAGATTGTCAGTGTGAGAAAATGATCATTTGAGGAGATGGCAAACAGGTTTGCACCATCATCTGCATTTTACCTGGATGGAAACAGTTTCAGTGTCATGTTTCCTCATTCTTTTCAACTGTTAGATCAGTATCGCCCTTTTACCAACATCATCTTCCAGGAAAAATGAAACTATTCTTTTTGGGTCCCAAACTTGTTCTCAGTATTGCGACAGTGTATTTATAAATGTATAGTATTTGTAAATGAACTCAATCTGTTCTGTAAGTTCAGACAGAACGTTGCTGATTCTTCCATTTCACACCGGTGATAATCTATCCATCCACTGTCAATGGCTGTGGTATTTTCCCATTTTGGGCATAAAATGCTTCTTTTGTTTTAGGTTTAAGCAATGAAACATTTACTAAGGATTAATGGATAACCCTTTTGCAAGGTGTCAGTTTTTAATAACTCAGTGCTTTGAGATTAAATAAGG
>JBBDHI010000012.1:7564400-7575558 GCA_037177115.1 Craterocephalus stercusmuscarum | reverse complement strand
ATTTACTAAGGATTAATGGATAACCCTTTTGCAAGGTGTCAGTTTTTAATAACTCAGTGCTTTGAGATTAAATAAGGGGCAACCACTTGCAATACATAATCTGAGTGACGATGCCCATGAGGAAACCTTTGGATGAGAATAAAAAATAACAGAGAAACACGGGTAAAATGATATTTTTCTTTTGGGTGATTAGAATTAGTGGACATGTCGCCATCTTTACGGCCCAAAACACCCCAGCTGAAGGGTAGATGACCATTACTGCACCTTATCCTTACAAAGCAGAGCGGGATGTCCCAGCAAACGGGCCGTTTGGCTTTAGTGTTGCATTAATCTTGTCTGTGCTGCCATGTTATGAAATAACGGGATCTGCAGAGTTCAGGAGAGGTGCCGTCTGTTTGCAGTCCAGATTTATAAAGGGGGGGGAACAAATAACCTGAATGTACTTCCTGACTCTTGAGCACACACATTTTCCTGTTTTTAATGACTTCCCGTAGTTCTGCCTCTTCCACATGAAGGAAAATGAGCATGGTTTACTTAATGACCTACTTTTAGGCGACAGTCTTGCCACACTTTCAGAAATGAGGCTAAGAACTGACCCTAGAGCCAGAAAAACTAGAGAATTTCTCTCTGGACTCACCTGAACGAGCTGAGCACATATCCGAGATCTTTTCTGTCATTTTAGTCACACTTTTTAACCTTGGTGGTTTTTGTCTCTGCTAGATGTTCCAGGCACACACCCTGACTGTCGCTGGGAGCAAGTGGAAGACCCCCCCCATGTCCAGCTCATCTGTTCCTGGTTTGGAGCGTATCCCACGCCGAGGCTCCGTTGGGGAAAAGACGAACCGTTCCAGACGACGGACAGGCTCGCGGCGACGATGAACCGCTCCCTGCTGTCGGACGGGCAGACCCTGACCTGCACGGCCCAGCACCTGCTGCTCCGTCCGGGGGAAGAGAAGTCATGTTCGGTTACTCTCAGTAAGCATGTTGTGGCAACATGAGCTGCGTCCTGAGACGTGCTGCTGCTGAATGTTTCATGTGTTTCCAGCTTAGAGGCCACAGAGTCTCTTCGCTGCTGTAGGTTACAGCGTTTCCCAGTACTAATTTTCTCAATCACGTCTTAGAAAAATGCACAATTAGAAGAAAACAGTGGCAGCATTTCTTTAAAAAGACACTTTCATATGCTTTCTCAACTAAATAGCTGCAGTTTCTCTGGAATTTGACATCTTGGCCCATCCTGTAGGATCCGGTTGTCCCTTTTTATTCCCTGGTCCAGCAGGCGTACGATTTATTTCTACCTACATGAGGAATTCTAAGCATGAACCAGCATGCGTTTTGTATATTTTAGTTATTTTAAGTTTGCAGTGCGCATGATTTTACCATGAATTAAGGCAATTTTAAAAGGCTTTGCTTTGGTTTGGTTGGCTATTTTGAGCAGCAGGTCGAGCAGTTGTCAGCGATCAATCCCACCGTCCACATTAAGAAATGTCCTTGGGTGAGACGCGGAGCTCTGCTTGCCGTAGATTCATTTATTTGTGTATTATAGAGTAAAAGCAGAGAAAATAGGGTGAAAACAGACTAATGAGCGCATTGTGGATGGGGCTTTAATTGGCCAACAAGATTCGAAAAGCTCAATATTAAAATGCCCACCTTCTCTGTGGTTGTGCAACACGGCAGAGCAACAGCCTTCAGGAAGTTTCCGACACTCGGCTCATGAAGCTGTGACCTATAACTGCCCACATAGTGAAAATCCTCACAATTAAATCATTTGACACTAAATTACAAACATTTTTCCAAACAGGAATATTTTTAAGGGAAAAACCTCTGCGTATATCCGTGTGGTTATTCCACTGTTAGCTCAGTACTTTACTGGCTGAACGCTCCGATTCCAAAAGCATCTGCATGTCATTTGAGGGATGTGAGAAAATGTGATTTGTAGGAGGAAGAGAATGCTGTAAACAAATGTTCCTCCTACCTTGTAAAAAAAAACAGTTTCTTTTCTCTTGTGCAGCTTAACTCTGACACGAACCTGATTTAGTTATAATGCTTTTTCCAGGAACTGGCCGAACCACTGCATGGCTGCTGTATGATGCTGTTGGATTGCGTCTTCTGTAGCTGTATGCTTTGTTGCTAGAATTCAGTTCAAAGTGATGGATGGATTGAAAACCTGACTGTGAGGCGTGTCTCTCCTTATCAGCACCTGAAACCCGGCGCTAACATTCTTGTGGAATGATATAACCCATTTGCTTCCTGTTTGTGCAGAGATATGGATTCAGAAAAAGGTTCACTCTGTAATGCAGTAATCCCGCACGGGACTTGTTTTCTCAATCCTGCTGGATTTGGGAACGTTTCATTCCCACCTCGTCTCTCATCTTCCAACATGTTTGCGAAAGAGCATCTTGTCCTCGCATCAACTTCTTTTTAAACTCCGACCCTGTGGTTAAAGCTTGTGTAACACACGAATAAACCTGTGGTTTGCTTTTCCCACTGCCGTCTCCCACTCGGAGGAATGTTAACTCATTAAAAATCCATTTCTTCTTATGTAGACGGCCTATTTACTTTCGCCTGTGTGAAATCAACACAGCTATGAATGTGTGGGCTTTTTTTTTACCTCCTCACTGTTTGTACAGTCCTCTTCTGTGTATTATACAGCAAGTGATGCTTTCACTCCCACTCCATCCCACTAGTAAGCCGCACTTTTTAATGAGAGTACCAGGCGAGATGAGATGAGACAAGAGTTAGCTGAGAGGCTTAGCGCCATTTTTATGTTTTTACAGTAAATAAAAGAAAGTAATTAACGCATATTATGCTGCATTATTACCTGGGTAATACCAGGTGTGAGGCTATCCCTGTTTTTAGGAACACATTAGGGCACATTGAGTTGTTTCCTTCTTTATAAAATACTAATTTACCTGTTCTCTGCACATTTTTTTTTTTTTTTTTTTACTCAGAGTCTCCGCGCCTAGATGGTGAGCCACTGGCCACAGCTCTGGAGGCAAGCAGCATAACCCTGACCTGCACGGAGACCGTCTCCATCCCTCCTGCTAACACCACGTGGAGAAAAGGGCTGCAGCGGGACAGCATTGTTGCCGGGTCCAAATACGTCCTGTCCCAGGACGGGCCTGTCCACAAACTCACCATACTGAACATCAGCAAGGACGACGAAGGCTACTTTTTCTGCCACAGTGAGAACCAGCTGGGTGTCGGAGAACTGGAAGTCTTCCTCACAGTGAAGAGTGAGTTTTACCTGGCGTTGTGTGGGAGTAAAAGAGTAAAGAAAACGTTGCGACTGAGACACGTGATGTAAAAGCTCGTTGCTCAAGCTGCTGAGTCTTCACCTGGAATGCTGATAAACCTGCCGCTCTGCCTGTTTCCTTATCTTCTCCTGTCTGCATGTTTGCTCTCAGCTGCATCCTCCGCTTACACCGGCGCGATCATCGGCGTCTTTATAGCCGCGCTGATTGTGGGATCAGCGGTAATCGTGGCAAAAATACTTTACTCCAGTCGACACAAGATTTGCCTGGGTAAATTCAGTTTGTCTCTGCAGCAAGAGGCCACAACGCATTCATACATGTTACATGCATGATTTTATAAATCAATTAATACTGATTTCGCAATTCTTTATTTCAGGAGGCGGCTTTGGGTGAGTATCTCACATTTCAATTACCAGTCTATGTCCAAATGATTTAAACTTCTTTATTTTTTTATTGGTGTGTGAATATTATACACCTTTTTACAATATACCTAGACATGTCAAATAACTCTTCTTAAAGAAGGGTATTTATGATGCAGATCCTAAATGAGCAACCTTTTTAGAAAGCCTTTAATCACTCAAACAAAGCACACAGGTAGTTTTCTGTTTGCTCACCTGCATCACTCAGTTTAAAATGACCTCTGAACTCTTAGTTTTGGACCTGAACACTGTCTGTCTGCTTCATGCTTCCACATTAGGGAAAAATACCGTGACACTTTAAAAAAGGTAGAGATGGATACAATGAAATGAGTTTTTTAGAGTGAAATTGAAGACAAAGATGCAGCAGTAGTTTAATGCGCCGGTACCTTTACATTTAGTAGGATTGATGTTCAGTCTACAAGCAGCAGTTCAGTAATGACTGAGAGAGTTGTGTTCAGACCTGCTGGGAAACTGATGGGAACTGGAAACACATATTGGAATACTTGAGAATAAATGGGGTCCAGAAAATTGGTTCTAGTCTGACAACAGCAGTGTGAGTGTGATGGTATGGGCTGCATGTGTGTAAATGTGTAAAAGCTGTGACATCAATACAACATATTCATGTTTCTTCATCAAAGAGAAAACATGTTCAGATAAAGAGCAATTTAGAAAAAAAAACATGAATTCCAACCTCTTCCTTTAAAACAAACTTCTGTATTTCTATAAATGTTTTATGAATTATCAAAGCATTTATTAATTAAACAGTTAAGATGGAAAAAGGGCAAGTGTTCCATCCGTTTCACCCCCAGATCTCACTTCCCCCTGATGTTTTATAGAACATACGATGAGCGGCATGTTTGCATTTAAGATCTAGTTTTTACTTTTTAGTTGCACACCAGTTTCTCAAATCTGGTTGCAAAAGGAGGCTAAATGGCCAGATGCCATCTGCATGCATCAGCGGGAGTAGCCGTTATCTCCTGGTCCCAGGAATTAGCAGTTAGGGTGTGTGTGGGAGGTGTTGCCTCTAAGAAAAGCAGAACTTCTAAGAAAAAACGTGAAAACAATCTAGCCTATAATACACACTGCTTTCCTTTTATGTGAACGGATTAAAACCTTTTTCTTTCTGCAGTAAACAGAAAAGTACGTGTTTATATCAAATTATGTGCTTCATTCAAAAAACAAACTAGAGAGATTGTATATTTAAACTTTTATCATCCTTATTAGTTAAAAAAAAAAATATATATATATATAGTCATGCTAGGGCTGATGTGCCAAAAACAATCTGCCAGTTTTTTTATTGACATCTTTACATAAATGTGCCGTCAGTTCTGCAGCCACGGGTGCAGTTTGGTACTAATGTATACTGGCCACTGTAATTGCAGGGTCTTTAATGCTTGCTGCAGCCCTCCTGCTTCTATATACTTTGCCTCAGGCAGAAATTGGGCAGACACCAGTGCACCTGGAGTTGAATCAATATATGAAATCTGAATAGGATATTAGAATAAAAGGGAACCTCAGGTGTCAGACAAGATCCTTGCTGGACATGACTTTACAAGTTTTAAAGTGAAAGATTAACGTAAGTGGTCGCCTCCAAGTTTTTTGGATGGTGTGTTTTGCAGCAAGGGCCACTCTAAAACCACTATAAGACCAATTAAACTGAATAAAATGAATCTTCTTTTTCTTTTTTTCTCTTTTTCTTTTTATCTCAGCGCAGCCGATGCAGAATGGTTATCTGCCAAACTGGCCGGGTTCTATTTTAGCAAACAATAAAATATTGTTTAGCAGTTTTCTGGAAGCCCGGAGGCCTATTTCTGAATCGAACGTATTCCCACAGCAGAGTTCTGAAAGAATTTGAAGCCTTGTTTATTTGCGGCCATGTTTTCACACTAGTGTTATTGTCCTTTTCTGCTTTTGTCAGACAATTCCAACATTTCTGTGTTGGTTGCTATTGACAACTGCGGTTCAGCTGAATAGTGACACTGTGTGTAGCGTGCATAGGCCTCCTGCGACACACACACCAAGCACAAACCAGACCTTCCTGAGTTCATGCGGTGGCCTAAAAAGCTAAAACCTCGTTGGATTGGGGCAAACAAATGCCGGCCGAATATTTCCTGGAAGGCAGGAAACCGTTGCTGATTCTGGTGTAAAAGGGTTTGTCTTGACATGGATGAACACCTTTATCATGTGCCGCTTTGACTGTAGGCGAATGGAGGACAGGGGAGACGTGCTGAGCCTGGTGGACTCCGATGACGAACAGATCTTTCAGGACCCGGTTCCTCAGCTGCCTCCGTTAGCCAATGGTCACCACACCACGCTGGTGGAGATACACCGGATACCATCCAGTATGACCTCGTTGTGACTGCTTTCACTGCTTTTCTGGGTTGAAGTATCTGGAAGTATAATTTATAAGAATATTGTTTCTTTTTTATTCTTAAGGTGATCATGATGATGCAGAAACGACCAACACAAGCCCACAGCAGCTGGAAGACACTGAACAGAAAGAAAAACCAGATGATCTCGTAACATTTTAGGCAGCGGGTATTTTCTGATCCTTGGTGGAATATGTCTTTTTTTAAAAACCTTTTTTCTACAAGCTTATTTTTATGATCAGTTTGTTTGTTCAGAAGGGTGAATGTGTGAGACTAACACGGTAAATGGGCTTCTGGAAACAAATTGGATTTTGCCTCCTTTTATTTTTTTAAATTTTTTAATTTTTTTGGCCTCCATCTTTTGAGGCCCACAGACGGTTATAAATACCTCTGACTGACCATGTCTGCAACACCGAAACGTTCAGAGGACCAGTGGTGTTATCAAGCAAGAAAAGACTGACTCACTCAGTTATTTCATGGGAAATGGGGCTCGGTGCAAGAGTAATAATCTAAACTAGAACTGTACACTCACCTCTCATGTTATTAGGCAAACCTTGCAAGTACCGGATTGGACTCCTTTTGCCTTTAAACTGCCGTAATGTCACTGCATAGCTTCAACAAGATGATGGAAACCTTCCTCAGAGGTTTTGCTACATATGGACATGACAGCATGACACAGCTGCTGCAACCATCATGAGATTTTCTGGTTCTGCCACAATATTAGGCTGAGATCTGGTGAATGTGGAGGCCGTGGGAGAACAGTGGACTCATCGTCATGATGGAGATGAGCTGAGCTGTGTGACATGAAGCATCATCCTGCTGGAAGTGGAAGATGGACATGATGAGCAGCGATACTGTACTGGTTAAACCATGTTACCACCAGAAGCCTGAACTGTTGGTTTAAGGCAGGATGGATCCATGCTTTCATGATGTTTCCAGCAGATTCTGAGCATCTGAACGTGGAGCTGAAATGGAGACTCATCGAACCAGGCTAGGGTTTTCCATCTTCTATTGTCCTGTTCTGGTGAGTGTGTGTGAACTGCAGCCTCAGTTTCCCGTTCTTAGCTGACAGGAGGGGCCCCCGGTGTGCTCTCCTGCTGCTAGAGCCCATCTGCTTCAAGGTTGGATGTGTTGTGCATTCAGCAATGCTATTCTGCATACCTTGGTTGGAACCAGTGCTTATTTAAGTTGTTGTTGCCTTCCTTTGTATCAATAAAGAATCAAATGTTTTTCCTACAGATGCTGAAATTGATCCAAACTTGGATCAAATTAAAGGACATGATTTAATGTACAGTGAAATAAAATATTCTTTGTATAAAACTGGCATGGCCAACACGCCAGCGTGGTATGTCTCTTTTGTTGTCAAAAGCAAGTTTACAATGAATTTATGTAATTAATTATGGAGTGAAAACATCTGTTGCAAAACCAGGGCCGGTATCCCTACAAATTCTAAGAATCCTCTCACAGAGCTCCTAACTTAGCCTTAAAATTCCTAGCAAGGAATCTTAGCTTGGGAGTGATCCCAGAAGGCTCTCAGAGAACTCTGAGCAAAGAATTGAAAATAAATTCTTATCTTAGTGAGGAGATGTGGTTGACCACATTGCTAGGTATGAGTCATCAATTCACCAGCTGTGATTGGCTGATTGAGAACTGATTGATAGAGAGGCATTGCACTTGACAACATTGAACGAAGGTTGAACCCTGATTGATCAACCCAATGGGCTCCATTCCTATGAAGACTATGTAATTGTAAACTGTAATCCACATAAAATGATCAAATTAATAGCAGGATGCATATTAGGCCCACTCCCACATGAGCAACAAAATGTGTCTCAACCCTGGCCCACTTCACATAGTAACAGATTTAGGCAAAGCAGGTTTATTACATTTCATGCACATGACAATTCAAGGTGCTTTACATACAAACATTAGAAATATTACAGCAAGGTGTGAAAAGCGATATAAAGAATTAAAGTAAAATCACAAAATAAAATTATTAGAAAGACAGAAAGAAACCCCTGGAAAGAAAATAAATCACTAATTCAACACTGATTTAAAACTGCTGACTGTTTCAGCAGACCTGCAGCTTTCTGGGAGTTTGTTAATCATCAATTGACACAGGAAATTCTTGCAAATGACAATTGGCTGGGACATGATGTCCCTCGAACAGCTGTCTAAGGCCACTTTCAGAAAGGACTCTGGCATCATTTGTGGAACCTGGCCATTTAGCAACAATGTACAGAATCTGGTTGTCAGCATTAAAAACAATTTGGACACTGTTGCTGTGAAATCTCTTTCTGATCGCGTGCATGGCTTCATCTGACGGTGCTATGATGCGAACATGTGTGCCATCAATTGCACCTACAACACCAGGGAATCCTGCAGTTGCCATGAATGCCCTTTTGTGTGCCTGTAAAGCGCGTATATCAAGAGGAAAGTACACAAATTGTCGCAGAACTTGGAGTTGTGACAATGCTGTTAGTGTTTGGGTTATGACCCTGCTGATGGAGGATTGTGATTGGCCCAGGTCATCACTATGGCATTGTTGCATCTTCCCTGTTGCCAAGAATTTCAAGGATGTTATCACTTTCGTTTCTGGTGGTATCGGGTTATGGCGTTGGGTTGGGGAGGTAAGTGTGTCTCTAATGAGCTCAACCACAAACATGATATCTGCATGATCCCATCTGCAGCGTTTTTTTCAGTTCATTGTCATCCATTGTCTGGAGAACATCCCTCTGTCTTTCGCCAGCCATCTTGTCCTCTGCTTAGGGAACTCCTAAGCGCCTTAAAGTCCTCTTGACTGCTCTTAGCAGATCTCCCCTTAGGAGCTCTTTGAGGTGCTAGGACTCTTCACAAATAGCTTTTATGTTTACTAAGATCTGCCTTTAACTTTTAGGGAAATTTCTAAGAAAACGTCATGATTCTAAGAATTTTCTTAGAATTTGGCCACTAGGAGCAACCTTTAGAGCAAAGAATTTTCAGGGATACGGGCCCTGATCTCTTAAAACTGGAAATGTTCAGAGCTCAAAGAATTTTTGTTGTGTATCTAAAATACTTGTATTTTTTATTAGTTCAGTGTGTCTATAAGGAGAGTATGTAAACAAAAAAATTCACAAAAAAGGTGCATTTTTTATTTCCATTTTATATCACTTTAATGTCACCAGTCACATCAGAAAAAGATGAGGTATGCAAAGTTTTTTTTAATTAGACAATGGTAAGCCCACTTAAAACCAATTGCTACAGTTGTTGCCTGAAAACTGAGAATTGACCCTACAAATAATTGAGAAATCTTGAGAAAAGGGCTGGAAAGGTACTGCTAGAAATTAATTAGATCTGATGAATTCATTGTTGCAGAGATCCTGAAAGAGAAGTTTTTATGTACTTTTAATCCAGTTTAGGAGCATTTTGTCTTTGTGAAAGGAAAAGAGTTCTTAGAGGGCTGTAGTCTCGCAAGTTTTAGATGTTTCTCTGCTCCAACATTCTTGATTCAAATTACTCAACAGCTTCTTGTCACGTGTCAGCATGTTGAACCAGTCTGATTCAGGTGTGCTGCAGCAGGAAACATCCAGAACCTGCGGGGCTGACTTTATACATTCCTGTCTTAAATAAATCCATACTCGTTGAAAATTAACAACCAAAATATAATGGTTCACCATCCAACAAGACAATTTATTGTAGTAATGAGATTAAGAACAATGCAATGATGTTTTTTGCCCATAAATTACATACAACCTTCTGGAATGTAAAACCAGTGGATGAAACAATAAAGGGAGTACACCAGGACGTTTTAAAATCTCATGGGGGTGTGGTTAAGACTCACAAAGGTTACGTAACAGAAAGAAAACGTGACGACGTTGAGCAACACTGCAGCCAATAGGACAAAGTGACTCAGATCTCGGGGAATCAGCTGAACGTTTCGTATCTCCTCGTACATTTTTTACACAGCGAACACCTGATAACGGGAGCTGAGAGGAGTCCCGTCTCCGCGCGCACGTAAACACAGTCTCCTCGTGCCTTCGTGTAAATGGACGGCCGCTGTCACACTGAGAGGACACGTTCGGGACGTCTTTCCTAAAAGCGAAGAATGTGAAGAAGAGAAGATGTGCTCCGCGGACAGCAACTCGGAGCTGCAGCCGACGTGTAAGTCACTGAAAAGAGAAAATATCCGCGCCTAGTCATCGTGTTGTCATCGCAACGCTCCGTCATGACCCCGTGGAGGAAACCTACAGAGAGGAGGAGAAACCGAGCTGCGCTCCGGGCGAGCGAGGCATGAATCTGTCAAACATTGATTTTGTGCCGTTTTTTCTACATCCTCTCCCCAGCGTCAGACCCGGCGCTTCTCCTGGAGCTGAAGACCAGGCGGCCCCCGTCCCTGCTGGACCTGGCAGGATGCGAGACCTGGAGCGTGGACTTCTCCCCGGACGGAGCTTGGTTTGCCTGGTCCATGGGACATGGGATCGTCTGGGTGGTCGCTTGGCCTCTCGACTCCGAGTAGGTTTACCTGTACATTTAATCCCGGCTTGATGCATTCAGTGTCCCTCGTATATCCTGACGTTGTACTACCAGAAGAAAGGCAACGCCGCCTTTTTAAAACAGTTTTCCGTCTTGCATCGATAATTAACTCTTGGTCAGATTATTCATTATAAATCAAATAAACACATAATCTAATATCATATTAAGATAATAACTGAATTTCTTTTAATACCATTGCTTTCTTTACCATTATTGTTCTGTTTTGAGCAGGCTTGACCCTCCAGATGATGACATGCCCAGGCAAACTATTTGTTATCCTGCCTACACTAAACGCAGTTTTCACCTTTGCATTAGGCCTGGGCAGATCAATCCAAATATTGATACTATCGATGAGGCAGGTATCTGTATCGATTGATACCAGTGGCATGAGATCTATGCTACTCTTGTAGAGGACTTCGAGGGATAAAAGCCAGAAAATATGAATGAAAGCCAAATAAATAACAGGTTTTTCTAATTTAGCTTATTGTCATTGTTGACTTATTTTTTCTCATATAATTAGATGCACATACAAGGGAATAACAGTTATCTCAATGTTTTGGTACATTGTTGATGCTATTTTATATTATTTACTAACAAAATACAAAAA
>JBBDHI010000012.1:7362529-7375477 GCA_037177115.1 Craterocephalus stercusmuscarum | reverse complement strand
GACCCTCATGTTAACACACTAAATAATTGTAAATACAACCCCCTCGCTTCCTATGTTGCATTACTTTTCTTGTCCCAAAAAATAGGCCGCCTATACTGTTATAGATGATCTACAAAATGTCAACCCGATTTTCTCCTTCCTCCATTTTCATTATTGATCAGGTTGTTTAGGGAGTACTTCAACTAGCATGCGAGCAGTGACATTGTCAGTAAGTCCTGTTTGAACACAAACCCAACAAAAGGAAAGTGTGAAAACTTACAGAAATCGGGCCGACTCCCTGGACTACACTTACGGGAATGACCCTTTAATAGTCATTTCAGCCACACCAAGCCAAGAGTCTCCAAAGGCTTAGGCTCATATCCTCCCGTTGGACTTGGTGAGGTGTTTTGGCTTGATATGCTAATATAGATCTGGTTTTCCAAATCTGGACAAGAGTTTGGCCAGCTGTGGACAAGATGATGCTTTCATTGCGATTTATGAGCCGTCGTGGATAAGGTCACACATTAAATAACAGAAAAGGAAACCATGATGTCAAGTTCTGTTGTACCCCAACTTGTAACACCCAGTGCTCTCTGGCAAGTATCTTTACTTTTAAACATTGGATTTAACTTTGTTGTCCAGATCCATGTCTGTGAAAAATTGAACTAAACACTTAAATTTAAAGCCTTCCAGGCTGTAAGTTTAATCTCAAAAGGCGAGTGTGTCTCGCCTTCTGAACTCACACTGAACTCACACTGAGAACTGCTTCCACAGAAGAAGGAACTGACGCCTGATGGCTTTGCATCCTATTCTACTTTTGCAGACTCCGGAAAACCAGGAGTATACTGTTGAGAAAGATTAGAGTGTAAGGTCTTTAAGATAGGATTTAGCTCAGTCTTCAACCCATTTGGACTAAAACCAAAGGATTTTTCTGGAAATTTGTTTTATGTTCACTAAGACATTATTATCAGCCTCTGAATGCAAAGTGATAAATTAAATCCTGTTCAGATTTAGTTGTAAAGGATTGACTTTGCCCTCATGTTGAACAATATATTCTTTTAAAAAATCATGTTTGATTCCCTCTTTGCATCATTTAACACTACTCATGGATGGTGTGTGTGTGTGTGTGTGTGTGTGAGAATGGATGGTGTATGTGTGAGGATGGATGGTGAGTGTGTGTGAGGATGGATGGGGAGTGCGTGTGAGGATGTAGAGTGTGTGTGTTTATGAAAGGGGGGTTCTCGGGGTGCGCGTCTTGGGGTGCGGGCTGGCCTCTGACGGAGGCCGTCTGTATGGGCCGGGTCCCCCCAGGTGGCATGCTGGCCCTCTGCCTGGGGGGGTGGGGGCTGTCCCTGCGCTCCTGGGCCCGGGCCCTGTCTGCCCCGTCTTCCCCGGGCGGCCAGTGCTCGGCGGGGTCGCGGACTGCTGTGGTCTCCTGCTGCTGCCTTCCTGGGCGGATATGTGGTCGTCTCTGGTGCGGGTCCGGAGTCTGTTGCCTACGGGGGGGAATGGTGGCCTGGGTCTCGGGGCCGCTGGCCTGCCTCTGGCCTCTGTTCTAGTGAGGTGGCGGCTGCATGATCACTCTGCATGATCACTCCTTCCTGAACGTCTCCACTCCGTATATTCAGCATGGTGACACAGTCTGCGGCGTCGTGTAGCCGAGTTCTCCAGCACATCCTCACAGGTTTATCTGCGTGTGCTGATACATTACTTTAACTCGGATATATTGTTTTATTTTTGGTTCTTTTTTTTTTGTTTTTACACTATACTTTTTTCTTTTTATTTTTTCTTTTTCTTTATTATTATTATTATCATTATTATTAATAATAATATTACTACTATTATTGTTAATAGTTGTGTAATGACCTACTGGCTAGGCAGTCTTAGCTGTATATGTTGTAAGTAGTATGGATTACATGGTTTTCTGTGTGGTGTATTTTGTCCCTACCCCCACTCCCCACCCCTTTTCTGTCCCCCTCTCTCCCCTCCCTCTTCTTTCTTTCTTTCTCTCTCTCTCTGTCCCCTCCGGTCGAGTCCAGCATTAAGAGTTTGACCTAGAAAATTTGCCCGGCACCAAACAGCAGCCAGACAATCATTCTGCTTGCAACAATGCTGGACAAGACAGGTTTAAAAAAAAAAAAAAAGGAAAAATATGTCTGAGCAATACAGTGATTTAAAATTCTAATTTTTTCCTTTTTATTAATTCACTATTTTTATAATGTGTAATTATCCTTCACATCATTTATCCAAATCTAGCCTTTTCAACTTAATTTTCCCCTCAGTACAAACTCCACATGAAAGCAGTTTTTAAGCTCTTTTAAGATAACAAATGTTATTGCATTGGACATATTGCTGATCTGTTGGAGAAAATGAGACAACAGAAATTTTACTCAAACTCAAACCTGATGTGAGCTGGCTTATTCACATTGCAGCAGCCATTTGTGTGCCTGGATAACTTATTTCATGTTTGCAACTACCTATGGCAAGACAGGACAGGTATTTGTAAAGGCATCATCTTTATTTCTGTTTGCTGCATTTCAAAACAAAGAGAGGGTAATTTTCTGACATGGGTTCAGGGAAGACGGTTTACAGCGCTTTGCTTCTTTCACAGTTCCTGCCTCTCAGTCTGTGTGTTTTTCTTGTTGTGCATGTGTCTTTGTTTAGGTTCTCAGTGTTTGGCCTTGGCTCCAGGGCCTACCCACACTTCTGCGCCTTTGCCCACGCTGTGGACACGCTGTTTGAAGAGCTGGGGGGTGAGCGCATCCTACGCATGGGAGAAGGAGATGAGCTGTGTGGCCAGGAGGAGTCATTCAGAACATGGGCCAAGAAAGTTTTTAAGGTTAGTTTATTGGGTTAAGACCCTTTGGGCTTGTTTTTTTCTGTTTGGAAACGTTTTTTACACCAAAATTCCATAGCTTGGTTACTCTCTAAAGCTAGGTACAAGAAACAGGTGATCACATTAACATGGTAACTTTGACAAGTCACAGCTTTATAATGTAAATGTAAATGCCATCAGAAAATCCTCTAATTTCTTTTCAAATAAAAAACATAAACACAGACTCAAGGTGGCATTTCAAGATTATGTATGGTCAAGTCATTTGGTCATACATAATCTTGTAAATATGTTCTTTCCTTTGGTTTATTTTTGTTTTGTGCACCCAAAAGCTTCTTCTAACATGTCTTCCCTGTGGCTGTGTTGTTGTTGTCATCAAGGCTGCCTGCGACGTATTCTGTGTCGGCGACGATGTGAACATTGAGAAGGCAAATGACTCATTGATCAGCAATGACCGCAGCTGGAAGAAGAGCAAGTTCCGCTTAACATACACAGCCGAAGCCCCGGCCCTCACAGAAGGCAAGTAATTCTCTGGAAACGAGCTCTGAGCTGCTGATTGTGTCTTGATATGGAAGAGGCAATAAGTGCTGATAAGTACCACTGCACAAAATAACTGTAATCTATCAGTGACTTGGCCATTACATCACCTGAAGCTGTGGTCTGCATCTGTGTTGTGGAATGAAAAATTACAGAGCAATTTCAAGGCAATTTGCTCTCAGTTCAAAGTAATATATTTAGTCAGTAATAATGCTGCGGCTTTCAAGATAAATCAAACGCTAATGGATTCATGTCAGTTTTACATAGTCTTAATGTAGTTCATTATATTTGTGAAGTATTGTTCAGATCTTATTGCATGTAAATGAACAATCAGCGGAGGCGGTTAACAACAAGGTTTATTATGATTTAGCAGCTTAAAAGAGAATTAAAGTGTTTGTTCAGTTAAGTTCACATTGTGTAGGTGTTGTAGGAAAAAAAACTATATAACCTTCAGAACTGTTAACACTGTCTCCAATTTATTGTAGATGCAGAGAAACTTGTAAGAGATACATTATTAATGCTTGTATCTCTGCCGCTTTTATTTTGCAGTTCTGTTAAGGCACATGCTTGTTGCTGGGCAACCTGAAGCATTTTTGAATAGTGCCGCCTCAGACTGGAACAATAAATGGTATATTTTAGATCCAAACAAGGTGGTCTGCCACTTTGACAGGGATCATATTATGGAACTTGCATTTGTTCATTGTCTTGCTGAAAGTTAATACCAGAAAAGTATTTGTATGTGGAGTAAAAAGAGAATGCCAGGAGGCACAAAATACGAGACATATAATCTACATATTAATTGATTATTATATATATTTTTTCAAAAAGTCAAAAAAATTGAGAAAAACATCTGTGGAGTGCTTGTTGTTGTTGTTAATATACTTTGAAAAGGTTCCAGTGTATATTATCATGTTTGCAGAACACCCACACACCAATTATGTTGTATTTATTGCGAATGTGCAGCAATTGTCTTGTAAATCCGTTCTGTTCATATATCATTCACTAGAATAATTCCAGTCTTTATGCTTAATTAAATTTGGATCCTGATTTTGTGTATTTAACGTTGCAACACAACAGTGGTGTTCATCTTTTCATCTAACTCTCAGGGGGAAACCAAATAACTGCATTTTCCAAACAAATCAGGTCCACATAATTTTGTTCACTTCCTCTTTCTAGTGCCTTGAGATAGCTTTCACTGTAAATTGGATACATGTACATGAACTGAACATAACTTAATAATGAAAGTTTGCACGATATTAATGTTTTGCATGAAAAGTAATCTCATTTATTTATGCCTTATAGCATTATACAGTATTCACAAGAAGAAAGTTTATGGAGCAAAGATGATAGAAGCTCAAAACCTGCAAAGTACCAAATCCAAGTATGTATTCTTTTTTTTTTCTTCCCCAAGTATCTATTCATACAAACGCAACACTTCACAAGAAAAAAAACCTTTCTTTCCACATTTTGATGTGCAATGATGTTTAATGGATCCACTTCATTCTTCCTTCATTCAGTTTATATTTGTGTGTGAACTAATTGGAACAGACTGAAAATGTTGCAGCATTTTTCCCTCTTATCTCTCATCTCACTTATAGTCGCTCCACCATATTTGTGCGGCTCCACACAAACGACCACGACAGCCTGCGCTACAAGCCCGGTGACCATCTGGGCATCTTCCCTGGCAACCACGAGGACCTGGTAACGGCTCTCATAGATAAACTGGAGGATGCTCCACCCGTCAATCAAATTGTCAAAGTGGAGTTTCTGGAGGAGAGGAACACTGCCTTGGGTGGGTGATGATGAAAGAAACGTCATGCTGCTGTGCGAACACAGTAGAGGTGTAATTGGGAAGCTTGCAGATAAAAATCTGGGTAGAATGTCTAAAAGAAAACACAAATGAGAAACATTCTCTCTTGTCTCAGCAGATATGACAAAGGCACAATTTAGAGAGCTATCTGTGTCTAGAAATTTCTCAGTGTCGCTGGATTTTGGCAGTTGTGCTGACACTGGCCGACATAATTGTGATATTCATTGTAACTGTGAAACAACGAGTTTTATTTAAACACAGTATGTGTGCTTCAACAAAATTTAGTTTGACAATAACCCTCCTGCTGTCTTCTGCAAAAAGCTTTCTCCTCTCTCCAACAGCATTTCCGTTTGGCATTAAAACCAGTACAAGTGATGGTTCAAGTGAAGTGTTTATGAGTTTATATCCAGAATAATCAGACAATTTAAAATATATCAAGAAGGCTGTCTATACAAGCCTTTAAAATGTCGACTTGATGAGGAAATTATAGCTGTTGCAAAATGCTGTATTCAGTTATTGTTTAATCCATTTTTTATCCACTTAGATATTTCTACGTTTTCTTGGTTGAAATGTGCATTAAATTAGATTCAGAAAAATTTAAATAAAATGCCTAAAAGAAGGAACCTTTTTTAAATAGTTGGAACACACACTTTTACACCTGGAAAAACTTTCCATAAACCAGAGAAATTTACTTTCAAGGTTCCAGTTTAAATTTGATGACCCTGGCACTGTTTTCATAGCTTTAGCTTATGTTTTGTTATGTTGGCAAATGCCAGGTCACATGACGGGGGCCACAGGCACCTCAATCAAATCTCACTGACCTCCCAGGGGCCATCCAAAAATAGACAGTTAAATGCTAACAGATACTTTGTGTAAATTGACGTTTACTTGTATAAACCCCAGTTGCCCAAGTGAATGCACCATATATTGTAGATCAGTACAACTATGTTCTTGATTGTAGTGCAGCAATTCTACAGCATCATCTCAATTACTTTTTCACTTTCCAAATTGTTCACATTTTATGAAGAGGATACAAAAGTCATAAAACCACCAGATCTATTAACTGCATTAAGTAAAACAGATAATTTGTGAACAAACGCTCATGTAATGTATAATTTGTCTCAAAGAAACTTTTTCTTGTCATCAGTGTTTGTGCAGCAGCGATTAAAGCCATATAATGCATGATCATCTGTAAACAACTGCTCATTAGAAAAAATATAATTGTTTGCTTTTTACATTAGATGACACTTGGATTGCAACAATTAGATCCTTGTTTCCTGAAATCCCTTTTTTTATTTTAAAAGGTTTAACTTACGTCTGGCATTTTTTTTTAGTCTGTGCACCTGCCTGGCACCCAATTATACATTCTTTAGACCCGTCCTTGGTACCACGACCAATGAGTGTAAAAGTTCCCAGTCTTTGTCAACACACATTTTTCTGACCCTAAACATATATATATTACTCCAGACAGAAAGCACTAACAGGTGGGAGCAAAGTAGAAAAGTAATGGTGGAAGCAGAGAGGCTAATGGATGGAAGAAAAGCTTGCAATGGAGGTCAAGATCTGAAACAGCAGCCTTTGGCCTCATCTTGTTTTAGTCCCAGCAAATTAAAGAATTGTCAGATATCATCAGTAAATTACATGCACCAAAGAATAATTCTGTCAAGACTTATACTTTAAAAAGTATAACTTTTAACAAGAAAAAGAATGTTACAAGAAGCAAATCATAGATAAGAAGAATTTAAGAATTTTGGTGATATTCTTTGGTGGGCTCATTTCTGCATCTGTTCCTTATGGTAACACAAATTCATTTATTCCACTGTGAATATCTTAGGGGAATTAGTGTTTCATCCTCTATCTTCTCTCTTTTATGCAGGTGTGATCAGTAATTGGACAAATGAGACTCGTATCCCTCCCTGCACTATTTACCAAGCTTTCCAGTGCTTCCTGGATATCACAACTCCTCCGACCCCTGTGCTACTGCAGCAGTTTGCTGCTTTGACAAATAATGACAAAGAGAAAAAGAAACTAGAGATCCTCAGCAAGGTAAATTCACTGAGTTTCCTCTTTTGCTATTAACATTGACCTTTTGTGGGCTGCTGCCACACTGAGTGCCAAGCAAGGTTTATGACCACAAATATGAATGGCTTGCAATGTGCAAGTACAGTATATACTATTAAGTTGTGCTTGGTTGTCTCTGAGACAATCTAGTCTAGACCTTTTTTGCACTTTTTTTATTCCTATTGTTTAAAGCACAGCTCTTATAGAACTCGCTGTCTTTAAGTTGCAGTAGTAGATAACATTTATCATGCTTGTTATCAAAATATGGAAGATGATTTCATTGCATCTGCAAGCCAATATGATGCACTTTGCACTGATTGAAATGCATATAGTAGAAGTTGCTGGTGCTTAATTAAAGCTACTCATTACTGTAACCCAGAGCCATTCCTTCTTGCAGTGCCTCCCACAACCATTCTCCATTTTTGTCAATGTGTGGAAAAGGCTGGATGAGGCCAAGAAGTGACTCACATGTATCATCACAGTCGCCAAAGCTAGAGGGAAAGATGGAGAACTCGTTAAGTCAGGAAAAGAAACAGAACAGTACAATTAGAGTTTATGCTAAAACTCAACACTAATACAGCTTTATACTGATTTTCTCTAAAATGTTTTGCACTGATTTTTAAGCATTACAAAACAGATAAGTTGTCACATCCCTAGTAAAATAATTGTGTTTTAAAAGCATGAAAGACGCTTGAACAGGAAAATCTCTCAGCTTTTACTATGCAGAAAGTCCAAAAGATCCGTCTGTTTGTCAAGGCTGAAAATCTCAGGCCTCAAAGTCCTTTTGATGTTCATACTTTGCTGGTTACTTAAGGTGCTTCAAACTGTGTTTAGGCCTGAAATGGAGATGACAGCAGGCCGAACTAAGCACTGTTGGCTCATTAAAAGCTTGAGAACAAAGCAAAACTTAAGGTTTATTTATCTTTATCATTTTAGAATGATGCTGGTGTTCTAAATTCATCCCATCCAAATGTCAGTGATGACACACATAAACAGGCACTGCATGGTGAATGGTTCCGCTTGTGGCCGCCTCCTGCTATCAAGTCAGAAATGTTTACTGAGCTAAAGGAGGAAACTATTCCAGACTTTCTTTCCTCTGAAAATGATTTTACATTTCCTTTAAAAAAAAATGCCTTAATCAGTTTTTGTCCTACCTCATTTTTTCATCTTGTCAATCCAGGGCTTGCAGGAGTATGAGGAATGGAAGTGGTACAATAATCCCACGCTGGTGGAAGTGTTGGAGCAGTTCCCCTCCATCCAGATGCCCTCCACCCTGCTGCTCACACAGCTGCCCCTGCTGCAACCTCGCTACTACTCTATCAGCTCCTCTCCTGACCTTTATCCAGGAGAGATCCACCTCACGGTGGCTGTCGTATCCTACCGTACCAGAGGTGAGAACTTCCTTCTGATTTCGGGCTGTGTTTCAGCTGAAGATCTAACATATCTCCAATCATTTTATATGCTTCAAAGAAGGTTCAACTTTAATGTTTATGTGTGGATTTAAGGAGACTGTTTAGATACTGACAAACCAGCATATCACATGCTAGGGTTTGATGTTAATAGTATTTACTGGCAAGTTACAGCATTTTTTAAACATATGTGTGTTGTATGTATTTAACTTGACTTCAGTTTGGGTTATGGATTAATGGGACTGTGTTTTAGCTCCTTCATGGCAGCCACAAAGACTAAAAGTCAAATGAATCTCTGAAAACCCTCCAATTGCTCAAGGAAATTGACTGGAAGTTATTTTTGAAAAGCCGGCCTCCTTTGCAGGAGAGCACGGCCATTTATTGCAACAATTTGATGCTCTATAGCTCTAAATAAATTCTGTTGAGATATATAAGCATAATCAGAAATTACTGTAGGTAAGATCTGACTTCATGTTAATGCTTTAAGAGCCCCTCCTTTTAAAGTTAGCCTCTGTAATCTCAAGTCATCAGGAAGCATTACTTCTTGTTTAAACATATCACTCTGATTGTATAAGTAATTGCTTCAATTACAATCATTTTCCCATAGATGGAAAAAAAGGGAAGAGATGATTGTAGCTTTGCAGGTGTATTGGGGACACTCTTCTCTTGTTAGTTTGTACACTTAAAAGGAGTGGGAGGCAGAATGGAGAGAAAAAAGGTGAAGTGATTGCTCAGCAATCATCTCTTTCAGATGGAGAGGGACCCATCCACCATGGAGTGTGTTCATCGTGGCTCAACAGGATAGAGAATGGAGAGATGGTGCCATGTTTTGTCCGCGGGTAAATGATCATAATTAATCTCTGCTCTGACGTGTTAAAGCAAAGGTTTGACATTTTGGGGAAATGTGCTCGTTAACTTTGTTGCCCAAACCAGGATGAGAATATCAAGAAGATTTTCTTTTTTACAGATTTAGAATGAAGCATCTGGCAAACCTGTAGCCAACTTTATTCCATCTCTCATTATTGTTTATTATGCATATAAACAAATATAAACATATATCTGTAAACTTTAGAAACTGTATGTGTATACCACAAAGAATTTTAACAGCAAATCAGTCCAGCCAACTGAAAATAAAAACCATTGTTGGCATCTCACAGTTCGCTTCTCACACAATCTCACACAAAACAAAATCACCACCCTACCAAAGGTCAAGGGCTGAAAAATGTATCTGTTTACACTATATAAACAGGATATGTGTTGCAGTCAAGACCCCGCAACACGTTTACTCAGCAAGGCATTTGTATTTGGCTGTGACATCGTGATGGTCTGGAATAAAGCGGGTAAACATGACACCTGTGATCACAAACCTCAGCTTAGCCTGATATTTCCCTTTTGATTAAACTTGTAAAAGACACTGACGCAGAGGCATTATTACAACCCAGCTGAACAAGTTGTTGCATTAAAATGAACATAGCATTACACAAGATAACAGTTAGTTCATGCAGAAGGAGACTGGACAGGTACAGGAGATGCATTTTGAAATTCAAAGCACTGAGCAGGCATGGAATCTAAAGTCAAGCTTGTATGAGTGGTGAGAGGTGCTGGCACATGGTTTTCATTACCACTAAACATAACAAAGGTAGCTATATGCAAGATATGTGCATAGCTAAATAAATTGCCGGCACTTTGTTGCTGTAACTTCATTTCAGGGTCCTATACAAATGTGTCTCAACTATATAATTCCTAGTGTCCCTCATCTTTACAGAACATAATGGGGAGAAATAAAAAACATCCTCAGTCGAGACTTGAGACTTAATAACATTAGTTATAGCAGTAAATTGTCGCTGGGAATGAAGCAAGTATTGTTATTGGAGCAGGGCTGGTGACTCTGCCGAAGAAAAGAGCCAGACATCTGTTAAACTATTTACTCTTGTACCGCATTTCCCCAACCATAAATTAAATGAAATACTGTAACTCTTAGTTTTCCATTCACTAGTTTTCTGTTCCCTAAAGTCTACATCAGCTGTTACTGAGAGTTGTGGTACACCTTGGATAAGAATTAGTCCATCTCATAGGTGACTTATGGAGAAACAGACTTATGCACATTCATTGTTTCAAGTCCCGTCTCACTAGGGAAAAAGGGGTTGTAAACATTAAATCTACAACCAAATCCTTCATTAAAAGTTATTTGCAGGTGTTAAATGTGAAAACAAAAAGATAAAAATAAGTCTAACTCCTAAAAAAAATTTCAACAAGACCCAAAATGCTCTAGAAGCCAAACAAAACAAAACGGGTGGAGGCTTTCACAAAACAGAAAGAGGGTACCTAGGGATTATAGCAAACTAATGATTATACCAAAACCAAAGAAAACAAAAAGATCTCAGTGATCTGCAAAGTATTAAAAGGCACAAAGTTTGAAGTCCAAAAAAGCAGACATACACAAACCAAAGTGAGGCAGCCTGGTGGCTACACACAGCTGCCCTGACTCTGTGTCAACCTGCCTCTTAAATAGAAATGCTCAGTTAGGATCAGCTGAGGAAGCGGAAGTGGCCAATCGTGGTTTGGAGATGTTACAGCCAGCCCATCACAGGGAAGCAATGGTACAGCATGGCTCTGGAGAGGATTCAGACAAATGTCCAATCTAGGGACATCCCACCATCAGATGTCCATTACTCACAGGCCATGGGCCGTAACACTCATTCACACTACGAAACAATGTAGAATTGCAGATTAAAGTAAAATATCAGCACTCCATATGGAAACACCCTGGCTAAATTTCAAATGAACCCTCCTATTGTTAGAAAACAGTAAATCAGCCTTACCCCTGCTACACAACATTGGATTTGTCATTTTGATTTCTCAATCCACTCTCTAAGAAAGGGATATTTCTCCATTATTTCAACTATAACCTGTCATAACTAAGCCTAATCTCCTTCATGTCATTTTTTTTATTAAATTTTAAAAAGTTTTGTGATCACCTTTCATTTTGTTTGAACTTTTTTCTTCTGTATTTTAGTGCACCATCATTCCAACTTCCCAAAGACAACCAAGCACCTTGTATCCTGGTGGGTCCAGGAACAGGAATCGCCCCATTCAGAAGCTTCTGGCAACACAGACTATATGATCTTGAGCACAACGGTTAGATATTTTTACTCATATTATCTTTTCCCAAGTGTATTTATCACTAGATTAAGTCTTCCTTTTCAAAGTGCCAAGTACTCGAGGAATATCTTTTTCATGCAAAAACCTGTAGACTTAGTGCTGCATCTGCATTCTATGCACAAAACTATCTACCTGTCATCTCCAAGGCAATAAGTCGTGCCCCATGATCCTGGTGTTTGGCTGTCGGCAGTCTGAAATGGACCACATTTATAAGGAGGAGACTATCCAGGCTAAGAACAAAGGCGTGTTCAAGGAGCTCTATGCGGCTTATTCCAGAGAACCCGGCAAACCAAAGGTACAAGCACTAAACTATGAAAACTCTGGATGTGTTAAATTGTCATAATTCTCTCTGGACAGCTGAGTGGGACTGAAAGAAATGTCATAGCTCCATTGAAAACTCCAAATTATGTTTTTTCATAAGATTGACTCACATTTAAAAGATGGTTTCCTTTCTTATTATCCTCACTCTCAACTTCTTAATGCACACTGACCTTTTATTCACTGCCTATCTGTCAGAAATATGTACAAGATGTGCTGCGAGAGCATCTGTCAGAGACGGTGTACCGGTGCCTGAGGAAGGAGAGCGGACACATCTATGTGTGCGGGGATGTTACAATGGCTGGAGATGTTCTCAAGACCGTCCAGCAAATCATCAAGCAGCAAGGCCACATGAGTCTAGAGGATGCCGGCTTCTACATCAGCAAGCTTAGGGTACATCCAAATGTTGTTCACCATTAAGCAACTTGAGATGATTGTGATCATACTGCACAGTGGATATTGGTTTTAGTTCTAATCTTCCATGAGCTGTAGAAAAAACTGAAGAAATCTTTCGGACAGTGTTTTTACAGTGGATGTAATTTATCTAATCATGGTGTAGCAGTAAAATGCATGCCTGTTGCCATTTGCAGGGAAGCAATCACTCTCCAAACCATATATTCTCATGCTCGTCCTCTAACTTTTCTGCTCTCACCGCCTTGTTACCAGGATGAGAACCGATACCATGAGGACATCTTCGGGGTCACTCTGCGCACCTATGAGGTCACCAATCGGATTCGCTCAGAGTCCATTGCCTACATTGAAGAGAGCAAAAAGGACTCCGATGAGTGAGTGCTCTTTTTAGAAAAAAAAAAAACTTTTTCATTTAATTTTTTTTTTTC
>JBBDHI010000012.1:7330636-7342386 GCA_037177115.1 Craterocephalus stercusmuscarum | reverse complement strand
ATAGATAGATAGATAGATAGATAGATAGATAGATAGATAGATAGATAGATAGAGCTTCAGCAACAAATTCAGTAGCCTACATTCTGTGGAAAAATCGTCCGTCACCCACTGAGTTGTGGACGGACTAAAGTGCAAAACAAGAAAGCACACTGACTCCTGCCTGACTCACTCTCCATTGTTTACTTTTTTTAAGCAAAACTTTTACTTAAACACAGGCTAGACAAGTCAGAAAAATGGCAACAATTATTGTTTACCTGCCTAGATTTCTGTTGCGCTGGATGACATCATCAACGTGAACCCAGCGTGATTTCATCACCAGAGTTGCTGCTGTTGGGACAGAGGCAACGCAGCTGCCAGCAGGAGATAGGAGGCAGCTTTTTCTGTCAATGGGAAAAGAGGCAAATGCCAATTGTTCGTGGGTCAACCTGGCTTTGAAAAACCTGTGTGGACCCGCTAATTTCAGTGGGATAACGGCTTAAGTGACTGTCGTGGTACATGAGGTATAAAGTGCTAAAATAAAATTATTGACACAATTTCTTGCATAAGGAAATAAGTTCCTATCCTGCATAGCCTTATTCATACGCTTATATTCGTGTCTCTGACCAGATTGGTAGGAACCCCATTCAAAGCAGTGGGTGCTATGGGATCCTTCAGTCTGTTCACGAGAATCCAGATTCAGCCATGGAGACATTAGACTTTTCAGTGAGTAAGACACTTCACCTCTGGAAAGGCTTTCTTCATTGTTTCAAATCTATTTTTTATGACACAATCATGTCCACCTCTCCCTCTCTCTTCAGGACATCCCCGTCAACCAAGAATTTGAAGACTTGTACGCAATGGTAAAAGACACGTTCCCTGTGCTCAGAGTAAAACATGGGGGCCGGAATTATAAAAAATTATAATTCCGAAATTCCGCAATTATAAAAAAACTCAAAAGGTTTTTTTATAATTGCAGTGCTTACATGCCAGCAGAAAAACCGAAGGATAGATGCTTATATGAAAAAAAATATACTTTTTTTCCAGAATCCATCACAGCATACTCCTGTAGAAAATGTCATTCAAATAGATAAAACTTAAGAAATACCCCCAAAAAACAATTGTACAGGTAACTCTGAGGTCAACTGGAAAAACGGTGTTGATGAAAATGGGTGTATAATACAGGTATTGAGCATGATCCTTTTTAGATATGATCTGATTTGATGTTATATAATGCCGGTGGGTAGAGTGATGGAGAGAATAAGAGAGCACCACATTTTGTATCAAAAGAAGTGAAAGTGGGTTGTACAAAAAAAGGATTTAAGTACTGCGTGACTAGTTTAACAGAAAAACCAGCTCACAAAGAATGGCGCACTGTTAGATAAGAGCACTGTTCACTGCAGCAGAACCCAAACTGTTAACTGTCACTGTGGATACATGTAGATTCATACACCTTAAAATTTAAACCCTTAATGGAGCGGTAAAACTTGTAACAAACTTGAAAAATAATGAAGAGAAAATGACTATGATTATAGTCCTTTTGATTAAAATGATTATATGTACATAAAATGCAGAAATGCGGTGAATGTTTGAAGCATTTTAGATTTGATTTGAGATTTTATTCAAATTTATCTTCCTTCCTTCGTAGTTTGGACTTGGTTGGAATTGTTTCTACATCATGTAATCCTCAGATAACAAATGGGATGCACGAGTTTACTGTTGCAATTAGATTAGAGATGACTTTGTTATGATTTGGCGCTATACAAATAAAGTTGAATTGAATTGAACTAACTTCTAATTGTATCAGTTCTTCACAGTGCATATGAAACTGCTTAGGTTTAAAACAAAACGCATTCAAGTCTAACTGATGTAATGTACTGAATGTGGGCTTAAAGTGTGCTCACCTCCTGGGAATGGATTATAACGGTTAATCGGGAGCACTGGTGTTAGCTGCCAATGTGACAGATGACAGAAACAACTGGATGAATTTGGGAATTCGGGATATATTTTTATTCCCATATTCAGCCAAGTGGAGAAAAGTTGAGAATAAGGCACTTCACAGAACATTATTACCCAAATCAAACTGTAAATTCAACACACAATGAAGATAAAGGGTGGAATGTTCTGCAACAGCCAAAGCAGTAAATGAGCTCACCCTGACACCACTGAGGCTGATAGACCCACTGTCGTGATGCGGTGGACTGGGCGCCGCTGGGGTTGGTTTGGGATTATGTTTGTGTGTTTTCTGTCCCTGATTGCTGGTCATTGGAGTGGAGCTGAGAGCTGGAGCCTGCCTGATCGCCTACACCTGCTGCTCGTCTGCTGATCACCCTGCTTTTTAACCAGCTCCCTGGCTGCTCTCAGTGCCAGTCCTTCAGTGTTATTCCGTGGGTCTACAGCTCCTCTCTGGTAAAGTTGTCTACTCTTGTCCATGTCGAGAACCAAGCTTCACCTTGTCTCTCTGCTACCCAGAACGCTTCAGTCCTGCTCCACTTCTTGTCCAGTTCTGGCCAGCTACTTGCCTGCCTGCAGGTTCCCGGCCTGGCTGAGCTCTGCTATGCCCTCCATTGATTCCAGAGACCTTGCCCCGCCTGTTTGACTACCGCTGTTTCTGGCGGCCTCTTGTGTTCTTCCTGAATAAACCCCTGGTTTTCTCTGCATCTTAGAGTGCTCCTTCGTACGCGCATTGCGCATCATAACACCCACAAACAAAAAAAACTGAGAGCAAGTTTTAAAAATGTCCACTCATTCTCTATTGAGGATGGGCCTGGATACTTTGCTGTGTCTTGTTTAAAAATGCATGGAAATTCCTGGGGGGAAAAGTCATCATGAGGGCAACATCTGTTGTTCTATTTTCTCAATTAACTTTTCAGCAATAAAGCTGCCATTGCAGAAGTATAAATGGACCACCATGCCATCACAGAGCCTGGCTTTTACACTTTGTACTGATGACAGCCAGTCTGGTCGTTTCTTTTTGATCTGCACAGAGCTGCCATTTCCGCCATGAAAGATCCAGCACACATTTCCCTTGTGTGATGGTCCAACCCGGATGCTTCAGAGCCGGAAGAATGTCACTTTCTAGCATGGTTAACATTTGGCCTCTTTTCTGCACTGAAATTTTAAGTGACATCAGCTAATGGTGAATGAAAGTTATTGCTACCGTTCTACAGACTGAAGATCATGGCTGTCCAGCTTATTGCACCCTTTACAATAGAACTTCATCCAGTTTGCTTGAAATGTTTTATTAACTTCAGAGGGGAAATATTCTTAAAAATCTGATCTTGGACTTTTTTTTTTTTTTTTACTTTTGTTTCTGTTTTCCTTTTGTTGCAGACCCATTACCTGCAGCGCATTCATACAAGTTAGTTTAATCTAATTTAATGTAGAGTGGAAATTCTTGGTCATTTAACTCTGGACTGTTTTAGGAACCAACCTAGACCTTCTCTTTGCTCTGAGACTCATCTGGAGGTTTGCCACTTTGCATCGCCATTAACTTGTTGTAAAAGGGCTCAGTAAATAAAGTACTTCACCCACTGTTCATCTGGAAAGAACAGATTCACTTGGACATACTTGTCTAGTCAAAGATCTGTGTTCTCCTGAAGATCTTTCAGTTACCTGCTGCCTTCATCTCAGCAATTAATGTCTGAATTGTAAATGTAAATATTAGGTTAAAATAAATTCTGTTCAGTATGCTTTCTGTGCTCATTCTTTAAGGGATTGTATTGTTTCCTGTGTGGTATAACTTACTTCATTAGTCCTAATTAACTCTATCTTTGGATTTTTTTTTTCTAATGTTCATTTAGTTAGAAACAACTAAATATCTCTGGTTTATACTCTATGCAGAGCATCACCCTTTTTTTGTCCTTTCTCCCTACTCATAGGCACTTCCCATATCAACCTTTTTCCTCAGGTTGCAATATAGCCTGTAAATGTCACTTCCACTTTGAGCCTCCCCTGCAAACGTAAGGGGCCTCTCATTTCCCGCCAGATGGGTGGATTGGGGGGCCGAATTGGAGTTTGTGCGGAAGATACCCGCCATCATCCCAAAATTGAAGCTGAGCAGGTCGATTTGCACCACCATCTCGTTTTCTTCAATTTGTTTGTTGGAGAGGACTTTATCTCCTGCCATCCATAGCAAAACTGTTATAACAAACAAACAAAACAAGAACTGGAAAAGTCCAGTGGGTTTACAAACTTTCAGTCGCATTTGTGAAATTAATTAATTAGTAATTTCCGTTTTTAGTAGCCTAAACACAAATGTGGGTTTCCAACACTTTTCTATTAAAAAAGCCCTATCAGCTACTCAGGTCCGGCGGAGTTTGCACATTGACCTGCTGTGTTGCGTCAGTCAGTCGGACCAGTTTTGAGTCTGTGGCTGGCCAATCAGCAGATTTCCCCATATGATCGCCTGTCAGCTTAACATCACTGACTGCGAGATAAACATTAACCAGCTGCGAATGTTTTTCTGTCCAGTGGCTGCTTTTACTTTGTAGAAGAACATGGCGACAACTAGTTGTGTGCGGAGTTCAGGGAACGTGGTGCACAGGTACCTGCACCAGACCAGGTAAGGAGGGCTTTCTGTCCTCTTTAATTACCTTTAGCCTCAGTTTCGTGGCAAATTTCTAGCTGGGAAATTGTTTTTAATGCTTAAACATGAGCTTTAATAAACTTTTTTTTTTTTTTTAAAGGCAACCATCTCCCATATTGCACCATGAGCTGTTTGCTTAAGATTTGCTCAGCTAATAAAATAACAATTTCCCCTGATTTTGCAGCTGTTGTTTACAGCATTTAGTTGCTTAGATCCACAATTTTATTTAATACTTCAAAGAATCAAAAGCTGAATCATTAAGTGCATTTGAAATAGCTCTAGTTTGATTTTAATACACTTTTTTATGTTGCACAAGACACGTTCCAAACCTACTCTAATCATTTTCAGGACCTCTGAACTTTGTACTCTATAGACACTTCAGCTACCAGTAGTAAACAACATTATTGGGCTACTATCTGTATGGATTTCTCGTCTAAAGCAAATTTGAAAGAAAGCAAGTATTTGGCATATTATAGCTATACTGCTATTTTTGACAGGGTGCCCAGGGAGATTCATGTTTAATCAGAGCTCCTAATTAAAGCCGCTGGCCCATGTGGTTTATTAAAAAAGAGGAGTTCCACTGACCTTGAAAGTTGAAGGATTTTTGGAATACATAAAGCCTTAGAAAGTGTTTGTGAATTAGCAGATGGCTGAGTAAGTGCTAAATTTTAAGCAGCACTGTATCGCTTCCCTAATCCATGAGTGGGGATATTCCACTTGCACTGCCTGGGAATGACACTTCACATCTTGTGAAAAATCCAGAAATCGAGGTTAATTGAAGCCGCCTTGAAGGCGGGGGGTTTATAAATGATGAGTTTAGAAAAAGCAGTGAAAGTCCTTGAATTGTGTGTTTTGTTGGGTGTGAGAACTCTGAGTATGGAGGGATGGATAGGAACTGTAATTCTGAAGGCCTGGAAAGCAGCTGACAGTTTTCCTGCAGTTTCCCCCCCTTTTTTTGTACTTTTTTACAAATTTGCTCCTAATTTATGCTTATCTTATATCTTGTCTTATACCCTCAGCGTATGTATTAGGGGTGCACCGATTGAAGTCTTATCAATGTCTTTTATTGACAAAATAAGTAATATACCATTGAAAAAATACAAGCTATAAAAGTAGTGTTCTCAAATATAATTATAAAGGTTTATGAATGAGGTTTGTTGTATTAAAACTCTTGTTTTACAACTTATTTCGGCCTCACATGAATTGCAAATCTTTGCTCTTTTTCCTTTTTTGAATAAGAACTTCTAATTGACTAGTATTGGCCGATCACCAAGGTCCAAAAATGAAATTGTAGGGTGCACCTTAGTATTTCATTTTAGTCTGTTGTGTTCACTGTAGCAGTACGTGCTCTTTCCATGTGTGCCTTCATAACACTTTCCCACTGTATTCTTTTTTAAAAGCTCCCTAAAACGACAGATTTAAGTCTCTGCCATCAGACAGCTTACTAATGTTCTGAATCAGATTGTAGCCTCTCAGATCTCTTCACTGTCTCATGAAGCAAATGTGATTTCTCTTTAGAGAAATTTCTCTGCAGAGTGGGTAAAAAGAAGTTTCGTGGTGAAGACACTTGCTGCTGCTCTCTACCCCCTAGCTCATACAGTATGCATATTTTTCATATCAAAGGATATTAACATGACTATCTTTTTTATGTCATGCACGTCTCAGAGGTCCTTTCAAAGATTTTCCCTCTTCAAATCAACAACTTCTCTGGTTAATGGATTTGCTTTGAGCCTTTGTTTCTTTCTTTCATCTTGTTTCTGTGTAGGAGTTTTTCAGAGAGGAGCGACAAAGGCTGGTTCCGGTCCTTATTTGTGCACAAAGTTGATGCAAGGAAAGATGCTCACTCCAACCTGCTGTCAAAGAAAGAGATCAGCAACCTGTATAAAATTCAATGTAGGCCTACAGCTGTTTTTCTCTCCAAGTGAAGGGGTTATTGCCTCTAAATGCAGGGTTACACAGGACTGGTGAAATGTGACTGTGATACACTGATAATGTTATATTCTACTGAATGGCTTCTGTTTTCTGTAACCAGTTTTTTATGTAATTTATCTCTACAGATAAATAAATCATGTTAATTGAATTCAGTCCACAGTGACTGTCGAGACCTCAAAGAAAATTGTAATTTTAGATACACAACATACAGGCATTGACCAGGTTAATAGTCTGACGTAACAATGTGCCTGGTTTTCTTTGCCGTCTGATGTGATAACCGTGTCTGTCTCTTGAGAAGAAATCTATCATTCTCCGGGGACTTTGATCCTTTTAGTGGGGCTACATCACACTGTACAAGGATTTCAATTGCCACAGCCTGTAATCTTGTGCAAGTGAATCAATCGCACATATGAAGTCTTTGCCGAGTCGGAGTGTGAAATTACTTTGCTGAAGAATTTGATTACGTATTTTAAAAGAAAACAGCCATTTCTGATAAATGTGTTTGTCTCCTCTCTGTTTTTGTTTTTAAGTTCACAACGTCAAGCCAGAGTGCCTGGATGCATACAACAGTCTAGAGTAAGTTTATTCCCTACTTTGAATCACTACAATGACCACTTCTTTTTGTTTCTTCCCTATGCATTTTTTTGTTTGATTAATTTTCAAGGTGTCTTTTAAGTTAAGTTCCTTAATTAAGAATTATGTAAAGGCAGAAATTGTCAGCATTTTACCTAATGAGCATCATGGCTTTTTTATTTTAGACTTCCACTTGAAAATTGTGTACCCTTGATGAAATGAGTATCTCTGCAACCATGAGTCATAATAAAAAGGCTACACTTGTGATATGTGTGCATATCGGTAAAAATATATAGGCCTATATAAAAAAATTTGGTTCACCTTTAAGAAAAAGACACTTTCATGAATTTCCCTTTGGATTGAAGCAGCTATCCAGCTGGCATTCTAACTATGACTATTTTTAAATGGGCAAACCCTCCAGTTTGGCTTCCCAACAGATTTGAACGTGTGCATAACTTTAACCAAGATTTCAGACCCTAATTAGCTGGTTAAGGCTACAGCAGGTTCGTTGTTGGCAAAGGCCAGGGGATGCAAATTTCCGAGCTCTATAAATGATCTGACATTCCAAACTTAATCACAACAATCCACAGTGGTGGGTTTCCTGTAAGCAACTGTAAAGCACACAGAAAATGGAATTAATAAATGCCCAAAAAGCAGAAATAGGCTGCAAGGAGATATCAAAGTGTTATCGGGTGTAAGAATGATGTAGATGAAGATGACATGTAAGGCAAGGCATGTTTATTTATATAGCACATTTTCAGGTTCAAGACAATTCAAAGTGCTTTACATAAAACATTAAAAGCATAACTGGAAGAAAAAATTACAATAACACAAAACACAAAGTCATCAAAAACATTAAAAGCAAGAGAAGTTAAAGAATACCGTTCAGATTTCATCATTCGTCATTCATGGATTCATGAGAAAAGGAACGTTTTTAACCTGGACTTAAAATTTTCTACATTTGGTGAGATTCTAATCTCTACTGGCAGTTTGTTCCACTTGTTTGCAGCATAACAGCTAAAAGCTGCTTCTCCGGTTTTGGTCTAGACTCTGGTCTGGTCTCTGGTCTGGACCAGCTGACCTGAGTCTTTCTGGCAGAGTTCTGGCAGGTTTATATTCTCTGAACATATCACAGATGTATTCTGGGCCTAAACTGTTCTGGGATTTATAAACAATCAGAAGAGCTCTAATATCTATTCTCTGACTGACTGGAAGCCAGTGTAAAGACTTTAAACCTGGTGTGATGTGTTCAGATCTCTTAGTCCTAGTTAAAACTCTAGCAGCAGCATCTGGATGAGCTGCAGATGTTAAATGCTCTTTTTAGGAAGTCCTGTTAAATGTCCATTACAGTAATCCAGTCTACTGGAGATGAATGCATGGAGGAGTTTCTTCTGATCTTTCTGGGAAACTAAACATTTTATTCAGCATTGTCTGCAATGTAGAATAGAGGATCTAGAGGATCAGAACACTAGCAACATCATGAAGTTTAAAATCACAGGGGGAATGACATGTAGCAAAGGGGATAGAAGCCCGGGCCTTGAGCCTTCTTTTCAAAATCTACCATGCAATCAGATGTTTTATCTCAGACAACAAACCCTATGCAAACTCATTTATTTTCCTATAATGTGATGCTTTAATCTTCCTTTAGCAACAAATATGGCTCTTCTCTATTAGGACTGTACTGTTGTAATTAACTGAACATATTTAATAGATTAAAAAGCAAAATATTTTTATATGTAGTGTAGTTAAATGTAAGATTATCATGCTGGACTTAAGTTTTTCTGTTCTCCATGTTCCCTGAGTTCCCTCCATTTGGTCATTGTGCTCATATGACAGTATATGATTACTTTAAATCCCTTCTCAGGATCTGTTAGTGTTTGTGTGCTTCTTGTTTATTAGCTTTATTCTGGCTTTAGAACTGAAGTGCAAAACAAGCTCCATCAGGACCAGGACTACCCATGTGAAGTAGTCGGAAGCTGGAATACCTGGTATGGAGAACAGGATCAAGCTGGTGAGCAGCAGAACAAGAATTGATAGATGGGATGTGTGTGGGTGGTGTCGCTCTCTTCATAGTGCTACAGTGACATCTGCTGTTGTGTGTTGGCAGTGCATCTGTGGCGTTACAGAGGAGGCTATCCAGCTTTGACTGAGTGCTTGCAGAAACTGAAAATCAACAAAGTAAGCTGCAAGCTCTTTCCTTTTTAAAAGCAAAAATTATAAGCACCATTTAATCATTGTATACATGCATTTTTTTATGAAAAATGTATGTAAGTGATAAAAAAAAAACATTAAGACTAGTCTGTCTTTGTTAATGCAAAGTCAAAATCATTGAATTTGGACACTATTTTGTTTATAGGAAGCTATAAAATTGGACTTTAATGCAGGTATGCATTGAGTAAAGCTTAACTGCTGAAAAATCCCAACTCTAAAAAAAGTTGGGATTCAGTGTAAACTGTAAATAAAACAGAAGGCAAGTATTTGCAAGTCCTGTACAGTAAACCCGCATTTTCATCTTAGCAAAATATAAATGACGTAATTTTTGTCTCAGATTGATAGATTTTATCTTCAACATTAGACTGTAAAACAAGACCTGCATACGCTTCTTTTTATGTCTTTGTAGGAGTATTTGGAGTTTCGTAAAGAGAGGGCAAAAATGTTGACCTCAAGACGAAACCAGCTTCTTCTGGAGTTTAGCTTCTGGAACGAACCCCTGGCAAGACAAGGGCCAAACATATATGAATTACGCACCTATAACCTCAAGGTCCTCTCATAGTACATGTAATTTACATTTCCTGCATGCTTTGAAAAACAATAACTCTTATTGTTTATGAGACAGAGATGCTTTTCACCTTTTAAATTCCATACAAACTAAAAGAATCTATGTTTGTACTGAAGCATGTCATTTTGGTATTTTGGATGAAAATAATGTAGAGGTGCTACAGTATATGCAGTGTTGTAGTTTAAGTTCAAACCATGACACAATGCCACATCTTTCAGCCAGGAACCATGATTGAGTGGGGCAACCGCTGGTAAGACAAACGTAATTTTTATTGTATATTCTGTAAATATAAAGCAGCTGAAGCTTGGACTTTTGTCTGTGTAATCATTGTTGGAGGTCCAGTGAGCATTATATTCCTGAAATGAACATGTCCTCCAACAGGGCGAGGGCAATCAAATACAGGCAGGAAAATGAAGAGGCGGTGGGCGGGTTCTTCTCGCAGATTGGTGACCTGTATGTTGTCCATCACCTGTGGGGTAAGTAGATGCAGAGTGTAAATTGATAATTAAACTCCTTTCCTGGTTTTTGAGAAGATTTCAAGGAAAAGTCTTAAGATGTATCAGCCAGCTTAGCTGCCCTCTTCACTTAAACCAACAACTTACCATCTTGTATTTCCATCATTTTGAAAGATGGTGAAGTTTAATCTATTGAATTGTGCTCCACACCTCTCTGAATCTCAGCAGGAGTAAGGGGTACCTATTTATTTTGGCTTAATTGTTGACAAGCTTATGTACAGGATATTCCAAAAAGATCCTGGAGAGTTTTCAGTATGTAAATGATTTTCTAATTATCCACAAGGCTTGTGCTCTTCAGTCAATAAGGTTGCTTGGCAATTATCAGCCTTCCTATGTGCACTTCCTCTTTATTTCATTTACAAAGAACCCAACAGCTCATTTTTGTCAAACTTAACATGTTTGGTTTCTTTTTGGTTGATTTGACCTTTTTTATAAGCCTCATTATTCTCCTTTAGTTGCATATTCACTGCACCTGGGTCAGATTTGCTTCTCTCAGTTCTGCAATGAATGTTTTTAGGCTTTATTTCCTAATAAATAGACAAAAAGCTGTCCATTAAACCTAATATTAAGTTTTCATAACCATGTTATGTAATCCACTTAATTTAAGGTTAAGGCCTTTAATATAATATCCGTTATTGTAATTCACATTGAATTGACTGAGCCACTGAGTAATAACCCCTGTTAAATGTAAACAAAGCTAATTTCACAAAAGATTACATAAGAATGAAATAATAAGGGGGAAAGGGCAGAGCTGCCACATGCAAATGAAAAGTGCTTAAAAGCACAAAACTTGCTCTGTTTTGTCTGCTTGCTCCTCATTTCCCTAACCTTTTTGTTACTTTTGCATCCTTGGTTATGCAAAATGTTTCTTTAAACTTCACCCACATGCAAAGTGATATATTGTGCATGTGTTTTCTAGCTTATGAAAGCCTGCAGTCCCGGAAGGAGACAAGAAACTCTGCCTGGCTGAAGGAGGGATGGGATGTAAATGTGTATTATACAGGTAGGATAGAAGTGTTCTACGCACACAAATAAACTCTTAAAGCCACTTTCTGACGCATTAGTTTAATGTTTGACATGAAATTGATAGTACAATCATTTCTGTGTTGAACTGCAGTATTACAAGCTTAATTTTAAACTTTTTATTTCAACAACAAATGTTTAAAACATAAATTACAGCATTCATTTTAGCTTTGCATGTTCTCTTGTAATTATGGATGTTTCAGGAAATGTATTTCTGTATTCAGAGAGACCTAAAACCAGCTGTTTCCTTTATACTTTTTTTTTTTTTCCTTAAAGTAATACTTCCCCCCTCAGAATGATGTGCCTTCATTTTCTACTCGCCCTCATGCTGATTAACACTCTGGAACACTTTTTTGACATTTAT
>JBBDHI010000012.1:7064706-7075145 GCA_037177115.1 Craterocephalus stercusmuscarum | reverse complement strand
ACACAAAAACAACTTTGCAGCAGTTATAATGCTGCAAAGAAAAACAGCCACCTTACAGACCCGTTTTTAAACCTCATATTGTACAGTATGTGGTAATTAGAAGTGGCTAGATTTTGTCACAGTATCCTACAGTATATGGCTGCAGTTAGTATCAATTATCAGCTTTAGATGAGCTAAGAGCTGCAAGCAGTATTCATGTTTCATATAAGAGACTTTATATAGCATAAAGAAGAAGCCCTGAAAGAGCAACCAGCTTTCAGGATATTCAAAGATGAAATCCTCTGAGACAAGCTGGCCCTTAAATACTACAGCATGTGGGTGATTACCTCGAGAATATGCAGAATATTTGACTTCACCTTTATTCTTTTATCATTTTAACATTGCATGTTATAACTTTATCTTTAGATGTCTTCTTTATTCCACTTTATTAGAATAGTTTCTCTGAAGCTAAATTACACTGTACCAAAATAGTCTACAAACCAGATGCATCCTCCTGCTCCCTGGTGAAGTCACTGTCCGCTGTCCTGTTGTTTGTTAACACAGAGCCTCCCATATAGGCCAGGCCCATCTGTACGTTCTCCGGCACAGGCGAGTAGAACACAGGCATTGTGGGTAGAGGTGGTGACCATGACCGAGCCAAAGAGTCAGGAAGCGTATAACAATCCACAAAAAAAGAAAAATGTGTTTGTGCCTCAGTGTGTGCTGCTAATCCTTGTTGTCCTTTTCCTCAGTCACACAAATGCACAGTTGCAGACACACAGAGACACAAATGGATGCACAAGCACACATGCTGGCAGACACTGCTGCTAATCAGATTATTGTGAAGGAGGCGGGCTGAAGATTAGGCTGGAATGGTGGCATGGCGGTTAGTCCCTCAATGGCCATCTCATTCATCTGCTTTAGGAAGCCCCATAGGGAGCGAAAAGGAACAAAAACTAAATGAATGTTTCCTCATATGGTTTGCAGTGCTATGTTTAAATACAAGCCCCACAATTCAAGGCAATTAGTAACTTTAATTGAATAGGGCTATGAATGAACACACTGATAACAATTGAGTGTTTTATGGTCTTTTACTTAAATGTAGAGTAAACAATATGACACACAGCAATGACTAACACCCTGCACACTGCAGCCAAGCAGCGAGCCCTCCGAATGGTGCCTGGCGCATTGTTTTTGGCCTTTGAGCCCCACTCATCATTAATGCGACTAGGTTGCAGAGGCAGAGTTTAACCACAAGGTGTCATCACAGCTCGTCCCTGGGGACGTGCAAGGGGAAGTGCTGGAACTCCTCTGGCACCTCTTCCCCTTTCTGGGACCTCTTGTAGAAACCAAGTGAGTCTAACAGGCTGCTGATCTCGTCCGCCTTCATTTTCTTCACAGGGACCGTCTGATGGTGCAGGAGGCACAGAGACACACCGGAGCATGAGCAAACTGCAGTTAAACATGCAGGAATATGTTTGCAAGCATGCAATTTTTTTTATTTCTTTTTAGTTTTACATTTACTTATCAGCTCAATATGCTTCAAAATTACAAACGAAAAACTTGCACATATGTTTTAAATAGGAAAATAACACTTTGAATCTCTATCCAAGAAGTGTGTGGGGAGTCTACTTATAACGCAAAGCAGTGGTTCTTTGTGGATTCAGGCCAGTACTAAAGAAATTCATAATAAAGGGTTTCAGTAGAGAAGTTTATTACCTCATATGGGGATAATAACAAGTAAAGAAGCTTTGCCACAGCAACAGTGAGTAGCAATTTAAAGATAAACTATGCTTCAAATTGTGTTGGTATTCATTCCAGCTGCCCTGTTTTAGAATGAACACATTGCTCTGTTTCAGAAACCTTCATTGAAATGCTTTATCTCTCTCCTTTAAGTCTGTCTGCCCGTGTTATTCGGTATCTGTCAGAGGATCTGATATCAGATGCAGCAGCAGTGTTAAAACTTCACTACATCTGTCTGTGGTGTAATTCTGCCACTACCCGAATAAGCCCCTGAACTCACAACTCACCTTTACAACTTCATCCTTTTCATTATAGAAAATCAGACGGGGGTTTTTCTCCTCCGATGAATCATACTCTAGGTTGTGGCTGCAGAGGAAAGCAGCAGATCAAGGCAAACAACAGGTAGGCAGTGGTGTGAAGCGTGAGGCACATCCATCTGTTTAGCTTATTTTTAGTCTCCCTTATTATGATTTCAGTTTGGAAAGCTGGATGTTTTGGAAAGCTCACAAAGCTGGCAGTAGGTTGGGCAACCTGTTTAGAGCATTGTTTTATTTACAAAAGCAGGGGGGGGGGGGGGCTGGATGGGTCAGGTCCCAACACTAAGCCTTTACAACATTACCAAAAGTGCAAGGATACTATAAAGCCCAGCGCTCCATGAGAAAATGATGGAGCTCTGGCAATTTCTTTATACTTCATCCGACCACACTGGGAGCCTACAGGGGATGATGACAAACAATTGTTAGAACAGCATTCTGCATTTTCTTTGTGTGATCAAAGGTGTCAGAAAGAGGATTCACATCTCAGCAGATTTAAAACCAACTCGACTGCAAACGACTCGTTTCTCATCTTACTGATTCTGCCTGCTGAATGCCATTACTATGTCCCCTGTCCCTTTATTTGTCCCTTTAATTTACAGTCTCTGCAGGAACATCCTGTGGACATGACAATACATCTAGATGATATTTTAAAGTTACCCATGCTGGAGAGATTTCTATGTGAACTCACCAGTAGTTTCCCTCTGGCAATAACCGGCTTCTCTTCCACTGCTGTGTTGTTAGTTTCTGATGTTACAGCAAGCGCTAATGTGAGCAACAAGAAGGCCCACATTTTCGTATCCTTGAGTGCTTTTTGCCTTGGTTAGAACTAACGATATGTAACTCTTTAATCCACTTGGTCAGGTTGTCAGGATGGACAAAACCATGAGGCATTCAAACAGGGGAGTTGAGTTGAGTAGCCTTTCTTGTTTTTTGTTGTTTTTTTTTTCATAAATTATTCTTTGTCCAGAAATGGGTCTGTGGTTTTGATACTTGCTTTACTGAAATGTAATTGCATTGATATAGTCTTGGCTATTAGTATGCTTTTGATTTTCCAGAAGCCCCTTAGCCCTGCAGTATGTAGTCTCTTCCACCTGAAATGTCACTGGAAGCCCACAGAATCTGCCAACAGGTGCTGTTTTATCACTATTTCTCATGCAAGATATTTTGTAAGTGGATGGGATGACTGGGAGCTAGCCATATGCTCCTAACTGCTGAAAGACAAACAGCTCAAGCTTATATCCTAATCCACCCAGTTTCTTGAGAATAATAAGTGATGCTTGAACTGAACTTCAAAATTAGCACAGAAGTCTCACAATCTTAAACTAATTCAATAAAATTCTTTTGGCATTGTCATAAAATGAATCAAATCAAACCATGATTTTAACAGATTTTTGTTTTTTATGGTAAAAGTAAGAAATAAACAGCTTTTTCAAGAGATTTTTGAGTCTCTCTCTGGCCTGTTGATTGGACAACAAAACAAAAAAGGAAATACAACCTCAGATGAACAACAACTCATGTTGTACCACCATGTCATTATTTATCTAATAAACTCTAATCCAGAATAAAGAAACAGTGTGTGGACAAACTAAGTAGAGCTTTACTGCTTCCATAGGAATTTAAGAGGATGAGAAAAGCAAGTCTGTGCACCTCCGATGGCAATTTGATGTTTTGGTGCATTCGAGTGTGTCTTAATACAATAACAAGTATGGAAAGACACCATCATTTTTTTAAAGAGAAGGATTTGTTACTGCCAATCAGTCTGGGAAGGTCATTTTCAAACAATTTGGAGTCCATCGTGGAAAATATTCAAGACAATTGTTGATTTTCTCTGCTGGATAAGTTCACCTCGAAGTCAGACCAAATAATGTTTGTTTGATGAATCAATTATAGTGTACTTTCCAAACGGCCAGTGTGTTACTGTTCAGTTGCTAGCGTGTGATTGAGTACGTAAAGTAAAACTGTTTTAATGTGATGCAGTTTCCTGGAAGCCAAAGATGTGAAGTGCGGTTTCTCAGCCTCAGGATGCTGCTGGGCAATGCCGGTTCCAGGAGTACACATAATTTGTAAATGTGCCATCAAAATAAGTCAGATAGGTATATCTTTTACATAGTGCTAATTTAACAGAGATGTGCATAAAGCAATGCTACAAAGAAAAGGAGGGGCAGAGTTGCAATAAAAAGACTATCTTTCGCCTGCCTGATTTTGCAAATCAGCATTATTAGTTATCAACCTGTAAACCTACAGGTATTGATTTGATCATGAAGTGGCAGCTAGCATCGGTGCAGACTTTAAATTAGTATTTCTGATTACTTCCGAATGAAGGTACCTTCATGCACGTAAGTTTCACCACACAGACACAAGCATGGTGGTGACCAATTAACTGATAAAGTATAATTCCTAAAATATCAAACTTATATTAGGTTTTCTCTCAAATTTGTAATTTTCTGAAAACCCCTGTCACTATTTTCCTATAACTCCTGCATATTTCCCTACCCAGACTTAACTCTCCTCAGATACAATCAAACCTTGTGGCAAGCATTCAGTCTTTCTTTCCATCTTATGTCCTTGCCGCAGTGCCTTCGTTGCATGAGAACGCATGTTTAATTCCGCTGAGTTCTCTCAATGAAGTCAGACCCAGTGACAGCATAGCACGTATGCTGAATGTCAACACCCTGAAAGAAGAAAACATCACTGTCCTCCAAGTTTATTCAATCATCATGTGTTGTGAAAAAGCTAATTCATTAGGTCACCACAAGAGGGTGGTAACACCCACATGTAAACTCCTGGCTGTTTGGCGGGTAAAATGTACTTCCAATTTCTAGCCACAGACAGTTATGTCTCCAACAAAAATAAACCATCCTTGCCTGGAATGCTGGAGCAAAACCATCTCGCTATCTCTATCTTTTCCAGACACGGAGCTCTGCAGCTTGTTGCCCTGCGCGGTACTGTTTGGCATTATGTGTCAAAAGGCTGGAAAATAGTCCCTCTTTTTTTTTTCTTTTTTTTTTTTTTTTTGTACCAGGTTTCCTCCCCTTGGCAGCTGTCGTAAATCTCTAGGCTTGTCCTTTTCTCTTTCTGGGGTTTCACGATTGCATCTTTGTGTCTCAAAGTTCCAGTCGTCTGTCTCAAAATGCAATTTCAGCCCAGAAAAATGTAAGTAATGTAGAAAAACAAAAAAGGTTGATGGCATAAGAGAGGAGAAACACAATGGGTTGTGGGGGTGGGGTGAGCCTATATGGGTGGATGCATACCATATGTGTTCACAATCAGCATGTTTCGGCCTACATCACATGGCATCTGCCAAAAAAGAGGAACGTTGTTATTATTAATGTGCTGACAAAGGGAAAATGTAGACATTTATAAGCGGACGGCTATGCAGCTGAGACAGATGAGGAAAGCAATTTCAAAGTTCGTACTGAGCAACTTTTTCCAGCAGGAGTTTAGTAAATTGCAACACTTGCAGCTGGAAAAAGATCAAACACTAAAACACCTCTCTTAGATCCTGCTTACTTTAGAGAGAGCTTGTTATAAGAGACACACACTTCCTGTTTCTCCAAAGCACCGGATGCTGTCTACCAGCCAGCAGGACATTAGTTTGTGTGGCTCTTTATTGTGATGTGATTTGTGAGTTTTAGTAAAAGAAATATTTTCCTTACGTCTATGCTTTGGGTCCTAGGGTTGGTTTCTGTTTGTGCATTCAAGCATCGGCAGAGGAAAAATTATGAGAATATACTTTCAGTTATAGTTGCAGGTTTTCTTCCTTTGTGTGTGTGTGTGTGTGTGTGTGTGCGTGTGTGTGTGTGTGCCTGTCTGCATCCTCAGGGTAACTGGTAGGAAAGCCTGCTGCATGTCTGCCTGCTGTGCTCCAGCCTGCTCATAAAGAGGCAGTACCAAGTAAGTGGCAGCCACATGGAGGATGTGCAATACAATTACAGTGTCATGGTATACTGGGCAAAAAAAAGAAGTTAACTTACAGAGGTTTAAATCCAAGATACAAAATATTAGTTTGCTTTCGTCAAACATACCTCAATGCAGCAGTCAGTGCATGAAAAACTATACGGAAAAATAGAAACAAAGAGGATTTGCTTGCAAGGTTGCATTTGCTCAAGCTATAGTTGTGGCTCGATATTCTAGCTTTCTGTCAGAGATCACATGTAAGTAGCTCTAAAATCATGTGAGTGGCAATGTAACATTAAAACAAATGTTGCTTTAAAGAAGAAAAACTCAGCTGAAAGATGATTACTTTGTCGTTTTTCCTTTTTGTAAGTTTAGCTCCATCAGTGGTACTTTTATCAGAATGTTAAACTGCCCTGTCTAACTGAGGTTAAACATAAGCAGCTCAGCTTACTTCCAGCCTTTGTTTTTGAAGCCATAGCTTTACATTTCACAGTATCTTTCTTTTAAAGTCGTGACAGTGTTGCTTTCAGGATAGATAAGCTTACAAGGCATGTGAGTGAGGTTTCAAAGACTTAAGCCTTCTTTTCAGGAAAATGTATTTTGGTATATTTTACATTCCGAAGGCAAAAAGAAAGGCAACTTTGCTGGTAGAAATGGCCTGTCTGTCAAAGCTGCCTGTTCTTCAGCAAACCGTAGTGATCCTTCATACACTGCTCAGTGTCTGACCCTAACTTCTGACCTTATCTGAGGGGGGTTCCAATAAAAAAAAGAGGTACTTCCCTAAGGAGGTCACCTACATATCAGATTTCTAAAGCAGCAACAAACACAGCACTCTTGTCCTCTGTCGTAACACGGCAGAGCCACAGCTGCGTTTGGGGTGAGAGCGCATTTTCACGAATACAGCAGTGACAGATTTTTGGCATGTCATATGGGCTGAGTGGGAATAATTTCAGCGACGACGATTCCAGAATTGACATACTTCAGTGAGGAAAGGGGATGAGGTGATAGACGGCAGCGACAAGATGCGGGAAAAGGTTTGTCATGGAGGTGGGAAGGGGATTAGGGCACTGGAGAGATTTGCACTGATGGATGTCCAGTTGCTGGCCACATCAGAGAAGCCAGGGGGCAAACAGACTGCAAGCAGCGCTCCCCTCCCTCTAATCTGCGCATGGGTAATCAACAACAAATGGCTCCCCATAATGACTCCAGTCTTGTACTGTGAAGCAGAAGAAGGATGTGAGGGTCATATATATATATATATATATATGTACAGGATATATATATATATACTGGGTGCCAGAATATTGGTGGCCCTGGCATGTTAAGTGAGTTATAATAGTCACTGAAAAGTGACTGAAAATACTGTATATAACTCACTTAACATGCCAGGGCAAACAATATTCTGGCACCCATGGACAAGTAGATAAATGTTTATGCCTTTTTCAAGCTGTTTTCAAGCATCTGTCCACAGAGTTTGTAGCCAGGGTCATTAAGAGACACCATAAAGCAAAAATTTGGAATCGTTCCTTCAGGTTGAACAGCATCAACACGCTTCAGTGGGTAGTTCTGGCAAATAGATCGAAGCGAAAGTTTGCATCTCAAATAACAAAATGTGTTGTATGCTACAGTTTGTGGGTCGCAGACTGGAGTGATTGTCGGGACAGCTGGGGTTCACTACATAAAAAACATAAGCCATCTGCTTATTTTCCCCGGGTTTGGGCAGACACATTGGGTCTTGTGATCATTTTCCGTCCCAATATCTCTCTTTCTGCTGCTCCAGCATGGAGCGAGTGAGAAGCAGAAAGGAAAAAGAAAAAAAAATTTTGGGTCAGCTCGTGGAATTATGTGAAAGCTGAAACCTCAGGCCACATTATGAAGTCTGAAGTTCCACTTTACTGCACAGATAGCGGATGGATGGGTGTGTAGGGAAATGAATGGAGAAGGGGAGGGAGGAGATGGGGGAAGGAGTGAATGAAGGAGAAGGAAAATAGGCTTCAGAGACAGACACAAGAGAAGGATAGAGGGATTTAACAGAGAAAAGAGATAGAAAGTAATACTGGGGAAAGCATCTGACTGATCTGCTTTCTATTAGCCATCCAAATCTTCTCCCCTAATGCACTCTTTGGAATTATGCTGACAAAGGGGGAAAATCCAGGGCAATTTGAAGTTCCAGACAACTGTTTGCACACCCCCATGTGAGACAAAAAAGGGAGAGAAAAAAAATCTGCCTGGATAGACAAAGGCTGAGGCTTCATTATCATTCTAACTATTCATATTCATTTACATTTTCCTATTTATGGATCTATTCATAATGAAAATTGTCTACATGTTTTTGTCTTTGTTAAAAGTCCCACACACACCCCACCATCCTAAAAAAAATGATGCATCAGCTAAGTTCAACCAGAAACAATGAACAACATTCAGCTCAACACTGATGGATCCATCCATCCAAAGCAAACTCCTCCACTGTTCTGACCCAGTTTCAGCTCCTTCACCAGTTTGTATAAGCATCTGTTTGGGAGGTCGGCTTGTTGTGTGGTTGCTCTTAATTTGTGCATTAAGAGCTGCTTATTTTAGCTGTGTGCCAACACAAGGTAGTTTCATGTCTGTTATAATGACAGTCTTAAATCACAGAGCGTGTAGATGCCACTGGAAATCTCCGAACAGACAACCGATGCTGGCGCTGCTCCCCCCGTCATTCTGGTTGCACGCTGACCTCAGTTCTCAGTGGTTTTGGCTCAAAATAAGGCACCAGCTCCATTTCCAGTAAATGTCATTTCATAGTTTCTGCATTTCCACAGGGCTGAGAAACAACATTTATCGTGTAAGAAGGACTGCAATTAGACGGCGTTTCTCAGACAGAGCGTCGACAGGGATAAAAGATGAAAACAGTGTTTTCAAATCTCCTCTGGTTGAGTCTGATGCAATGCTGACAGCATTTTTAGAAAATTGCGCTGCCACAGACACGTTGATGTCACACAGAAATGGTGTGTTGTTTGAACACTGAAGGGATACACTTTTCAAAAACATCAACATTTCAAACTCTCTTGCTCAAGAAAAGTTTTTGTGTAAGCACGGCACACATTAGGCCAGATGGAGGGTTGGTGGTTTGATGCACAACCCCTTTATGAGTCAAACTATGCTCCTGAACCCCAGATTGCTTCCCACACGTGTGTGAATGGATGTGTGAGACCTATATACATATGAAGCATTTACTACATCAGTATATTTTTAAGAGGGAAAAAAGCTTCAACATTAAATCTAGCCTTTCTTTCTGGAACATATAAGTTGCTTTCCACTGAATTCCATACAGGTTTAAACCAGTGTCCTACACAAATACTATAAAACTGCTCCCAACTCAGTCCACAGTCAAATTAATATTTTCAGTCACTTTCAAGTGTAACTCGACTCCAATTTCTTTCTGCTTTGCATTGCAGAAAATATTTGTCTTTTTCCCCCTCTCTCATAAATTCTTTCTTCCTCTCTTTGCAGGGGCTGAAATGGCTACCAGATGTGGTTCCAATCTATTCCTGTTACCCTGGAAACACAGGGTCTGGAATGGGTTTTTTAAGTCCAGGGCTTTTGGCTGACTCATTGGGACAGAGTTTTAAAGCCTTGCTGTTCCTACAGACATGGCACACTGAGGTCCCAGCTCAGAGTCATGTTTAGCCAGGCAGATGTGGCAGATGTCACTATTCCCTATTCCCACACACCTTTACACTGACTTTTTGTACAAGTTTTGGATTATGTCATACAGTTGCTCCTTTGTGTTCTTGTAAAGTGAATGAAAAGGGTAAAAAGTAGCCAGGCTATCTTAATCATTATCATAAGACTTTTCTCTTGGAGTGAGTTTTCAAACAGCAGGAACAGAAATCCATCAAAACTCTGACAATTGCTAAGCAACAGTTATCCTGAAATGCTGTGCAGCGGTGACACGCAAAGAACATTTCCAATCTGTAACTTTCCCACAACATGTCAAGGATGAAAAGCTAAAGAACATGTGTTGGTACGCTCAGCTGAGAATCTTCTCCATCTGCCTGAAGACAGGCAGATGGAGGCAGTTGTGTCAACATTCCTCTCAGTTCTGGCAATAAATCTGACTTCAAGATGTTGTCGCATACAAAAATGGAACAGTTTGGGGGGTGTGCAAATTCCATGGTGGGATTTAGCTGACAAGCTAAAGATGATATGGGGATTTTTAAGTTGTTCGCTGAAACAGGCAAGCCAGGTCCAAACAGGACCTTTGTAACAATATATAGGCTACAATGAAACTTTGAGTAAAATGCTAATATTAGCATTTAAACATATTCAGTTACAGTTTATGGACTGATGTTTAGTAGATGTAATGGTTACCATCTAAGTTTAGTATGTTAAAATGCCAACATTTGCTAATTAGGACATGAAGTTAGCTTGGCAGCGTAACATCTTGATCAAGTTAAGGCGCGCGGGAACTTGACAAGTATGAGACGGTGTGGGTTAAAGAGTCATTTTTCTTGGAAGAAG
>JBBDHI010000012.1:7051188-7062984 GCA_037177115.1 Craterocephalus stercusmuscarum | reverse complement strand
CACACACACGCATATCACTCTGTATATAAAAAAAGGAAATAAATATAAAATCATGAAAGCCAGTTCATTGACACCAAGAAAAAAACACATGAACCTAAAAGGTCATATAAGCACAGCTTACAAAGATAATAAAAAAGTACACAAAGTATACAAGTAAAAAATGTTGAAATAATAACCAAAGAAATGCATTGTACCTCGAGAAAAAAGAAAAACAAAACAAAAGAAACTACCAAGACATTTTGTGAATGTGATATTCCTCAGCTCAAACATGGCAGATTAACATAATTTCATGCTTACTTCTGTTTCATCCATTATTTATAGCTCATATTATGTATGAGCTGCTTTCAAAACAGCTACAAACAAAAAATAATAAACAAAAAAAAAGTGTGGTAAAATTACCAGGTAAAGTGTCCCAAAGCAACACTGTTTTTGGCTTATTTTAGGATCAACACTTCAAATAAACATTGGCAATTAGATTAGGCAGCTTTAGTTGCTTAAACTGATCCACAGTTGAGGCACATTTTATACACAAGGCAAAGTACCATTTCGTCTCAGTCTTACCCTAAAGCAAGGCAATCAAAACATTTTTTTCTTTCTTTTTTTCAGAATTCTGTATGAATCTGCTAGCGTCAGATAATACGATCCTTCAGGAGCAAAGGTTTTCTTTTTATTTCCCATATGTTGTCCTGATGTCATCTACAGGAAATTGACTCAAGGGTGACACTGACCTCATTTTTTGACTGAACTGAAAGAGCAGACTCGGGATGAGACACATCAACAGAAAATGTGCTTAACTGCTGCAATTTTTACAAAACTGTGACAGGGTACAGTCCTGCAGGATACTTTCTTAAGTATAGAGTCCAAAACTGCAAGCATTCCTCAATTACAGAGAACGCAGGTGGATTTAAAGTGATTTACAAACATGACATAAAGTTAGAACACTGGACAGCTTGGAGCTTCATTTTTGGTTTAGTGGTTTAGCTGAATGAATAAAACATACAGTAAGAGCACATTCTGGTGATTTGGTGTGAACAAAAGAGGTTACAAAACAGCTCTTTTTTGCAAAAAGATCAAAGGTTTGTGATTCAGCAACCATGCCTGACAATTAAAAGACAAGAGATAAAATCCAAAAATGCTATATTTGTGTATGAGAACGCTATTAAAACCAATAGTAATTAATATCAAGTTTTTAAACTTGTTAGGATGTAAATGAAGTTTTTTTTACGAGTAACATGATAAAAATCACCCATAAACTTTGCGTTGCGATTTTTTCTTCGAAAGGCAAAGTCAGACGACCCAAATGTCCTTACAGAATCGATTGTGGGAAATAGCCCTGCTTGCTACCTGGATGGGGCTTTACAGCTAATTTGCATGATCTGTGAGGAACACATAAGCTAGCACAAGCTATGAGGACAAGTCAGTACTAGCTAGGTTTAGGTAACAGAAGAAGCTAAGTGTCTGCGACCTTTGTATAGATGGCATTTTGTTTAAAAAAGTGGCCCTGGTTGAAATGTATGGCTGAATTACTCCAGTATTAGAATTTGGTTATTGCAGACAGGGTAATCGTCTGTTGGGCAGGGGTGAGTGTGTAGCTTACTGGCATATTCATAGATCCTCATTTACTGAATGAGACAAAGAAGGGTGAGGAATTTTAGTACTTTTAAGGCAATGACAGTTTTTTCTTTGGTTACCCATTAAGGGGATCAATTACAGCTTGAGTAGAACTTCAAAATTTTAAAGTCAAAACCCAAATTTAGCATACTTTGTGAACTTTGGGTTAAAGGGCATTAGAAATACAATAATCGTCAAAGCTATTTTAGTGAGCTGCACACGTTTTACTAGTAATTCTTAGTGCTTTGCAGCACTTGTCTTGACATTGGGACTGAAGATGATGTGCTAAATTGCTTTGGTGTAGAAATGTACTCCTGCATTTTGGTTTGACCCAATTAAAAAATAACAAACAGAAATGGCTTGCAATTACAACAGCACCAAATTCGTGCTAATTATTAGTACCTGTGGAAAGCATACATGAAAATAGCTTTTTTTGGAACCTTTCAAAACATACAGTTATGCAGTTTCTATATAAATATAGTTGTGGAACATTGCTGGAGAATAGAGATGAATTAACTTTGGGTAATGTCTTTGCGCTACTGATCACACAGCGGTGTCTGGCTTAGTCACAGGTTGTATAGTGAGGCTAACACGTACTGGTTACACACAAACACACACACAAAACAAAAAGATTCTTGAAGTGTAATACAATCCTGTATAGAGCTTATTATAATACACTTCACCAATGTGACACAATTGCACGCCTGGTTTGAAAGAACTTATAATTCTTGACTGGTCCTGGAATCACAGCACATGTTATTCCTCAGTTGAAAAACTATGTGGTGCTTTACCTTCTAACTAATAGATTTCAGTCTTCTGGAAAAATCCATCACAATCTTTGTGCAATTTGTTGTAAAACAAACACTTACTTCACAACCTGTGGCGGCATTATGGCTGTCTTTTGCTGGGGTGTTTTACTTTCAGGTGTATCCAAGGTACCCTCCTTGCCTTTCTTCCTGGGCGGCTTTTTTATGGGAGTCTTCTTTGGTGTAACATCCAACAGGTCCCCTGTCCTGGAGCCGTTCAAGTCCTGCTTCTCCGGGCTCTTGGCTTCAGGGGTCCCAAAGTTGTTTGTGACAGGCGTTACCATCTTCTGGAGGCTGCTGGTGGTAGGGAGGAGAGGCTTGGTGGAGCCATGCTGGCCATGTCCACCTGAAGTGGTCCTCTTGGCTTTTTGTGGAGGTGTGGGCTTCTCCCGGTTTCCTTTGGTCGGGGAGAGGCCGTTGGTCTTTGAAAGTCCTGTCCCCTCATTCCTGTTGATGCTTTGGGTTTTTTCCTTGAGCTGAGCAGCCAGTAAGGTGGCCGCCTCAGAGTTCATATGAGGATGCATTACCTTTGGGCTCTTGGGTGGCTCCTTTGGGGTCTGCTTTGGATTATCAGCACTCTTCTTCTCGGGTGAGGAGCTATGGAAGTTGCTTATTTTCTTCAGCGCATTCTGAACGACACCACTGATGTGCTCCATATGACTCGGACTGCTGTGCTCATCCCCAGACTTCTTGTGTCGCAGAGGTTTGCGTTTGCTTGGGGAGCCGTTGGCCTCCGTCTCCTTCCCCTCTTGTTTCTTCTGATGCTCTTGGCTTTTTTCCTTCATTTTCTCCCGCTCATCACTCTTAGACGAGCCATCACTGGAGCTTCTCTTTTTCTCCTTTGGCGCTGTGATTGCCTTTATTCCCCCCTGCTGCTCTGGCTGTGGAGACCCGGTCGTATTTCCGTGTATCCATGACAGTTTGGGCTTAGTAGATGGATCTGGGGGGCGAGGTTTGGGCTTGCCGGGTGAGGGTGGTGGCTTCCCGTTGCGTTTGGCCTCCGGTGTAGGAGTGCCATCCCCGTCCTTGCCGCTGCCCTCATCTTCCTTTGAGTGCTTAGAGGGGCGGGTGATGCAAGCATAGAGACGCACAGTTGTGGATTCAGAGCTGCTGTTGGAACCCTCGCTATCAGAGGACTTGAGTAAGGGCTGCTCGCTGCCATCTGGTTTGGTGACACTGGTGTCTTTCAGGGAGGTGTACTCCCCAGCATCCTCCTCATTAAGGTCATCCTCTAACTTTTCCACAGCAGGGCTGGGGCTCTGCTTCTCCTTGCTTTCACTCACAGACTCTGTTGTGGAACAGCAAAGGACGCCGTTAGTTCCATATGCTTCTCTGTTTCACTAATAGATCATTATATGACGTGTTAAAGCCTCTAGCTTGTGGATGATAGCCGACCTTACAGCAATAACACAAATAGTAAATTTGAAGTATGTGTGATATATGTGGCACCCAAAAGTGAGACCATCTATCAAACAAATGCAAAACAAAAAGAGAAAACCCTACACATAAACTTTGATTCAGTGTCTTACGTCCAGAATAGAAACTGGAGGAATGGGTAATTTCCACCACAGCTTAAGGAGTTAGTCATAGTATGGATATGTGCCATATGCTGAGTGAGCTGTTCCATTTCCTGTTTATACTTTCCCCCGTTCTCAAAGGAAAACCTGGGCCTTGATGGCATGATTAGAAGCCGACTATCTCCATAATGGCCTTTACACAAATGCATGAGTCACTGCACGGTCACACTCCCAAGCTTGACCTCGTTAGGAGCATGTACCCATATGTGTTTGTATTTATGTGTGTCTTTCCAGATGACCAGAGTTTGTTTATTCATGTGATGACTAACCTTCATGTGGAACACAGTAAACCGGGCCTTCGTCTCCGCTCTCAAAAGAAGAAAAGGACTCCTGGGAGGACCAGGAGGAGGGGGACGGCTGGTCTGCCACAGAGGGGGGCTCGATGAAGCTGCAGTTGAAGGTGTTCTCCGGGTCGTGGTGGGCTACTGAGAACAGAAAACAAATGCAGAAGCCAAAAAGGTCATTTCGAGGGTTTTGTACTGTGTTACAAGAACAACAGTCTGTTCTCACTCAGTCTCAAAGCAGACTCGTGGAAAGCATTGGAAGTGACTTCTGTGGAGGGAAAAATTGATTTTTTTTAATTTTATATGTGAACAAACAAAGACTTCAACCTTATGGCTTTTTAAAAGCGAAATCTGATATATTTTATATAACTTTCCAGTGTTGTTCACATTTTGGTGATTAAAGATAATCAAGTTTCTACAAAACTTCATGATTAACAAGACAAAAGATGTTCCAGAAAGCCTAAAGCTTTCTGTATTAAAAATAAAAAATTGAAAATAAAACTGAAGAGAATCCAGATTGAATTAATAACTTTGCTTATTGTGGACTGGCAGCTCTGCTGACCGCAACTATAAACACACCAAAAGCATAAAAATCTTCTAGTTATAAAAGAGAAAAAATACTGTAATAACCATCACAAAAACAACAGACGAGGAGAAAACTGCAGTCTACGAGAAATAAGCTTATCTAGCCAGTTTGCTTTAATATTTAATTGAGCTGTGACAATTGTAAATATATAATTACAGCAGCCATAAAGAGTGCAGTGAGGCATAGTAATTGGTAGCTTATCTGCTGTAGTGTTATGCGATGGTCTAGTGTTCAGAGTATGACTGAATCCTATTCTTCAGCGATATGTGGATCAAATTATGGTTCTTCTTAGAGCCTTCCTCGTGATCCCTCTGTCTCCCCTCCCCCCATCAGACAGTGCAGCATTCTGCTGACCCTCTCTTCTCAGGACAGCTGCGGTTTCTGAAGCATACTTGGGGTTAATCTTCTCATCTGGTGTGAATGCTGAATTTCTGGACCAAACTGCACTGGGCGTTAACTCAACATGAGCGACCACATCTGATGCTCCTGTTTACATGCCCGATGACACATGGGTCCATCCGTTTGTTTAAACCTTAGATAAACCCTGCGTGGAAACAACTCCCTGACTACCAGAACCTCGTCCAGGAACAAATTGAAGTTTAATAGTTGTAATCTGACAATAACAAAAATGGTCTGCTTTTTTATGGAGCCTCCAGCTGGATCTCTTCAGACTGTGATTTTGCAGAACAAGAATGACACAAAAAAGTGCATTTGGAAAACTTGAACAAGCGATAAACATTCAACTTGAGGAGGTTGATGTAGACTAGGTGAAAGAAAAAAAATTAACTGAAAGGTGGTATAGATCCAGATCAGTTTTTTCATAATTGTGAGATAAGGTCTTAGTCTTGGCAGGGGAAGTACTATTCCAGTCTTATGCTTCAAAACAACATTTTCTCTTAATAACAGTGAATTACTTAGATTTACATTTGGTCCATGAGACGCTCGCTATAAAGTGTAAACCAAACATGTCTGGATTGTTTTGGATGTTTATGCTGTTGCTTCCCATGATACTCCAAATGGACCACACAATGATAAATTTTCTGCGTTAGCTATTTCTCAACCAAACTCTACATTTCCATGTTCCCAAACCCCCCTCTCCATTCAAGTAGTTAAGATATTCATTCTTTTAACAGGATTAAAGTTACTTCAAAACAATATTTACATCTTGCTAAGAACACCAGCCCCGCAATGGACAGGTGACATGTCCAGGAGGCACCACACTTCTCAGCTAAAGTACTGTAGCTCCCAAGATAGGATCCAGCCCACCCCTCCATGACCTGCACTAGAATAAGCAGGTACAGATGATGGATGGATGGATGGATGGATGGATGGATGGATGGATGGATGGATGGATGGATGGAAACAATAATTGTGAACACTACTGGGCAGGAGCGGCCCCAGAAATGTACATAATGAATCCCACTGTACCATCAAAACAAGTCAGAAATTTTTTAATCTTTTGCTAGAAAACTTGATCTTTGAGTAATGTCTACAATCATAGCCACAATAAGCAAGAGTAGATATGTATATACAGGTCCAAAGACTAACAATGTCCCAAAGTGGGTGCTACTTTAATATGTAGAGGACACTTGCATCCAAAGGCTCTAAACCTTTTCAATATAATCTTTGTACTGAATGTGTAGTTTACATCAAACTTAAAAAGGGATCCAAGTAAGGCCATAATGATATTTTGATTGTATGAACTATTAAAAAGGAAGTTGAAGCTGGGGTTTATAAATAAGAAGAAACGGTGGAATTCAGTACAAGATTTAACGAAAGGTAAGGACGACAGATAAATATATCATTAACTTTTTGAGGAAAATAATAAGGAACAGGGAAATGACACAGTATGTGTCCTGTTTGCATTTCTGCCCTTGTGCAGAGTCCTCACTGTGCAGCAGCCAGCAGACAGGCAGCGACTCTGAGGGGACTGAAGAATGTAGAGCAGCTAGCCTATGCAGAGATTTCAGTCATGCTAGTCAACAAGCCAACACATGGGCATTTTAGAAGATTACTTGTCTGCAGTGATGAACAACAACTGCCCTTGAAAGCTGCTACCTCGAGACTGTGGCTCTAGTGGGGCAGCTTCTACTCCAGACTGGACGCCACTGTGATCCCTCCCTACATAAAGCCCTACCCACAACAGGGTGTTATTGACCCATCCCAGCTGCAGAGCTCTAACACCAGTTGCTCAGAGGAGCAGCTACAGTATAGAGGAGGAATAAAGGTTGAAGAAATTGGCTACACCTTTAATACCTCATCCAAATCTGGAAATCTGGGTGTAGAATAGTGATTAAACTTCCCAGTAATTGTAGTGGTCAATATTTCTCAGTTTCAACTATAATGGTGCAAAATCAAAAAAGAAGTACAGTGTACTGAACAACATCTAAGATATCTCAGTGATAAGTCCTATGGGTTGTTCTTAAAAAAACACCCCTGATTTTCTCTCCAAAAGGAAGCATTTACATGTGACTTAAGAGTGTGTGAGAAAGTTTTCTTTTCCATATTATTATTCATCACAAACCTGCACTCTGAGCGTAGCTGCAAACACATTTGTAATCACAAGCCAATTTTCCCTGGATAAATAAAGATAGAAAAAGTAGATGGTGCCGCTCGTAGTGCTGACTTAATGGGGGAAACATTTGAACACACTGGATGCAAAGAATGCTGGGCAGACGTGAATACGCAAGGCGTGAAGTAAATATTCTTAGGCCGGAATGCTAACAAGCAACCATAGTTATGCCAAAAAGGGGAAAAGGTGACAAAAGGTTGATGAAACCGTTTCTCTGAGGCGAACCATGCTTGGACGAATTATTGTCCGCTGTCCCCCAAACCCATAATTCCTTATTCCTTCATCAGTTTTGTCTTGCCACATCTGTTGCCGCTGACCTTGGCGTGGATAAATCACTGCTCTGACACTAGCAGGGGTAAATTTGACCACTTCCTGTTTCCAGCCCCACTGGGCCCCCTCTGGAATGTGTGTGTGCAAAACTGCGTAGCTCCAGACAGACATTAAGTTTCTAAATGCTGGCAGATCATGCTTCTGTGGGCAGGCAGACAAAATGTAGAGCAGATAAAAACAGGATAGAAGAAACCAGGAAAAAAAGAAGAGACAATGGCCGTTGCAGTAGGTTACATGTGGCTTTAGAGGACTGCTTTTAAGTTTGACTTAAGTTTGAGTTTTCTTTACTGACAGTTGGAGCTATAAATTTACATTAACTTCCCACATAGGGGTGACAAAGACCAGTCTGTTAAGGTGTCGTATTTGTACTAAGATGTAATCTACTGTAGACAGATTCTAGGTCAGATAATCACCTGGAAAACCAAGGAGGCCCATGCTTCTCAAATACTGAAAAGAAACCAGGTGGTCATGTTATAATTCCTTCCATGACGGACTGAGTCCATGCCAAAGCTTAATTTATTATGCATACTGGAAAGTCAAATGTTTGTTTGGCCTTTAAAATGTCAGAAAAAAAATGAAAAGTTCTCATAGTCTTAAAGGAGCTATACGTGATTTCACGTCCGGCTAGTTTAGTTAGCGATAGCGGCTAGTTTTATTCTCTTTGGCGTGACGCTCTTTCTTTGCCAATGGGGTTAACTTTCGTAACTTCCAGATCCCTAGGGGAACGCTCTCACTGGCTGAGCAGAATCCGGACGTTCCGAAAGTTATCTCCATTGGCAGAAAAAGACCGTCATGCTAAAGCTGAAAAACTATCCGCTATCGTTATCTAAACTAGCCTGACATGAAATCGGGTATAGCTCCTGATCATAATATATCTTCATATTTGAGAATCTGTAAACAGGAAAAGTTTGCTCTTTAAGGTTATCTAATGAATGGATATAGTTGTCCTCTGTCAATGGTGCAACTGATAATAATGTTATTCCAGCAAAGGTCATCTTAAAGATGCACAACGGTACTTTTGCAGATTTTCTATGGATGGCTATTTCAGTATTTATCTTGTATCCTACCTGCTGTACTGTGAGCTTTCCCCAGCCATTAAAAGACTGCCTTATCTTTTGTCTCTTATCTTATCTCTTCCTCATTACTTTTCTCTTTTCATGTTGCTCTCTCCCTTCGACAATGTTTAGTGTACCGTGGTGTGTAAAGCAAAACTTCACTGCAATATCATGCAGCGCCCTAAACGAAAAAGTTAGGAGGAAATCAAGCACTCCCAAAATGTGTATGAAAAACGCCACTGTGCCATCAAACGAGTCAAGAGAGCTAAGTTTTAAAGTCAGAAAGTCATGTAGTGTGTCCTGGTAAGGATTTTAGGCAAAATATGTATTTCTGACTTGATAAATAAAAAATTTTTACAATCAAGACTGCTGATATGTGATTTCACGGCATTCAGTTCAGGATGTTTTAAAAATTGTAAAAATTCCACATAAAATATGTACAAGACTCGCATTCTGTTCTGATATGCAGCACATGGCAACACATTTATTCAGCGACCTCATGTGCTGTCACAACAATCATTTATATGGCTGTATAAGACATAATTAACTTTGTATACCCAAACGCTCTTTGAACAAAAAACAGCCAGGATAAACTGTTTGCGATGGGGTTTAAAAGATCAGCATATCTCCTCTGTCTACAATAGAATAAAATAAAAAAAAGACTGCGGTCACAGACAGATCTGTCACACACACCACGAGACCTCCACATGGAGCAGCAGGGCTACAGCGTCCACCCAAACAGTACAGCCTTTGATAGCGCGTCACTCACCACCAGACACCCCCCTCAGCAACCACTTGCCTTCTTTTAATAACACAGCCTGCTTCTCAGCACAAGAAAAAAAAAAGTCTTAGGGAAGAGGACGGTGGAAAAGGGGTAAAGTCAAAAAGGCCCAAGTTTAGGGTTGTAATAATATGAACACATGGCATTTCAGAGTGCCAAGAACAATAATGGGCTCTAAAACCAGTGCATTCCCTTCAAATGAAACCCCATATTGTCTGGCAGCCACCGTCCACTTTTCAACCTTATTCATCAATTACACAGTAAACAAAGGTGGCAATGACAGAAAAATGCTGACACTGACTGCTATTCATGGATGCCACTGAATCCAAGTTCATTTCGAAAATGTAGCTCTTTTGCTGTTTTTAATAAAGATACATAATATCCAACTTCTATGTCGTAAAAGCTCCAAAGACAAATGTTACTGTAGGTAAAACGCAGCTACTGGCTGTGCTGTTTTGGAAATGGAGAAAAGGTTTTGGGGCTTACCGACTACTTTGGGCAGTTTCTGTCGCCTCAGTGGAATACGGGGAAGCTTAGTGCTGATTCTGCTGAATCGTCCGCACAGGATCCGCTTGGCTTTTTTGCTGTTGGTAGAGTTGTATTGGTTAGCACTGAAAAGGGATGATGCCATGGAAAACCAAATGAATCATTCAAAAGAGGCATTTAAAACCTGGCTCTCTTCCTCTTTTGAGGGCTCCTCACTTTCTATCCATACAGCAATGTCAATATACAGAGGAGCACTTATAATGTGGTGTATTTGCATTTATTCTTTTAACAACTTGGCAACTGCCGGAAAAAGTAAAAACAACACTGTTTCTTTCCATTTTCATTGGAGGTTTGATCACTCACTTGTGGTTTTCTTTGTGCCGACAGAGGCAGCAGCAGAACAGGAGAGAGAGGAGGACAATCAATAAAAAGGACACCAGCGAACCAGCTGCGATCACACCCATCCGCTGGTTGGGGTCTGAAAGATAAAATACAGGGAAATCTGGGTGTGCCACATTGGTGAAAGAATGCTAACTTTCAAAAACTAACTTTCTTTGTTAAAGTTAGCTTGGTTCATATGATCTTTGTTAACGTGACAGCTTTCATAACAAAGATAGAGGCCAATCTTACGTAAGGCCTCCCAAAAGAAATGAAACCACTTCTGATTTTATTATAGATTTCCTGCAATCAGCTTCCTCTTCTAAATGCCCGTCACCATAAGTCATTGATGATTTATTAGCGCCCCTCCCTCTTTAAATGGGATACACCCCAAAGATAATAAGTGTTGGATTGCATAAGTATGGGCAGCACTTGCAGGGACATATGGGAACCAGAGGAGAAGGGATAAGTGGCTGCAACCCTTAGTTTTTTTATTCTGTCATATAAATCCACAAGTGATTTACACTCTGGGTGTGGCGTTTTGTCTGGATGTAGGTGATGGAAGAGTGACAAGACCTTATGATATCACTGACCAACTTCCACTGCCATCTTTGCGAGCTCTATGCTCCTAAGCTTCATGCCTGCCTCTAATAATCTCTTTTCAAACCATCTTTTCTCTTTTTTTCTCCCTTTTCCTCTCTGTCTCCATTCCAAATTCTTTTTCTTTCCATTTCTCCATCCCCCTTTTTATTTCCTCCTTTCTTCCTCTCCCTCTACTCTGGCTGGACAGGAACAGAGCCAACAAACACAGCCATAAAAAGGACACCGCTCTTAGTCTGGAAACACTATCAAGGCCTCTGAATCTCCCAATGCAGACACTGACCTGAATAGATGTGTTTGTTGTTACTCAGAGTGTACAGCCAAGTGTTATACAATTAATACAAAGCCAGCTTTAATGTCATTGTAGAACACTGAATTATTTCAGCATGATGGTTACGCAGAGAACTACTGTCTTACTTCGTCTCAGAAAAGGAAAAGGAAGAACACTAGTTTCCAACTATAAACTAACCACAAAGGATGAGGTTGCTCTTAAAAAACAAGAGAAGGTTTTCTTACGGAGATGGCAAGCCCCAGACACAGGATCACAGTTCTTGTCGTGACAGGGGCAGGTTTGGTTGCAGTTAACTCCATATTGGCCGGGTGGACAGGTCATATTGCAGCTTGGGTAGAGAAGAGAGACAAAAACAACATCTGTTTAAAGCTCAATCCAAGTGACAGCTGTGTAGTATGGAAAATAAAGAAAATAGACAGGTTAGTACATTTATATGTA
>JBBDHI010000012.1:7008873-7018953 GCA_037177115.1 Craterocephalus stercusmuscarum | reverse complement strand
GTAATCCAAGTGTCTTGAGTGGGTAGCCTCCATAATTTACTCGCAACAACATCATTTAGTTTATTTTTAGAGCCCAAACTGTTAGCATGGTTTGCTTCCGGGACGCACGTGCGTGCGCAATGCACGCAGCGGTTTGGGAGTATTCTTTTAATGGGTTAGATGACTTTTTAAAAGGAATGAACAATTCCATATTTTTTATGTTTTGAGTTGTCTGTCTTTTGAAATAAAATCTTAAATGGAAACTATAATTGCAGTCTTCTATTCTTCATTTTGGAATATTTATTCCCTTTAGTTTAGAGCACCTATTATCCGGATTTGTTAATCTTGAAAAATCTGTATCTGCATCAGAGAAGTCCAATCCGAAATTGCTTTCAACAACCAGGATAAAGGTAAGACAGATTAAGTGATCCTCCATGGCAAAAAAATGGGATTACCAAATCCGGATAACTTTTATCTGGATTAAATCTTTTGAACAACTGGGCCATGGAGTTTCTGTGTTCTGGAGGCGAGCCTTCATAGAAAAGTCTAAAGGAAGGGCTCGGACTTTTGATTTGTATATTTTCGAGTGTAGCTTGCTTGAACCATTTTTTCATGATCTCCCACCCTAACTTTAAGGTAGCTAGTAAAAGCAAAAATAGTCTTTTTTATTTGCTTTGCTTTAATTTTGCATTACTGCTCAGTTTTAATTATAAACCATAATATTAAGGACAGTTTAGATACAACACACTTTATTGATGTCTTGTGTCAACAAAGTGTGTTAATTTGGTGTTTGATGGAGTGAATTGGGGCAAGAGCTGGAAGCTTGCTCTAATTTACTCCACTACTTCCATCATTAAATCCTCTGTGAAATTGCAAGATTGCTTTGTTTAGACTGTCCTTTGCAAGAAAAGAAATCCTCTAGTTTGTTGCTCATAATAACCAATGTTTATGTTTCCCTAACAAGAGACGTCCTGTGGTTTGTGAAACATGACCTTTTTCCAGTGTGGGAGCCAATGTATTTTGATGTTTATTGATTTCTTGCATAGCTAACAACAGGGATGGCAAGTCAAGGAGGCATAAGGGTTCGAATGTGTTTTTCAATTACAGTATAATTGCCTTGAATAACAAATTTATTTATTTGTAAAACCCGACAGACTGAGCAATACCTGCATGTATGAATGTGGCTTTTTGTTTGCTTCTTTGCATGTGTTTTATTAGCTGTGCTTGTTTGGGACAATATAAAGTAACATGTTACTATGTGCAGCATGGGGTGCTTTGGTTTGGCGATCCAATTGTCATGCCAGACCAGAAAGAGGATCATTTATACAACCATAGAAGCTGAGATAAAAGCAGAAAAAGGGGAGCAGCTGGGCTGGTTTTTCCTTGCTGTGCTGCTGTGAGCAGAAAAACAGCGTTCCACCAGGATGGAGTTTGGATTTGTCAGAGATATTACTGAGGTTATTGCTTTTGCTGAGGCACCCCAGCTAACCCAAAACATACATTAACAAAACCTGATAAGTCTCACTAATTTCCATTTTCTTTGAAATTTTCTTTTTATTTGGTTTTGCTTCAAAATGCTATTAAGATACTTTTCAACCCCTTCGAAGGTTTGGTTTACTCACACCTCAAAGCACATATTATTTCCCCAGCCTCAGGAGATATTTACATAGCTTATTATTTATCAAGGTTTCTAAGGGATATCCTTCAATAGCATCTCCCTAAAATTGTAAGGACAGTCCATCAGTATGGGTGAAATGACATTTTAATACAGTGGTCCTTAACCTTTTTACCTGCCCTACTATATCAGTCGATGACTTGTCCAGTTCATTTGGCATCCCTGTCACCTTCATTGTTAAAAGGATTTCTGATCTTTTCTGTATTCAGCATTTCCAGCTTTTTAAAGATGTACTCATGGAGCTGCATCGGAAATCACTTGGTAAGCCGGCAATGAACTGCAAGTCAGCTTTTGACACTTTGTCCTCTGAAAAAAAATCAATTAATGGGAAAACATCAGCTTTCTTGTCTGGGTAAGTCGATCATAACAATTTTCTGATCCGTGCCTTGCTTTTGTCAGGGCAAGAGAGCAACAAGGCGAAAATGTTGCCCTGCTATGTTCCTAAAAGTCACAGATCTGTGTGTCATCACTTCATCATCATGTCGTCATTTCTGACAATGTGTTCCTTATCAATCGCCAACAACTTGATAATAACAGGATGGATATTTGATAAATTGGTGAGTCTTTATTTTGGGGACCAATTATTTTTCCACTTTGCTTCACCTTTGAATCCCACATGAGACAGCTGTTTCATTAGTGAACTGACAGCTGGACTGGCTATGCTGTTTTCCATCAGTGTAAGAGAAAGGAATCATGGAAATTTTGCCCACTCTGTAGGAAAAAAGGCTAGATTTCATACACCATGGCCAGAGTAAAGGGCCATGATGTACTTAAGCATGGAGCTAATGACTCATAAATTAATATAAAGATCAGTATCGCACAGTTATCACAAGATCGCATGGCAATAAGTTGTAAAAGTGGGTCCACATCAGTTTGTTCTTCTCAGGTTTATATGATAACAGTTTGTTAAATGTTCAGATTAATACTGGCAGAATCAACATATTATAATCATGACATTGATAGGATACCAAAATCATGTGACATGGTAGACAGGAAGGACGATACCAGGAATAGGTTTTGTAGGAAATGTTATTGCCTTAAACAGATGAAGTGAAAACAAACAGCATGTTTATCATTAGTACAGTGATATCGCTGTGATTTTGATTGGCAGATTAAGACTCCACAGTACCGATACACCTATATTTGAGAGAGGACAGATGTAGATGCTCCCCTTAGATTGGAATCTGGTTTCTCCACTTCTAACAACTGTTCCTTGTCAGCCTCATCATTGAGTTGCTCTCAAGGACTATCTTATGAACCCGTTGTCCAGATTGTTCCTCCTATGGCATGATGCTCATCTAACGCCTGACAATTTGCATTGAGTAACTTCACTAACCTCTGTCCCACCTTCAACCATTCCAGATGACCTACATCACCAACTTTTTGGACAAATATCTAAATATTCTCTGGATCAACCAACTCTGATTAACTTACCTTTCTACTCCTTCAGAAACTCAGACCCCCCGCAGATTTTTTTCCACTGCTAAAAACTGCAAAACACTGAATTTGGTCTTGATTAAGAGTATACAATTCATTGCCACTTGACAAAGTTGTCTAAATATCTTGTTCTATTGCAATAAAATGTTTGTTGTTGTTACAGCTCTACACTTTACACATTACATTTCTGCTAACAGAGCCCATAAATTTTAGCTACAGTAAAACTCAGTAATGTAAGAAATTAATTTAATTCCATTTATTGAATCCGTGGAACTAATTTGACACAGAAAAAGTGTCCAGAATCAGATAGTGAATATGTTTAAGCATGTGTGAAATAAAGTATACGGTCGATGCATTATATGGAATTTTTATGAGTCCTGGGAATCACATCAACTGTATTACCTCATCAATTCTTCTTCAAACAAGATGAAAAACTTTTCATTTTATTTTAGGACGATGAGTCAGACATTGCCTCTCTGTTAGTTATACAAGCTCGGACTAAACGTGAGGTGGCAGCTTGTGAGAGCTCTGATTTTTGTGTATAAGAGAGCCAAGTCTGGCACATCCTCATTGATTTCTCCCTCCCTCGTGTTTGTGTAGGCTACACCACAGAGGATGGCTCGTGAAGGGGGGAAAAAAGAAAAAAAAAAGGACATCTCATCCGTTCTCGTTCAGCGTTTGACACCCACATCTTCCTTGAAGCCGTGATCAGGGTGCCTATGAGAGGCGGTTGAGCCCACGTTTTTTGCCTCTACGAATGCTCTGTAAAGGTGAGCCTCTTGATGTAGAAAGGACTGAAAAAATTTGTCCCAGAGGCAAACAGCAGGGGGCAGTAGCAGTCTTCAAGGCCCTCCCATGAACCTGGACCCAGCTGAGTATTTGTGTGAGGGAAAAAGATCCTCAGCAGCATCTTCTTCTTCACAATCCTCAGTCCTAAAAAGCCTTTTTAAAAGGCTGTATGAAAATTCATTGCGCTTTCAAACTGACCTATTTTGGGAGATTGGTTTCTTCGCTTTTCTGAAATCCCCCCCCCCATTCCCCCCTCCCCCCTCTTGGTTCTCTCTCATATTCTTTCTTATCGTGATGAGGATTTTGAGAAGATGGGTGAAATATTGGCAAGTTGCTGGGGCAGTTTTAAACACATGGAAGCTCTGGCAATGGTTGAACACAGTCTGTGCTAAAAATAGAACACTAATACCCAGCATGTCTTTTTTTTTTCCTCGAATAACCTAAAGGACATATGGCCACTATGCACAGACACTGCCAGCGTGCATCCACAGAGAAACAGGGTGTTTTCTTCTTTTCATTAAAATGCCATTTTTAACACTTCTTTAATGTCCAAACATGCCATCATCCCATCATGGGTGAGAGCTCTCCATTTCTGCAGACATACACCATAGTAAACACAGTAATCCCCTCCTCCATGTTTTTAGGATTAATATCATCTTTATTCATAAGCATAGCAAGAAGACTGCCGCCACGCTTGTAACGGAACGCTAAGGCGACACACTTCCGCACATGGACAAGAGCAAATAACTGTCATGCGGGCCGGCTCAGACACACGTGTCCTTGTCTTCTTTTCCGTGACAGAATGATGCGTGTGTGGGCAGCAGATTGATTTGGTCCAACAAGAGAGAGAAACAATCAGATCAAAGAGGGAGAGGAAGTCAGAGTGAGGGAATGAGGAAGGGGGTGGTTGGGGTGGCGGAGGGGAAAGCAAGAACTCTTCCCCTTTGACTTGATGGATTTAACTCTCATTCAAAGAGTCAGACTTATGACACATGGGAAAGAGATTCGCTTTTCCTTCTTTTTATCTAAGCATGTATACAACAGCATCTCTTTTGCACGTGAAACACACACGTGCACATGCACTCGGATGATTGTAAAAGCACATCCACCTCCAGTGACTTCTTTCTCTGCTGTGTACACACAAACCTCCAGTGCTCATCTTTCCTCGCTTCCCTACTTTCCTGCTATCTCCCCCATTCTTTCCTTTCAGAGGTGGCTCCAGCTAACAAGGCCGGGGGCTCGGGGGTTGCATTAGCGAGGCCCACGGTCTGCGGTCCCCATTACTGAGCTGGAGGAAGGGTTTCAGAACTCTGCTATCTATCCGATCGACTGTGTGATAAAAGAATAAAGCTGTTAGGAGAGGAAAAGGAGGAGGAGAAAGGGGAGTATCATCATAACAGCCTTTAGGCTGCCATAAGTTTGGCCTCTAGCGGCAAGATTGTGCACCTCTGATTTCCATGAATGCTCAGCAGGCAGACTGTTAAGACACAGGCGAAGAGCACAGGGCTTCCAGAAATCTGTTTGTGAGGTATCTTGGTGGCATTTTGCTCTTTTTCTTTGCACCAGTCGTATGTTTGTTAGTTTGTGTGTTTGCTTGTGGTCCCAGGCGGGGATTACCTGAGCACTCATTATCACTCATGGTGAAGATCATCATTACAGACTTGCCTGCACCGCATGGCTCCCCTTCCCCTCTAGTAACTCACTGCTAATACCCACAGCGCTCTGAGACACGCACTAAGCTCTGGTGAGCAGCAAAGGGCACACGCTGTATATAAAATGAGTCCGTCTAGAAAGACTGCTTTGCTTTTATCAGGGAATAAAAAAGTTAAGATAACACTAAATACTAGTTGTAAGTTCAAGATATTTGCCCAGAAGCCGGCAGATGTACACTGCTGTTGGTCTTGTCGGTTTCATCTGAGTGAAAGCTGCTTACAAGCTGTTCCAGTGGTTTACAAATCGGTTTCTGGGAAACAATTTCTATTTCACAGATCTCTCTTGCACCCATTGTTCTCAGTCTTCTGTGTCCCGTGTGGGCATTACAGCAAGCTCACGCCTTGATCCTTAAACTCTGCATTGCTACTTGATTGAAGCTGGGTACTTGATTCACTGCCTTATGTATATTAATAATTACAATAACAGCTCAGCTGTATTTTTATTATTATCATCATCATTATTATTGTTGTTTTATCCCACTCTAGGCAAAGGTTGTGATGAAAATATTCCATCCGTGGCTAAAAGGTTTAGAGGCAGAGGACATTATGTGTGTTGCAGCACCACAAATGCAATGTTGCACCGATTCAGTGATCCTCATGCTGCAGTCCACATGTTATGAATTGAAGCATCATTACTGTAAAGATTGGTTTTGTTTGTTTTTTCTGCAAGTTTTATTCTTTACTTTGCTTGTATGAAAGTTGCTTTACTATCCTCTGTTTTAATACGAACATATTTATCAATTCTTCAGCGCATTGGGCATTAGTTTATTATACTGTTTTACTCATTTCTCTCTAACTCTATAATATGCAGTGAATTGGACCTTCTGAATGAAATATGCATTCTTTTCCATTTGTCTCAGAGAGATGCCGGTTTTGTTTTACTTAATGTTGGTGGGTTAAGCATCTAAATCTGATAATCGATCCATTTATTTTCTGTACCGGCTTCAAACCTGTTCAGGATCGCTGGAATCCATCTAAGGAAGCATCAGGTGAGAGCTGTGGCACCATCTGCCTGGATGACTCTTAGACTGTGAGGAAGCTGGAAAACCTGGAGAAAACCTTTGAGTGGGGTGTTCCCTAGAGAAGTGGGTACTACTACTACTACTACTACTACTACTACTACTACTACTACTACTACTATCGTCATTTAGCAGACACTTTTATCCAAAGCGACTTACATTTGAGAGAATATCACAAGCATATAATCAACGAGTGGGATACAGCATTACAGGTGGACTGCTGGTTGTGGAAGTGGGTATACTCAAATTCTGCCCATTAAAAAAAATTAAATAGAAGCCCAAAAAACAGTTTTAGGAAAAGCGCCATGTAGGATGATTCTACTTAGTTTACCCCAAAAATCCTGAGTAGTGTTTTCGCATCAGATGATTTCTGATGCACGATCCCACAGTCCCAAAATTTTATGTGCATGTGTTCTCAGTGATAATGCAGAGCCCTCTCACCCTCACCTTTGACATCTTCATCTGAGGTTGTACCATAAGATGGTGGAGGAGCCGGCATGGGCATGAGAACATCTGCCCAACTCTGCCTCTGATATACTCAGTGCAACCCTTACAAAAACCCTTTGTAACCATGGTAAAACCATAGTTTTACCTCAAAACCATAAAATAACCATGGTTTCTACATAAAAAAAACAGTAAACCATGGTAGATTTTTGTAAGGGAAAGTGGGTTGGGTCATGGCTTCACTGACCTTAAATAGAAAAAAAGGGCATTTGAGCTGACTGATGAAAAGGAATAGTGCACATCACAGGGGTTTAGAAGTAGGTATACCCATTGCTTACTGAAAAATAAGTGTGTATACTCTGTAGACCCACGGATACCCTGGACCACACCACTGGTGACGATCTGAGGCGGGGACAATCATACTCTGAGGCAACATTTCCTCCCACTGCTCTAATCTGAAAAATGTTTTCAGATCATCTTCATTTGAAGATGCAATTGCTTACACAACAGCAGCTACAGCAGCAACAATCACAGGCGAAGACAAAGTGAATCAAAACTGAAATCAAAGCCTAACTCTGAGTCCTAAAGCAGCTCATAAGCCTCCATCTAAAGCCAATGCAGTGTCATCACATCCGCAGTCATTTCGACGAGATTGGAGTCTTTCCAGGGGAGGAAAAACTGTTCAGCTGAGAAATCTCCAGAATTACCCGGTTCATTTTCCTGTGGTGTACTAGCAGCCAATTTTGCTGCCACAGAACAGAGGCAATGATGACAAAACTCATGGAGGAGGGGATAACTTTGTTGTCTTGTTAGAATGCGTCTTTATCATATCTATTTACAGGTTACAGCTCATGTCACAGATGCAGTAGCTTCTTTAAACACCAAAATTATATCTCATGGTTAAACATGTAAGTTTTTATTTCATCACCCAGAACAACTCAGTCATTCATCTTTTTCTCACTATTTTCCCTCTAGCTCTTGATCCCTTATCGAAAACATCCGATAAATCTAAAAGCTAAGATTGAAACAGCAAGAAGAGGCGCTACTGTTGCTGGTTTGAGATTTACTTGAGGACCCTGCAGTGGTTCTATTATCAGGCTCCTGAGAACTTCAGAGTACTTATCACTATCTGTTTTTCTAGTCACTATGACGGTAATATTCAGCCCAGTCTCACTAGAAAATGAGTAAAGGGTTTGTTTGTTCACATGCAAAGCTTCAAAGGAAGCAGGGTCATAATAAAGTCCAAGAAACTGTGAGATGGTAACATTTTTCATCATCTATTGCTTTGTTTATGGAGGAATTCAGGCGACCTGCTACAGACGTGCAAGTATGTATTTATTCATAACTCTTCTTTATCCCCCAAACTAACCATTTATTGAATAATATTTGAGTCGTTTTAGGTAAAACCTTAACCATGTAAATGCAGGCAAAACAAAAACTAGTCGAACACGATTCACTTCCAACCACCTGCTCTAACATATATTTTTAATACAGTAGTTGCACAGCATCCCATCTGTAACAGTTTCACAAAATGCAAAAAGCCAAACGTTGACATATTAATATTTTTGTTTAATATTTTGTGCACTATAGCAGACACATTCTGCTGTAATACTGTGTTGTGAGAAACCATTATTCCTGCAACAGCAGCTGTGCCCCCTTTCCTGGTTTAAAGACATTTTCAATTTTATTTGATAATAAATGAAAGCCAGTGCATTCAAATCTCTCTGCCTTTAACCTCTATGCACAGACTAAAGGTGTGGGGATTCCAGGAGCAGTGATAAGTTATGACAGCTGTTTACCTGCAAGAAGCAAATCACTAACTCCAGAGTTAGATCAGAGGTTACCCCACTAACCCACCCACCATATCATTATACACTTCCCCTATTGAATTCAGAACTCAATGAAGCAATTCCTTTTTAGACCCATGCACCTTTTTATATTGGAGACCACAGTAACCTAATGCCACCAGTGGGATTCTGAAGTCTTTACATAAGAGATCTTTGGTTATTCTGTATTTCAGACTCTGAATTCAAGGAGAATAGTGTTGTCTTTTTTTCAATTTACTCTCTTAATGCTCATCTCTGAGCTGCTGCAAAAAGAGAATAGTTGAACCAACTTGAATGAAATGTTTGAGTTTGTAACAAGTGATTGAATTAAGTTCATGCAGGTTCATTTAATAGGTGTGTTCTCTTAGACAGTTTTCAGCCTGACTTACTCAAACCATCTGGCTTCTTTCAAAAATTTCATATTTCACAATCATTCTGCTTGCAACAAGGCTGGACAAGACAGGTAAAAAAAAAAAAAAAAAAATTCATAAGTCAAATTAAAAGTCTTGAGTAGTGAAATGAAATGTTTTATCCAATGAATGATTTATCCAAAAATAACTTAATACTTACATTGATTATATAGCATTTTCATGACTCTTTGTGGTCTTTGCACAATTGTTATAAATGGATGAATAAATTAATTAATGTATGTATTTCAAACAATAAACCGCAAACAAAAGAGAAAATCAAAAGAAAACAAAAAAATGCTAAGAAATAAATATAACATATCAAAATAAACAGGTTCATAAAAGGAGTGGGAAGAAGTAGGCTATACACTTTTTAGGATCCCGACCCCCATATTCATCATAGTTTCTTTATCCAATTAATATTGAATATCCATAATGATTTGAGTGGGTCTGACAGTTGAGTTGAACTAATTCAAATTAACTTGGATACCAACTTGGATCACATGTTGCATATAGAAACTATTTAAGTTTGTTCTGCAATTCTTTTGATTTTAAGTTCATTGAATCACCAAATGTAAGTTATCACTAACAAAAGGGATTAAGATGAACTATAGCCTGATTGTCCTTACATCCAACTCTGTTACCACCCAGTTGTGTCTAGGGCAGAGGGGTCGTCAACATAAGAGAAAGAAAAATGAAATGTGTAAAATAATGTCATTTATTTACAATATATACACAGGCCATGGCCTCAAACACAAATTACTAACAAAAGAAAGCAATACAAAACACTAG
>JBBDHI010000012.1:6902862-6917228 GCA_037177115.1 Craterocephalus stercusmuscarum | reverse complement strand
AACACAACCTCTTATATTGAGGAAAGTAATTTCTCACAGAATTATGCTTCCAGATAAGGATTTTATTTTATTTTTTTATTTTTTTTGCTTTTTTTTCTCCCCAGCTATTCAGTCTGAATATTCATGTATCTCCACAGTTTCATTAAGTTCACTTGTTTCATGAGTGTAGAATCATATGTAGGCCTACATCAAGAATAAGCTACACATGTTGCACTGCAGTGTTGCTTTAGTAGCCCAGAAGGGACAAAGTCAACACATGGATCCTATATGTCTTTGCCCCCTCTTTATTTTATTTACTTTTATATTTCTTTTGCCCTTTGAAGAATAATTAGTATATGTTCACCTGGTTGCTCTGGTCCTCAAGTAGCCTACTCCAGATTTTGAACATTTCACTGCTGCAGCACACCTGACTGAAATAAAATGGTTATCCAACAGCATTAATTAAAGTCAAGTGTGCTGCAGCAAGGAAACATCTAAAACCTGTAGGATAGTGACGCACAAAGACAAGAGTTGGTGTAGATGTCTGTTCTACACCATAGAACATTAAGCTTTGAAGGTTAATGAGCTCCATTAGTTCTGAAACTGGTTTCCATTCTGAGAAGCTTCAATTACTGTAGTCACAGCTCATGGTGTAACTGAAATATGCAAAAGGTATTTATTGGAGTAAGAAAATGGTACAAATGCCAGATTTTTATAAACAAGCACCAAGGTTTTCATAAGGTTGATGCTGAGTGGAGGAAAGTCACAGCACCGTCAGAGATGAGTCTTGAGTTTAGCACTGCCTTTTTAGCCAGCTGTTTCTTTGCTTCCTCGTCTTTCATTAACTTTAAGCATAGCCTTCACCTTTAACAAACATAAATATATTTAGGAATCAAATCTGCATAATATGTGTATCTATTTTTTTAACATTTGCAATCAAGTTTTAGGATCAACAGAAATTACCAAAACAATGTTTAGGTCAACTGATACTTTCCTGTGGAACACGACTCGGGGAAGCCAAGCCTTCTTCGTCTTATTCTACATGACTTGGTTTTAGAGTGCAACAATGTTAGCAGCATCTCTTCCCCTTGTTGTTTGTTGCATTAGAAAGCACACAGAAAGTTACCTTCCTCGGCTCCAGACAGTGCAGACATTGATTCTCTGTTGCACTTAAGTTCTCTGTGCAATTTTTATTAAGAAACTTAATCATTCTTTTTTCTTTTTTCGTAAGTCAAAGAATCGTTGCCTACTGACCTGCTCAGGAAGATTCACATTTCATGTTTCTTAGCAGCAGAAATTTAAATAACTTTGATAAAGAGTTTTAATCCCACTGATGTCCAAAATGTTCTTTTCATGTAATGCACTGTTGAGCAACATAATAACATCTTTGGGGGAGTTCTTGAATTTAAATAAGATGATTTAGTTCTTATATGCAGTTATTCATCTTTTACAGGTTTTATGCATTACAACTCACTTAGCATTTCTCTAAAATAACATACCACTTTTTGGAGCGGCTTAATGAGCCATTTCATATCGACAGTTAATAAAAATTTCCATTGTGTTCTTTGGGCTTTAAATCTGGGTTTTCACTTAAGATTAGAAGTGAGAACAGCTTGGAATCAATTGTATTAATATTTTTATGGATTTCTCTGTGGCTGTAGGATAAAGATGTCAAACCCGTGTGCTACAGAGGTAGGTGGTATTATGCCTTAGTTACAGTGACAGACTGCAGCAGGCTATCTGAGAGTGGATCTCCTATGTTCACTGCATCCTGATGAGCACACTGCTTCGGGGGGTTCTTTTAATTGGCAACGCATTTCAAGTTGCACTGAACTTGTTTATACAGTACATCCACACATGCACATAGATTCCCAATGATATACGCGCACGCACAGGCATGCTGGCCTCAGATATCCTTGGAACCGTCCGCTCTAGGTTATCCTGTTCTCCCAGCCCTTCACTGCTAATCAGCAAGACAGAGGAACTAAGTGGATAAACGAGTAAAATTCCAATTGTTTATTCAGAGGAAGCTAAGGGGCGAAAATATAAAGCAGCACGCAGTCAAAATGAAACGCACAATTCTCCCACATTACCAGTCCTTAATCCTCTCTTTGGGTTATTATTGCACAGTCAGAAAATTTGGAGAGACAACCAGTGGAAAATATACTGCAGATTTAACTTTAACACCCCCACCCGCCATGCACACATACATACACACATATAAATTATAAAATAAATCATTGTCTCTTGTCTTGAGGAGGATGTCAGAGAACACGGCACACTAGATGGTGGAGTTATGCAACTTCAGGGTAAGGCGGGTGGAGTCTTTTCGGGAGATTTATTTGAGTATTTTTGCTAAATCCACTCTGACACTGTATCATAATCCTTTAAAGGTGCCTACACATACAGTGAAGAACGCATCAAACCCTTCAATAGCTTATGTCTAAATCAACCCCCACCCCCCTTACTGCCACCACACAAATGAATAGGACAAAAAAAAAAAAAAAACGCAAGTGAAATTTGCACACAATATGCATTGCATCACAGCTGTGTTGACGCAAATGGGCTTACTGAGCCAGCAAAAATTCAGACGCCCCCATAGGAATGAACATGCATCTGCTCATTCTATAAACGTGGCATTAACATTATATGTCAGCAGTTCACACAGAACTGGTTAATTTATCAGACATGCAGACATGTACTCCTTCCGTTTGCGATTTAGCCTGCAGTTTCACGGTCGCTCTCTGAATCCTTTTAAGGCAACAGTTCCCACTTTTCTTTTTGCATTTCCATGAAACTTGCATGACATTTCTTATCTTCTGCAGATGGGAAAGTGAGCGCACAGCGACTTGAAAGCTGGTGACGCTGATTATACCACAATGGGGTGGTTGACTGATGGCCTAGTAAATTGTTAATTAGACAGAGGAGAAGCCGCTCTTAAATTAGACGTGTGAATGGAGGCATTGTCGGCCTTATAAGTCAAGCCTGCTCTGCTTCCTCTACCGAAGACTGAGCTCCCATTCTGATAAAGAGGCTGGCTGATCCAGGAAGTGAGCAGCTTTTGGCTTTGGTCAGCATCAACACCAAAACACACTAATAAAAGTAAGTGAGATTTGACAATTACATTTTAAGCATCAAAAACTGGACCTGGTTTTCAAAACTATCAAAAGCGTTCCTCCCTGTACATGTAGTGTTAAATTATGGATGTCCAGCCTCAGGAGAGCCACACGAGGGCTTTAAATATGATTAGCCAAATTTAGCTAACATATGACTTGATCTGAAGTCTGCACTTTTTCTGGCTGCTGTACTTTTATAGCTTGGCTGTAAAATGTTAATCTGTGAAAGTTTTTAACAAGGGACATCCTGAAGAAGAACCTCTCTTTTCCTCCTCAGATCAATACATATTCATTGCTATTTTTAGGCATGTTGATCTCATTAGCAGTTGTGACTTGAAATGAACTTCCTACCCATGCTTCTGATCATCCAGTATGAATCTGCCCATTAGTTTGCAAACGCGACAGATGGGGGTAGGTGTTTTGATGCTGTACCTCAAATTCCTGGCACCAAGCTGTTGATGCACTTAAAGTAAAGGAGTCACTGTTTCTGCTGTATGAATCTTGGGATTCTGCTCATCTTTTTATTTATCCTGCAAGATCGCATCGGTGTGTTTTTATGAGGAGAACAAATGCTGTCTGCTTGAGACTGCATGCATTAGCAAGCTTTCCAAAGGTTAGTACTGTAGTGTGGTGTAAAAGGGGGGAGAGATTAAGTTGATGGCTAACCATGAATTAGACAGACAGATGGATAAACTTCCATATAAGATGGTGATGGAAAAAAGCCTTGCAGAAATTCGATAAAAGATTGCAATTTCAGTGACATTGCTATGCATTCTCAGTGGTAATCTGTCTCCCTGTGAGCTTGGTCGTTCACATTTGAAATATGTATGTGGGACCCTTCAGAAGAAATGGGTCTTCACTCCTCTGCCCAGGGGAAATAGATCTGTTATAGATGTGAAAGCTCATGCCAATAGGTGAAACATGCAGTATATAATAAATACCTGTTCTGGCAGCTCTACACTAGAATTCCACAAACTTTATGGTGGTTTACAGCCCTGCTCCATTCACAAACGAAAGGTAATGGATTTGTAGAACAGAAAACCATAATTGTGTAAACACTGTCATAAAGTACGAGTTTCTGAACATGCTAGATTAATATTGGAATCAGTGACTATCCCACTCGTCTGCTACAGTAAGAATAGCTTTTAACCTTCACTTCGAATGGACAACATTCCTGTTAATCTGCAAGTAATTGGACAAGGCTGCCTCCACAATGCAAAATGCTATATAAAGAAGAGAAACTGCTCTCAGAATAAAATGTAATGTGTGTGTTTAGGGATGTCAAAGTGAATTAGGTTTTGCTCTCAGTCATCTGTGGACCCAGAGTAGGTTATTTCTTATTCAAATGCAAATCTAACAAGTGTGTTTTAGCTATACCCTGCTTTTGTCCTTTTGAATTTTATGCTGAACCCCTACTTTTGCAGAGTCTGTGCATTATTTCATTTGCGGTTGCTTTTTCCAACTCTGCTCACATTGTGTTGATCATTCTTCTCCTTATAATCATATTGCCGCCTTTCCCATTTGTTGTTCATCTTTCCGCCTTCACTCCCAGGTGTAAATGCTGATTATCTTGTGTCGAAATCACGGCATGGGAAATTAAATGTGACCGCAGCTAGTCTGCCAGGATGTCCATTATAATGATATCTGTAATCTGCTGGGCTCAGGGGAAGGAATGAGGAGGACGAGAAGATGATGATGTCGGAGGAGGGCTTCATTCAGTACTGACCCGATGAGCAGTGAACATGGACTTTAGCCATTGGCAGGGTCCAAATGGACCACATGGTATGGTTTGTTGTAAGTAAGTTGTACCAAGGTTCCATCCAAGACTGCAGCAACATTCTTGGATACAATTCGAATGTTTTTTTCCTAGGGAACATCAGGGAGTTAATAGCTACAAATGCAGGTGGCTTGATGTGATTAATTTTGTCCAACTCACATTACTGGAGATGATTACACGGGATACATTGTGAGACTGAAACAACAGCATTTTCGTCATTGACTCAGCCCACAAGAAGAGGCAGTAGACCTGTAAAAATAAAAACAATGGCATGAAATCTCTTTGTTATTCAGGATCATAGAGCGCACACCCACTTTAAATGCTATCAACCCATTAAATCGCGCAGCCATTATCTGCTGCTATCACTCCCATAATTATGCTTCAGACTCACAAAACTCCATCTAATGGGGGACATAATGTGAGTATCAAGCATTCTGATCACTGATAAGAACAAAGAGGCCAAGATTTTTTCAGTGACCCCTTGCAGTTGAGTGAAGGTATGTATGTAAAATATTGGTACAGTACAATGAGATACAAAGCTCATCCATCCATCCATGCACCTACATACTGTAGGACACAAAGAAAGTTGTTGTCATCTGCTCCATTTTTTTCACTGTCAATTAATTACACAGGACACAAAAAGTGGAATTCAACATTGTGAAGGAGCAGTGCCGGACAGTCTATGGTATGCACATAACAGAGACGATGAATAAGCATGGACTCTAACCTTGTGTATTGTTTTGAAATACTTTGGCTTCTGTGGGTGGCTTCATTAGCCCAGCAAATCTCGGTGTTTGTGTGCACATTTTATCAAGAAACACTGTTATTGGCTGGTATTTTGGTATTTTGGTTCAGGTCATTGAGGAAGCCCAGCTGCAACATCATCTACTCAGGTGTGAAGTCATTGCTAGTCTCACTGCACCATTAGCTCCGTTGGAAGTGGGGAGGGAGCCCACTGGCCTTACTGGTGACAACAGATTAACAGGTGATAGGAGCATAATGAACAGACAAACTCATCTGATGAGCATGAAATTGCACCTGTGATATGTCACTGTTCTGGGTGTGTCAAGTCAGCATGCCTCTATTTCCATACCCGTTAATCTAAAATGGTGCTTGTTTTCACACGCCCGTGCATGTTTCCAACAAAGCTTATCATCAAAGCAATTATTCCTGTGAGAGAGAGGAGCCCTGCCAAAACTCCGTCTCTGAGCTGTAAACAGGTTATGCGAAGGCGATCTTCATGATTTCTGTATGACAAACAAAATAGTTCCGATCTCTATTTGTCCCACTGTGGCATCTAAGGTCCTCCAACAATAGACACTCGTGGGAGTGAAACTTGCCAAACTGGATGGAAACTGTGATCTGTGATTCTTTTCTATCTTTCTTTCCGACATTTTACCTTATTATTAAAAGTGTAGCCCTTCCCCATTCATTTGGATAATGAGTGTTGACAGTTCCAGCCTTTCCTCTGGAAGCGTAAATCGAAGCCTGAAATTTCCACCTGGCACTTTCCAGATGTAATTGATGGAGTTACAGTTGGCGTTTACTTCCTTACATATAATGTGATTTAAATTGATGCCAATGAGTCAGAGACGGTTAATTTTACCGACGTGATTTCATAGTTAGTTAAGCAACTGTCGACATGCGTTTAAACCCTTCTGTCTGTCTTGTGGAATTTTTCTGGTGGTTTTCAGTGAATCTTTCGGTGGTTTTGCTGTGGGTAATTGTCAGGTTATGTTTTTCTAGCTGCCGTGAAAGGCATTAGCATAGAGTTTCGTTCCCTGACTGTGAAGTGATTCCTACATTGCATTTAAAAGGTATCGCAAGAATGGGCGGCACATTATACCACAGAGAAATATGAGACAGGAGAAAGAGCACACTCTTCCGGCACTTCTCCTCTCAGCTCATACACACTTCAGCAGAACAAGCTTAACATCTGTGTGCATAGAGGTAAGCACACACTGGCTGCTTGAACCCTCTCACTGCATGCTGACTCATTCAAGGTTCAGCAGGTGAACAATATGGACGGGTGAGTGATTCATGTTACATATCACAGTCGACTCTGGTAAGGCAGTTGGAAACTACTTACAGTACGCCTTTACCTGTACGTTAAAGACACCTTTGCGTCCCAATCCCCCATTTTTTCTCTCTGTCTTCCATGACACTTATATAAAGATTGCCATCATCTTCATTCAAATGATGTGTATTTGAAGATGCTATAGTGACTGCACATATTATATGCAAGGAAATAGTTTTGTTACAGTAGTTTAAGTTTAGTTTATTCCTCTAAACCTGATTTGTAAAGTCATGGATGCCGTTTGTATCGGTGAGGCAGCAGGAAACCACATAAAATATCCTATTTGTGTTTCAAGATTGCAAGAATATAATAAAATGCATATTATAACATACCGTTTTGATATGAAGAGCTGAGGTGTCAGTCAAGCAATTCTTCTAACACTAAGTCTGGGATGATGATATTTATCAAAGTTGCATTCATCTGTTTGAAATGACTGGGGAGCTTTTTTTTATATCCTTGACCACAAGTTAACTTAAATCTACACAAATTCCTGCCAATGATGAAAACCACCAAAATATATGGGAAAGTAGGGTCCTTTCATTAGTTTAAAAATACTAACCAACTTCAACTTGATGTTGATTGAATTTTATTGAAAATTATTTACACTCCAGAACAAACTTGTTCAATATTCCACAAAACGGGTTTGCTAGTTTAACTGGCTATGATTACTTAGACTAAACGATAATCTTGGGTTTTCTGTTCTGTCAAATCTATTTAAGTTAATGTGGAAACACACACCATGAATACAGCCTGGTAAGGAGTAGGTTTGTTCTGGTTATGCACAGCTTAATGTATCTCCAGCATGATGAGTGGAGGGTCACCAAGTTGGGCCGCAGCTGAAACCCAGTCAGAACCAAGTTGAAACCCATATGGACAAACACAGGTGAAGCCACCATGGAAACTGCAGACAGACACACTTGGGACCCTTATCTGTATCTCAAACTTAAACTTTATTGGCCCCAAGTGGACATGTTTGCTGGACGTATGAGACGATACAGCCCTTATGATTACAGGGGAAGTCAAACTCCTCCATCATAATAAAATTACAATCCTGCAGAGGAGTCTTCAAGATTAGGATGTACCTACAACTCCTGATTTTTAGGTTTCCCCAACCACAGGAAAATATACAAATATGGCCTCTTGTATTTTCATGAGACTGTTGTGCAAAGTCATATGAGGATCAGCAGGGAAGGAATGGCATCCGGTTTTATTTATGCAGCCCTCAAAAGCACAAATCTAAAACCACTGGGGCAACATGTTGGAAAACCCAAAGACTCTGCCGAAACTAGCTTAAAATGTCTGATCTGTTCACATCTGTATAGAGGGTACATGTTGGTGGCCAAGATGAGGATTAAGCCTTTTTACACCTGGAAGGGGGTTTTGAGGTGTTCATTGTTTTGTGACATCGGAGAGTCATAAACGGTTCCTTTATGTCTGGTTTGGATGCACTACTCGTTTAATCATTTCACCTTGTTTTTCCTGTTTTTGACATTGTCTTCAACAATTCAAGATCATGGGTGAATTTTCTCAGCAGTACTTTTTACTTGTGTGTCATTTCCTGTTTTTTATGGTCCCTATTTTCTTTATGGTGAAGACTATAAAGCTTTAATAGGAAAAAATATAGATAATCAGCTATAGAGAAGTTGTGTTTATTTGGACTGATAAGTTGGTTTCCCATGACGACTTTCATAACCATGTTTCTTTGAATACTTGCAGTCTCTTGAAAAATGTGTAGTACCTTTAATACTTTATGTCATTCATGTTTAATTAGTTATTTGGTTTATCATATGAATCTACATACTTTTATTCATTCATTTTTCCAAGACTGAGTTGTAGCATACCTGTAACACCAGCGTTATGCATGTGTCAGCAATGATTTGGGGTCACTTGTTGCATCAGTGCCACCTACATGTGATGCAGAAATGGAAACGTAGGCCTACTAATTAAAAAAGCTGCAGCATGCAAAGGAAAGCAAAAACAGCTATTAGGCTCCAGTGTGAACGCACGCTGCTTCATCACGGTCCATAGAAGGGATATGTCAGGGATCGGAATGACTGGGGATTGGACACTTTATTGCAGATGAGTGGGTGAGAGGAGATGTAGTTTATTGGTCTCTTTGTTTCAGGGCTGCCTTATTTACGGAATCTGCAGGGTTTTTACTGCAGGGGTTTTTACTGTGCACATTGTCAGCCGAAGCTGAAATAATCTTGATCTGTTTGATGTTTTGACATTTTTCCCACTTGAAAGACTGCTTTTGTTACTTTCTTGTCTTATTTTGCTCAACCCATGTTTATTGGTCTTTCATGTCAACCCAAGGATATGTTTACTTCCCACTGACAAGAAGATGGCTCCCTTTTTCTCTCTTTATAACAGGCCTCCTGATGTTCATGTGCTCCATTTGAAACTTTTTCCATATTTTGTGACTGCATTGCAGTCAGTCCTCCATAATGATTTTTCTGTTTATACCATTTCGTTCACATTAATTATCGGTTTTTTCATATGAGAATTGTGAATGAATACCACTTATATGCAGTATTGTCTTTAACCACTCTGGCTATGCTGTTTCTGGGAGAATTATCCTCATGTGTACCACCTTCTTAACAAGATAGAGTTGGAGTTGTGCATTTTGGGACCGTATTACAGTATCGACTCCTCATCCACTTAATGGAGAATCTGCACCGTTTACAACTAATTAAAGCCATTAAAAGGGGCATACGCTAATGCATTTCTGCACAGATAACAGAAACATGGGTTCATTTTACAAGGAGGTCAAGACAGGAGTGATTAACTGCTTATTAAAGTCGGAGCATGACATCTTAGGGACTCATCATGAGGGTGGGCAGGGTGCATAGCGTTGATATGGGTGTCATCAAAACTGTAATGGATTGCTTCTCACTCTTAATGCTATTTGGTATTTAAGTTCTCCTTGAGGATTCACTGTAAAACAGAAAAGACACAAAGGACTGAATTATTATAAAAAGACATCAGATGTCTTTCCAGTAAAAGTACGAGATGAGTGGATCTCTTTTAAACTTCATTAGTAAATAATTTCTTAAGCATGCTAAGATGGAAACACGTTATGCATGCTTTCAGATGTGGCCTTATTGGTGACAAAAGATTCTGCTTGAGTTTTGGAGATGAATGCATATACCGAGGTATTTGCTGTAATTCAATCTTTAGGACAACAGTAAAAAGCAGCTGCTATGAAAAATGACATGTTACATCACCAAAATTAACATACAGAATAGTCTAGTTTTGACCTCCAATGTACCTTGTTCCTTCGACTTTATACTATTTTCATTATCTGCCATTGTAATGGAGGATAATGCAGGTTAAATGCATGAAGGACTTGCATAATGGCTGTGGCTGTGCACAAATAGTTATTTCTGAGCAGCCATTAACAGCCTGAAACCACAAAGTGTTATATATCCTCTTTTTCGCATACACAAATGTCCATCATGCAAAACAGTGATGCTAATTTACACCTTTAAAAGACCAGCAAGACAGGTGTGTTCTGAGTGTCTGTGCAGGATTCGATGTACGAATATGCAGAAGTTACATAACTAAATATTAATCGTCCAGATGTCGATTAAAAAGACAAAATGAGGCTTCATTTCTGCCACAAAGAGTGAGATGAAAGGAGATTGTTCCTCCACCTAAGGTAAGCTGTTGCTAAACTCAGTATGCAGTTATCGCTCATCCACTGAACCGAATACAGGAAGAGAGGAAAGGAAAGGTGGGGAGGGGTTCATTCCATTGCCAAATTGACTCCATCTTCAAAGAGATATTAACACAGCACTAGTTTCCCTTTTATCCTCCTTTTATTTCAAGGATGCTATCCCAAATTAAAATGCTGTGTGACTGAAATAAACCTAAAACAGAAGAAGAATACCCTGTTTCATTCTGGTATTCCATCTATTGGTATGAAACCAAATCACAGTTGATGATGCTCACATCATAATAAGGGCGTGTCCTCAGAGAGTTGTCAGTAATAGGCTTAATTTTTATAGAACTGGTTGACTCATGTGGCATAACATTTCATTCATACAGCATTAAACTAAGCACTTGATACTGCGTTACTTCTTTATAGTTCAGAAAAAAAATACATTCTTCGAGTATTTTTTATGGCATTGCCGGCATTAAAACTAATAACTGAACTTCTATATTTTGTGAGCTGTAATTTTATTCACTGGATTCCCAGGTGACAGAGTTCTTTCTTTCTCTCTGCTGGCATGCAGAGGAGGCTCCACTAACGCTTCAAGTAACTGCTTTAATGACTGTTTTCCATGTCAGGGAAAAAACAAAAAAACCTCAAGACTTGCAGCTGTTCTCAGCTCAGTCTGTTAAAAAATGAGCTGATGAGGAAGTTACAGTATGTTTCTTCTCAAAAATGGTTTGGAATTTAAAAGAAAAGAAGCAAAGAGACGTCCTAACTTTGATTTATAAGTAAGGCCATTCACAGATTCTTATATTTTTGTGTAAATGTAACCTTAGACATAAGCAGAGTATTTGACAAGTCTTATAGTTGCTGGTAGGTACACAAAGAAGAATCACCTATACAGTTTGGTTAATTTGAAATAGGCCAGTTAATGTGTTTGTTGTAGAAAGGTGGAAGCTGAAAAACCTTGTGCCACATGGATGTCAATTTCATAGTTACCTTTACAAGATTAGCAGTCTGATGAAGTCCTGCACCCGCCCTGGTGCAGGTAGCCATTTATACCTGATTATTACCTGATTAAGCCTGATTGTTTCTCCCATATTTTTTTATCTTAGCCTTCATGTATTTATCTGAGATCAGCTTTTTTCAACTTTTGGGGGCCTGTCATATTGTTTAGGGTCTCAGATGAAAAAATTCAAAAAATTCCAAAGTGCTTGCAAACTTTCAAGCGCCACTGAATCTTACTTTTGGCATCCAATAGATCTCTCAAATCAGTAGGCAACAGAAAATATTCCTTTCTGGATCAACTGCCACCACATAACAAAACATTCTGCAGTAGTACATCTAACAGCATGACTGCAAGACAAAACCCAGGGAGCAGCACCACGTGTATATATTTCAATGGGTTTCTGGGGCTCTGAACTATTTTTTTTAAGCTTTTTTAAAGATGTCTTTGAGCCCTGTTTCATATGAAAACAAGAGGTGTCTTTTAAGCATGTCCCCTTGGCTACAGTACACATCCTTGTTCCTACCCTGCCAAGCAGAAGCCTGGTGGAGAAGATCGAGTGTCACAACGGCTTCTCAAAGGAAGATTTCAGCTGCCTCCTCCCTCCACTACATTGCTGTCACAGACATTGCATGTTTAAGATGAAACAGGGAAAAAGAACTTGGAAAATGATGTAGCAGGATTGGTGATGGCACATAAGATCAGATTGTGGTGGAGAGCACGGGGAGCTGAGAAAAGCAGGGAAGAAAAAGGGAGGGAAAGCATGCATACTAATGCAACCCTCTGTATTCTGCTTTGCATATGGGGGTCTTTACTTGAGGTTTGAATTTCGCTATCTTCATTTCATGATGCCTTCAGAGTGTTCCAGCTCCCATACGAAGCTCTCATGAATCACCAATTTAAGGTTGCTTCCAATCTCTCTCGTCAATCTATCATCCTACTGTAATTCCCATCCAATCGACTTTACCTTGGTGTCAGTCTGATAGAGGTGTCTGCACCTCACAGAAGTCATCCAGCCACGGTATTATGTGGATAATAACTGACACAGCATATTGACCAGGCTAATTGACTTAGAAATGATAGTAGTAAGAAGATAAATTACAGGGTGTCTGTAATATATTTATGTCATTAGCTGTATACTGTAACACAGTGAATACCTGAGGAGCTGCTCAGATGGGTTATCTGTCTGAGAGGAGGTGATGAAAACAGATGAAGGTGACTGTTAAAACTATCAGCTTGGAGGAGAGGCACAGATATGGTGTGAAAAATGATTCTGAGACCCTTTTGGTCATGTGTAGCATTGGTGTGTGGAGGTACTCTGTAACATTGGCTATCAATCATGTCTTTAATAATGGCAGCATTTATTTTTAATATAGACAAATAAGAATGGGAATTTGGTCCATAAATCATATGAAAACAAACCATAAAGAGAATATCAACATTTCCATGAGCCCACCAAAGCACCTTGCTTTGTCGGACCAGTAGTGGGAAAATAAAGATAATCAAGGATATTAATCATAGAAAGTCCTCACAAGTCAGCATCAGACCACCTTAAACTAACTAACATCTGAAAGTCTGGAAATCAATGCCAAGTATATTTAGTCTTTTTATATCTCCTCAAAATACTGTAGTTTTTTCTATTTTTTTAACTCTAGAGAATGTAACCCGAAATAGGATGCCTTTTTAAAGTGACTGCAGTGTAAGAAGATACAACTTGACTTGTACTGAAGGGGAAAAAAAACAAAGTTAAACTGAAGGGTTGGATGTCGGACAGAAAATGTCAAAATACAGCTCTGAAAAAGAGAGCATAGCAGAAGTTGGCATGGGACCTTTGTCTAAGTCACTGACATTCACACCAGTAACACAGTGCCTTAAAACAAGTTTTCCCAGCTGTATAAAGCCAGTCCCTGTCAAAGTAGCTCAGAGGATTTTTTCGTTGTAAAATATGCACCAATACACCCAATTTTGGTCAATCAGGTTTTCATTTCTGCAAAGTGTTTGTTTTTCAGAAAAGAAGCTTGACATTGAGAAATGAGGGGAAGCAGAATATGTCCTTTATCCTTCCTTTATTTCCTTTTAATCAAGAATGTGCTTGAATTTGAAGTGATTAATTTATTTGAACCTATTTTCCCTCATGAATGGAACACAAAAACGTTTACCTGGGTGTGTCTGCCGATCATTATTTTTGGATCATTGAAATGTTCTTGCTGAATGCAAAGTCAATAGACAGGCCAGAAATCACCTGGAAAGTGAGCTTCTGTCCGAGGAAAACAAAACTGTGAGAAACAAATGTAACGGCATAGAGCTGGCCTTGGAAGAGCATGATTAATGCAACAAAGAGCAGAAAACTCAGAAAAGCGCAGGAGTGGGACGTGCAGAAGTTTGGTTATGCCACAAAAAGATTTAAGCACTGACATGACCACTGGTCGTCAAAGAGCAGCAGAATAAACAAAGGAAATCTTCTTTTACTGAAAGAAAATCCTGCTCCAAAGAAGGGAAAAAGCTTGTTGTTGACTCTGGAAGTAATTTTCGTTTTTCCTCATTCTCTATATGCTCTGCTTATCACTATCCTCTTTTGTACTGTACAGTTCAGCTCAAATAAAACGGGAAGATCAAGTTCAAATGTCCTTTCCAAATAGGCAAAATGAACTTAATATTCACTGTGGAAATGAATTAATGTTAGCAGTTTCTCCATTTCTGGGACTGTGACCCGTGAAATGAACAATGCAGTATTATTAGATACAGAATGACTT
>JBBDHI010000012.1:6675392-6688191 GCA_037177115.1 Craterocephalus stercusmuscarum | reverse complement strand
TGAAAAGGAAGGATTTAAAAGCATGATACGTTACCTTTAAGCAAAGTAAAGAAAATTACATGTCCTTGCATACTTGGGAAGGTGGAATTTTCACTGATGATGCCCGATGCCGAGTAAGAGATGGAGAAGGAGGATGCTGCGGATCTCCCAGCAGACATAATGAATCTGGTGGAACTGCTGAGTAGAGAAGGAAAGGAAATCCTCAGCCTGGTCTGTGTTCAAACGCAAACAAGGTAATAACATCATGGTGCAATGCAAAACCTGTCTCCCCCTCCAGGCAGAGATGTCAGCTTTCAAGTGTGTGGGAGTAAATAAAACTGGCCTAGGAGTGTTAGCCTATCTGAAATTTCTGCTTATTGTTTAGTTAAAACAGTCCTCTGTTAAGCGACTTTACAACTTTTAATCAAATTTGAAATTAAATAGCTACTTTTTTACTTCTACTCAATCACATTTATAGAATGGTATCTTTACTTTAACTTGAGCAGAATGAAAGCAAAGTAAAGATTCTTTCACTTAATCACAATTGTTATGTACTTGTTCCTCGGGTGTAAAGCAAAACAACTGGAATACATGGAATCTCATACTTGTTAAGCTGATGATGAACTGAACGCGTGTAGCAAGACGGAACAATGTTGCGCTTCACGTATGATTAGGTGTGTCAGATAAGGAGAGGGAAAGAGAGAAGTCAGCTGTTATCAGAGTGCAAACAGAAAAGTAGAGCCAAGCTAATTATTTTCTGATGCAGAATGATGAGCAGACAAATGGGCGGTTGCCAATCAGTTAGCAGGACAGCGTTTGTTTCTCATTTTTTTATCTTATTTAATGGTTGAGTTCAAATCCATGCCCTCTTGCTCTTCCTTCCACCTGAAAGTATCTACTTGTTGACCCAACAGATAAGTTTCTGTTTCGATCACAGTGATGCCAAATCCAGTTGTTCAGCTGCTTTAACACCCTGGTATAAATATTCTGGAAGTAGCTAACAGGTGTAAGAAATGAGTTGAATTAGATCCACTGATTGAGGCTAATAAGAACAATCTAATCAATTTAACTGGCTGATTTGAAAAGCTTTAATGCAACCAGCAGCTTTAACCCAACAAATCTATCACTGAAGGTCTTGATTTATAAGCTTAAAATCAGGAAGTTTTCAAATAACGTTTTCATTTCACTCTTTTCTTGTACTCCTCTTGTTTAAATTGAATTCTGGCAACCTTCTGAGTTCAAGATAACAGCTCCAGAGTTGAATACGAGGCTGCTTATGAAGTTTCTATTTGAAAGAATCCCTCTGTGTCCGCTGGAGCTCAGATAATTTTGGAAAACTGGTTGTATTTTCATTAACAGCCTGTGGATACGCACAAACTCACGGGACCCTGAGGAAAATGGCTTTTTCTTTTCTCTTTTCTTTCAAACGTCTGACAAAAATGCCAGAACTACAACTTATTTAAGAAACTTCAACTCAAAGAAAACTATGACGGGGAAATTCTGAAAGTTTTGTCTCTGAGCTTAAATTGTGAAGCCTTTCATACGGATGCGATGAGAGGAGTCTGTCGGAAAATGCGCTTACAGCGCTGCACTTTGATGGAGACGTGGGAAGTTATGTTGCAGGAAAAAGTAAAGCTTGTCATTAACTAATCACGAGCAATGCTAGAGCATCTTTTACATTTTTATCTGTGGTATTTAAACCCCGAAAGCAGTCAAATGAAACATTTATGCCAGCTTTTTGTTGCACTCTGTAGAGAACAAATGACAACAACTTGCTCTCACAATTCTTTTTGAATTCCAAAATTTGAAGGCTAATCTGTTTTTGCATAGTGTCTACACAACTGAATCCACAATACTCGTATGACCTTTCAGTTCTGACATAGTGCTGTTCTACGCTGTCACTATCACTGCTCTGCTTTTCCTCTCATTTTGTCTCTTCTGCTCATTTGGGATCAGTCTGTCTTTGTGCATGCAGGCTGGCAGCTCTCAGCCATGTTCACCACGCCTGAAGGAGAAGCAAGCCTGTCCCAAAGTCGCTCAGGCGGATTAGTCTGTCCTCTCTCTGTCTTTCTCCGTCCGCACACCCCTCCCTTAGCACTTCTTATTTAGAACATTTAGGAGAGGCCAGAGCTACGGAACAACAGCAAGCTTATAGCGTTGCCAAAAGTTTATTCATTTGCTGACGTGACTGAGGACCAATGTGTCTTTCAAATCATGAAGGGAATGTGAAACATTGTTCAACTTACTGAGTCTTTGCTGATTTACAACACAGTTGTTACAGCAGCTTAGTCACATGCAAATAATTTATGATTCCAACAACAAATGCAGCCATCACATCTTAACATTTTCAAGATGAACATAATGATAGTATTGTGATTTGTGTTCATCTTTATGTGTTGTCATGTGCTATAAGTTAAAGATTTGAGGGGGTCCAAAAGCTACAGATTCCCTTGATAGCTCAAATATGCAAGGCTTCATCCTCTCTGACTCTCCCAACACAAACTTGACTGGTTCTGATTTTTTTTTCATCCTTGCTGACATCCAGAAAGGTTTGTTAAACAACTGGCTCATACAAGGCTGGTCGTCGCAGTATATCACCCAATAAAAGCTGCTACCCAGTCTTACTCACAGGCAGAAGGAAATGAACTGAACACAGCAACTAAAACAAAGAGCCTTGGAAAGAAAAAAGAAGGGCAGGTACTGTAGCATCTTTATCATCAAAAAAAGTCAAAAGCAATGTTTCAGTGAGATTCTTTTTCTGGGTCTGCCTGTAGAGATGCTAATGTGCTTGTCAGCCTGAGGATGGAAGGTGGAACTTTGCAAGACTTCTGTAAGATTTTAGAAATTGTCCTCTGGCCCTAAATGAACAGGTGGGGATATGTGCAGTGCATGCAGGCATTTATGGTGTATTAAATAACATGGAACCTATAATGGTCCTGACAGCAACTGTGTGTATCTCAGTCCTAACATAGTCATCGTCCTATGTAGTGGAATCCAACATTTCATGTTAGGTTTACATAGCAACCTGCAAGATGGTGTCCATGTGAGTAATGTGATGGTCATGATCTACAAAAAAAATTATTTTTGATTAATCTAGATCATTTTCTGTGCAGCCAAAGTATTATTTTTAACTAAAAATATCCATGAAGTGGGGAATATTTTTTTAGTTAAGTACATAGGTGGGAAAAAAGTAAAAACACTTTTTTCTTGTACTTCTTACTACTACCTGTACATCATACTCCAGACACCCTCAGAATATACTTGTTAATTTTTCACCTGTAAACAGAAGTGATGATATGTGAGTACTTTTGCCACCTCTGCTGCTAATGGACTATACATCGGTCTTGAACTGCATCACACAATACCTATGACTAAAATAATTTCACTTAGCTGTTTCCTTTCATGAGACTTCATCAGCTGTTGAGCAACAATGACATCTGCAACAATGTGAAAACTCTTGAGAGATATATTTCCCTCATGCCACTTGCAGCGGATGTACTCTAGGATGAAATGATCAGTTGTATTTTAGAGTATGAACAAATGACAGATATAACCCCTTCAGTTGCAGATGTAGTAAGACCGACCTGGTTCAATACTGATAAAATAAAGACAGTTTCTCTGGAGCTGTGGGAGACACCAGAGCTTCACTAAAAATACAATAGATTTGGACTTGACCAGACTTGATTAGACCACAGTTGTTTAAGACAGATTCTGATGTAAAGATATGTAATTTTTCACCCACAATAATGACACTTTGGCTTGTATATATGTCTGTGAAAGAGCTGAGAATCACAATGTTATTACTTTATTTTTTAGAAAAATAAATGCCTTTAATTGTACTTATTTCACTTAATTTTTAATTTTGTTCTTTAATTTAGTTTCCAGTTCATATAATTTAGCATATGTACAGAATTATGTAACCATAGTCGTCATTCATCTATAAAATCTTTTGTATAGTTGTGTTTGCCTCACAACTGTGAGACATCTGGTCACCTATTTAAAAGCAGCATGCTCTTCACTCAGTGTAGCACCAGTGTTTTAATAGCATTTCCTCTATGATGTTGGCACTGAACTCTTGCTTGGACTCTTTAGGATTTGACAAAACCTTATTAGTTAGAATCAGGCATCAACCTGTTTTTGCCATGTTTTATTCTATCTGGGGGTCAATAAAAATATATGATTATATGATTACTCAAATATTAAGCTGCCCTTTATATGTTCTATTCTGGCTTTGCCTGAAATATGCACTGGTATATAAATGCAAACGGGTAGAGCTCATTATTTCCCTCTCAGTTGTCATTATTTAAAGTAGGGGAGTAACAATTCATCTAGAACGTCAATACAGTATATCAATTTATATTCCTATGATTCAACAGCATTAATATGTGCTCGGCAAGTTGGTAGCAAAATCGATATCCACTATCGTCATAAAAGGTATTATATCGATTCTATCAATACTGACAAATAATACTTGATTCCCTTACAAGAAACAATTCTTCTTACTAAGAAACTTCCCTGCACTGTCCAGCATCCAGGTATTTATGACAATCACACTGGTTGAATTTTTTAATAGTTGTTGATAGATACTGTATACTGAATCAATTTGAAGTCACTGAATCGTTTCAGATTGTGTCATCCTAAATGAACTATCGATCATGAATCGTATCGTAACCACAAACAATATGAATCGAATTGTCATTAAAATGAATCGTTACACCACTAGTTTCAAGCTAAGTAAAGAACAGGCTGAAAACAAAAGTAATGGCATGAAAAATGTTGCCTCTACCCAACAAGATAATAAAAGTTGTGAGAATTGGAGTCCAGTGCAACTATGCCGATGACTGACTCTAGTTTTTGCATTATTTATATTGAGGGTTTTGCTTTTGTAAGATCAAATAGTGCTTTTGAATACCGCTATGATAGAAGGCACTATCCTTTGCTTCATCTTCTGATATTGTTCCTAAGTCCCAGTTGGAGTCTAGTCTCCAAAGGAGGTTTTCTCATTCGCTCCAGAGACTGCCTTCTCTCATCGTCTGTGGAGATATTAGTCTACTACAGACCTAATGCTTGTAAGCATCTTTGTGTCATGACTCATTAGGAAAGCTGAATGGGTGGACAGAACCTTAATTCCTTAAAAGCAATCTTTCATATTATCACCTTTACAGCTGGCTAGAAAAGGCAAGTGATATAACATTTCTCTCCCAAAGGAAAAGCAACTGGTTTCCTCAGTTTACAACTGTTAAAAGAAGGGATTCTACACAGCGGTGAACATTGCACCAACTCTTTGATATGCAGCCAGGACTCAAAATGAGCTGACATGCTTTATTGAACAGTAAAATGCTACTTTCAGCATATTGTTTGTTTATGAGATCTGCAAATCATTGCATTCTGTTACTTTTCACACAGCATCCTAACATTTTTTGGGGGAAATTGGGGGTTTTAATTGTCTTTGCTGCTAAACTGAAGCTCTCAACTGAGGCTTGTTTTGCTGTTTAATTTTTGGGACCCATTTAGAAAACAATTCCATTTGCTGAAATCCGCTAAATGCTCCAACAGCATTTGCATGCTTGTTGTATCATGCTAATTGCATTTTTCTTCATTAACTTCCTCAGTGAGAAAAAATGCTAGACTGCGTGTCTTCAGTCACAATGTATTTAAGATCACAGCAGCAACTTTGCTTTGCTCACTCTTGGTAAAGTAGGAATGCATTTTCAACATTTAAATAGGCGAGGGAAGTTGAGGCTCAGTTATATCTAGAGTTGAAAGTTGTTGACTATCATTTAAAGCCATTGATCGGTTATTTTGATGAGTTATTTTGGCTATATAATGAAGTCCAAAAACCTAAGCCTGTGAGACTTTTAAACTTTTAATCAAATGCCAAATAAAAAGTCCTGATGGATTTCTGTCTTTTCAAAATTTTTCTACTAAAACAGGTAAAGTTCTGCCTCGTCTTTGCTCTCCACTGAAATAGCTGGAAGCTTGTGTGCAGTTGAGGTCTCCTGAATGTCTCCTTTCATATATTCAGCTGACAGGGTAAAGATTGCTTTTTGATCAAAGATTCTGTTGTCATCTTTATTTCAGTCAATTAACCTTGTCCCTTCGACATAAGTGACAGCGACGTTCCAGAGGACGACAGGAATAACTGTGCACGCGCAAATATTAAAGCTGTTTATCTCCCCTCAAACTGAGGCACATAAATACACAATACACATCTATACACATCAGTTGGATAAATATTACACTGCCCTTTGTACTATTTATTAGTCTGGCTATATGCCTGTGGGCTTGACCTGAAACATGCACTGGAATATAAATGCAAACAGGTAGAGCTCAGTATTTTGCTCCCAGTTATCATTATTGCAGCACTGGTCAGCTGGATAAGGTTCAGCATCACCGGCAAGTATATCCATAATTAATGACATGGTCACCATGCAAGGGCACACAGAGCCAATCAGCTGTATTTATTCAGACAGCCCGTCTAATGAAGACACTAAGTCCAGTTGTCTGTGTACATGGCCACCCAAAGTGATAGTTATTCCTACGCATGTTCTCCCTTTGGTTTAATTCACAAGTCTCGTTTGAAGAGATGAGTGGCGGCCTGAAACCCATTGCTTTTTAACATGTCATTTGGCTCATCACCAATCATCTAAATTGGTCAGCAAAAGTTTCATTTTGTCCTTGTGAAGTTAATCAACTCATTGGCACACCCATAACCTGGGAAGCAGCCCATCCACTGTCTCACAAGGGGGAGGTTTTTCTTTCCCTAGGCTCTGTGGCAAATGGGCAGAATCAGACATTAGTTTTCTCCCAGGGTGGATGGCCCGTTTAGTCGTACTGTAGGCTGGAGTCTGCGGTGATTGAATAGCTGCCTGAGGAAGAGGCAATCTCACTATGTGGCTGTCTTGACACAGTGCTAGGACAGCTGGGGGCAGCAGTATAAGTGTCAATGGCTGTCAGGTGCTGTGGTTCTATGTGTGCTCTTTGGTAGGTTTAATTAAGAGGGTTATACAATTACATGTCACTTTACATACTTTGAGCACAGTAATGAGATTATATCAGCACAGATGTGTCAGGTAATAAATAAAAATAGTTCAGTAAAGATAAAGAAAACCTTTAAAATTCAACAATCAATAAATCAATTAATTGTTATTTATAAAGTGTTTTTCATGCCATTGCAACACCACACAAAGTTCTTTACACAATAAAAAGACATTTTATACATAAACAACTTCACACACTTCACTGCAATCTCCCTTTCACACAGTTACACAAGGATGCACGCACATATACACAGAAAAGAAACCAACACATTTACTTCCCCTCTTTTTCTCTGCTATTCTAAATGGGAAATTAAATCCCAAGTGAATATAATAAAATGGTAATCTGGCTAAATTCTGCCGTGAGGAAGCAATATCTTCGGGCTCCATCCACACCAGGGGCCAGCCCATGATCACGGCAGGTGACACCACCCGAGCCACCCAGATCCAGTCAGTCTTGGGGCCACACCACACCCATCAGGCTGCTGTGCGGGACCCCATCCACTTAGACATGGGTGAATGCGGTGGCAACAGTCCCATGAGAAGAGCAGGTAGAGCCCCCCCCAGCATGATCTATCCCCATAAGGTGAACACCTAAAAAAAAGACCTAAAAGGTTCAAATAAATAACATAAAATGAAACGTCAAAGTAGCAAGAACACACATAAAATAAATAAGAAATACTAAAAAAAAAAATAACAAATACATTTTAATAAATAAAATGAAGTGATAATATCATGAGTAAATGAATAGAAGGTAAATTAAAAACTAAGCTAAAAAGGTGGGTCTTGAGCCTCCTCTTTAAAACCTCTAGTCTCTGCGGCCCTGAGGCTCTCCAGGTGGCTGTTGCACAGGCAAGGACCATAACAAAGGAAAGAAGCATCGCCGTAGGTTTTAGCTCTTGCACATCTATAATTAAGAGACAGTTAGGTACTGTATCTCAGTCTTCCTGACTCCACACTGGTTGGAGGAAGTTACAACCTTTGTGTTGTTTGAAGTCTAAACAAACTCTGCTACTTCTAAATGAATGTATGGCAATAGATGATAAAAGATAAACAACTAGTTTTGTGTTGACTAATTCAGTGTTTAATGGAGTGTGAAAGAGAGAAGTGAGATGGAATGAGTTGGTGGCAACTGGCTGGGAGGATGAGGCTGGAATGGAGCTTGGTGGAACAGCGAGGCAGGAGGGGGAAAAGCCCCGCAGACTGAATGACCGGGGCTGACAGGTGGAGGGAGCAAAGCTAGCAAAAGCCGTTACACAAGGAATAACTGTAAGAGTAGCCAACTGGATGCAAAAGAGGAGCACTACAGGTGTTATTGACTGACTGAAAAAGAACCAGGAGAGAGATTCCCCCCACCCAAAAGGAAGAAAATAGGAAACACTGGGGGACCATCACGCTTTCTTTTACATTAACCAATGGATGACTACATCGATGGGGGATAAGGTTCCCAAACTACCAAAACCAGAGGAAACTATGATTGGAAGGTATATGGTAAAATAAACTTGAACATTCAATGTTTTTTAAGGGCCTTGCTCAGGGGCCCACAGTGGTTCACCTCTTTTGGCATTCCAGAGACTCAACACGGTACAACTGCTGATCAGAGCCAATCAGAGGGGAAGATCCACTGTTTTGTCACTGTGTCTTTCTCCTGAGCTTGGGTAGGTAGGTTGATAGATAATGAATACAAAAATAAACATTTGTGGAGATAAAAATCCAACACCTGTGCAACTGGTACAACTCGTCAAATCTTCGGCTGCATGTGCTGACTCATTTGAATCCTAATCTTTGATACAATTAGTCAAAAACATTTAAGCACACAGAACTAAATCACAACTAAATCACTGTTAATAACTGTTAATAACTGTTGTTGTTAAAGCCAATGGGAAAATATTATAATGCCTCTGTGCTAGTTCTGGCAAGAAAATCAGTTTTGTTGCATCCCATGTGATCTGCCCCAAACATTCTTGTGACATATAAAACAGAACCTTACCATTAGGACGGTCTTTTTACTCATTTGCTCACTGACTTATGCTTGCTGTCATTACTGCTGTCGGCGTTCCACTGGATGCTTTTTGGAGCTCCTTGGCCATCCCAGCATTAACTGGTAGGCTCTAGGTAAGAAAGAAAGAAAATATTGTTCAGCATTTAATCCAATATTTTATTGATTAAAACATGTATGCACAAGGAGTGATGGGATATGAGCTTTACAATGATTTTCAACAAACCTTTATTAATCAACTCAGGAGTTGTCTGACTGAGAAGCATTCCTATCAGTAAATGAAGAATTTGTTGGTTTGTCTGTTGCTTTTAGTGACTTTTGAGTGTAAGATGTTGGTTCAGATCTAACAGAAGACTTTATGGTTTACTAACTCTTCTACAGGGTTAACAGCATTTCTGTAAAAAGTGAGGATTAGAAGATTTTTATTTCAAATTCCCTCATGACTTTCTATATTGTCAGTCCCTCGAGATGTTGTACCTTTCATTTGCAATAGACCTTTCATTTGGAAATGACTGAATAGCAAAGGACAGAGGTGAAACGTTCTTCTGGAACCATGCTGCGCGGTGCTTGTTTTCTTTGCGCTGCACTTAGACACCTGTTTCGTGTTGCTATTCAACCTACAGGTTTTTAGTGTCTATGGAAAAATAGTTCCTTTCAATAAATGTGGCCCTTAATGTTTCTCTCAAAGAGAACTGGCCCTAGATTTGTTTCATGTATGCTCTTATTGGTTTGATTTTAAATATGTTGACCGTTTGGGTCATTAAAGCACCTTTTAGACAAACGTGGGATCAGAGCTGCAAAATTCACTAAACTGACCTGTCTCCTTCGCTTTCTCTGGCATGTGTCTCCTTGTTTCTCTCGCTAACTTCCTGTGTGTAACCTGGTAGTTCAGATATGAGGTCGTATGACCAAAACAAATTTGTTTCAACTATTTGGTTATCTCTAAAAGAAGATAGTGCTTCTGCTTTTGTTTTTTTTAGCTTTTCACATCATAAAATAACAAAAGTAAGGCACAGGTGCGTACACGTTTTATCATCAGACCTGATGAGTGACACAGTGTGCGGGAACTCTCTTTTTTTCTACTTTTTACATCATAAAATAAAACATTTTCTTTCCCAAACACATTTCAACATGAATTTAACCATTTCTACAATGAAAACATATTTTTGAACAACCTTTTAAAGCGGCTCTATGTAAGATAATCATCGTCATAAAGCTGCTTGGAAGTAATTACTTTGCTTGACTGACCTGTTCTGATGAAAAAGCGGACATTCCCTCCTCTATTGGGTCTCCCAATACCCGAAACGGCGCTTACAGTTTTGCCCATTGACGCTCGCGTTTGTTTTGGTTTGGTAGTCTCGCGATACACGAGACTACAGGCCGTAAATCCGTTTGGACAGATATGCATGTTTCATCTGCGATTTGTTTTTTGCTTCGATACTGCTTTCATAATTACTTTTACTACATGCCTTTGAAGCCATAGTGACTCGTCGTCGCCTGTTCAAAACAACCGTTTTGCCTCTTGTTTACAACATTCTTCTTCACCTGTCACCTATTTTCGCTATTGGAACTCCCTCTACAGCTTTGGGCTGTACAAGAAAGGAGGGATCGGACTAGCATTTGCTAACAACACATTGGTAAAATGAAGGAGTTTTGTGGCAGATAATGTCTTATATAGAGGCAGAGCGGCTCTTGCCCCAAATGCTCCCATTATATGAATATATGCTGGTCGCGTGTAAATGTAAATATAAATATCGTATGAAGGAGTTTGAGTTGCGCCACAACTGTCTGGGTGAGTAAATGATCGTATAGCATGCTACAACATAGGTGCAGGATGAAAAATACCGAACTTCCCCTTTAAGAATAATTTAGGCTTGCTCCAGACCCCTTAAAAATGCCTAACAATGCCCAAGTTTGTCGCTATAGTTTAATTCCATGGAGGTAAAGAGGAAAACTCCTGAGTACAAGTATAATTAAGTGAAAGTAAAAAGCCTCTGGTTGACATACAAAGGAACTCTGGGCAAATCATCTTCTTAGTTTCTGGGACAGTACCAGACTCAGGTATCCACAAGCTAAAATTACTGCCACAGCATAAAACCTTCTAAGAAAAGTAAAAGTTTCTGGGTTGTTAGTTTTGCTTCTGTCAGGGTTTTTTTTTTTTTTTAACCAGTAAGGTAATGGCGCATTATGCAGTTTATTAGCTTAATGGGCATCTTTTCGGTGACTCATGGTAGTATCGGTGGCAGAACTGATCACCTCCTGAGTCATAGTTTTACAGTAATGCAAACATTAAAGTCCCTATTCTTCAACATGAATGAATATAGAACCACAGCAAAAACCCAGACTCAGCCAGTTAATGTGGAAACCCGACAAAATGGCTAATGAGCAGATAATATAAAGTGTGTTAAATGTAATGTGTAGGCAAACAGCTTTGCTTCTATGCTTTTTTGTGCATTAAGTGCCTGGGAAACATCATCACTAAGTTCTTTGAAATTAGTTCCTCAACAAGATGGTATGGGGTCACAAAAAATGTTTTGGATAAGGACAGTGTTTGTGTGTGTCATATCAAAAATAAAACTCATTTTGATGACAATTTCATCTTATAGTCACTGAACAGCAATCCCATCAAACCCCTGCAGATGTTTTGTTGTTAGGGAGTGCTGAGGTGGAACAAAATCAACAAGATTTGTTATTTTTCAGTGTCAAATATGACTTTTATTCCATTATAGAGAGATAAAGATAAGCTAGGGGTCAATACTGGACACTTGATTGCCCTGTGTGTCCAAATTACTATTATAAGTGTCACCCTTCATGCTTCAGGGATTGTTTACAAAGCCTGCTGTTCAAATTCTAAAACTGAAGGGTGCTACTGTTCTCTTCAGCCCTTCTGGGCCCCTGCTGAGAGCAGTAGTAGTTTCAGAGAACGCTCCAGTGGCAAGAAAAAACACACGACTTCATGCCTCTGCTGTGTTTTAACACTAACTCAGCCTCTGTGGAATCTAACAGTCTGAGGCAGAGAATACAGAGCTGCACCTGAGCTGCTCTGAAAGCACACAATTATGCATTTGATCTTCATCTTTTTTTCAGATCAGTGCAGAGCTGTGCAGCAGAATAACTGAATGAAATCCGCCACTGAAGTATACAATTTTAAGGAGTAGGTGGAATATTAATCAAGTAGACCAAGTGTATATTTAATTTTTCCTAATGCAAAAACAAATTAACATCACCTACATAAGGATATTTTCTTGCTTAGAGACAGTCTGAAAAGCAGTGTTCATACTGATAATATAAAAATGATTATGAGATTTGGCTTTTCTCAGTGATGTATAGCAAATCTAGTAATTATTTATTTATTTTTTTTACCTGTCTTGTCCAGCATTTTTGCAAGCAAAATGATTGTCTGGCTGTTGTTTGGTGCCGGGCAAATTTACTCTATCAAGTAGGGATTTATACTACATGTATAAAGTCCCTCTTGAGGAGATGAACTTTATTAGGACAGAAAAGGTGTGGGGAGTGGGTTCTAATCTAGTAATTAGACGTCACTTACTGTCCTTGATCAGCATATACCTCTTTCAGGGCTGGCAGCTTCCTCCGGTGGAATTCAAATTACCCATTCAAGAGGCCAATGAAAACAAAACAAGTGATTTCAAACCAAATGACTTTCTCTCTGAGATGTATTTCCCTCGTTTAGCTGTGGCAAATAAAAAGTATACAGGCCCAACATGTACTGTTTGAGCAAATAAATAGAATTGTTAAGCTGAAGTTGCAAGAATAGCCTATTTGT
>JBBDHI010000012.1:6645792-6656513 GCA_037177115.1 Craterocephalus stercusmuscarum | reverse complement strand
AGCTGGAGACAGGGATAATTAATGTTACCTTATTTATGCGGGACTCTTCAAGTCCGAAACAACAGGTTTCTTCCTCGTCCCAGTTTGTTTTTAATCCATCGCACTGCTGGTTTGTAACACGTCTGTGTTGGCCAGGTAACCCGCCTCCAGCCCCTGACGCAAGCTACGCAAACCGATTCTTCACTGTGGTTCGGCAAAGAGTTACTGCCTGGGTGCCTGGCTGTGTAGAACCAGGTTTCAGGAGCTGGTGTTCAGCCTACATGCCTACTGAGTTTCTGACTGGCTGATTGCCTTTGTGTTAACAAGAAACTGAACAGATGTCCCTGATGATAAAGAGGCAGTGAATGTACGTTGCAGTCACTGTTGGGGCTGAACGCTCTCTTATATTCTGATTTATGATGATGATGATATTTCTGCTGTATCTAACCTTGCATTTCACATATAATGTTCTTATACAACAGTCCAGCCACAACTTTTATTCCTGATTCAGACTATTTATCTGGTTTGATTTTTTTAGTTCATCAAATGCTTTAGAAAGAGGTTATTTTGTACATATTCTTGTCTTAGACTAGACTTATCTGATCTGGAATCCTTGAAAAGAAAGTGGAGCTGTGGATGTCAGTTACATAAACTACTCCTTTTTTTTTAAAGCAGGCTGATGCGAAATAAATTAACTTGTATTTGAGCTGAAATGAAAGTTGACTCACTACGCAGCCCTTAGAAGATGCTTTCTGGACTGTTTTCTACTTCACAAATAACATGTCTGCTTTACAGAAACAGATCATGGGAAAAACAAGGTCAAACACTAAATGGGTTGGTAAAGTCTGTAATGTACTTTTGATATGTTATTAAATGTGCTTCACGTAGACTTTTTTTTTTACTTCAAACTAGTTAAGTGCATTGAAAAGGTCCATCTGTAGCATTTGACCCATGACCAGACCAACTGCTCTTCTCTCAGCAGGTCTACAGTATCTATTATAGATGAGTTTTGTACCACAGACCATTACTGAGATGTACTTCATCCTGTGAAGACTACTCACTCTTTAAAGCAACATTGCATATATAGCCCGCCTGATAGTGATGTCCAGCATGTTTGCTTTCTGCATTGCTGTTATCTATGACGCTTGCAGTGTTTTTAATAATGCTAATGAGCTTCTGTTCTTTGAACACACCGATGACAGACATATATGTCAGTCGGCCAATTCGAACATGTTTTCAAGTCTTAACCTTTATCAGTGGTTGTACTTTAGGATGTCGATGCATTTATGACTTTCATGACTTGGCAGAAATGCTACACCATTAGCAAGAAAGCTGAAACAAATTGCAAGACAAGAGCTGGAGTATTTTTTTCAAATTATTTTGATCTACTTTATGAACTACTTTATAAACAAAACAATTGCAGATTAAAATGTGCATCTGGATTAATTGTAGCTACACATTTTTTTTCACTAATGTATTATATGTAAAGAAAAGAAAATGGAAACAAGATGATTCCTGTTTTTAGACAGGCTGAGTTTCCACATTTCTCTTTGTGCTGTGATATGATGAAAGGGAGAGGAAAAATGTCCCCCACATAAAATTAGTCACAAAGTAAATGGTTAGAATGGAATTCATGAGTAAACAGGGTATTAATATTGCCAAGAAAGTTTGCTTGAGAAAATAATGACAATCTCAGGAGTACCACAGGGGACTGCACTCTCGCTGTTTCTCTGCACACCTCAGATTCCAGCACAAGTCTGACTTCTGTCATCTGCAGAAATATTCAGAAAACACTGTGGAAATGAATATGAAATAAAAGGAAAAGGAGTTGTGGACTTTTGGTGGGTAAGGAAAAAGCCACAAACCACCCTGTTTGAGGGTGGATGGGTGACTGCAGACAGCAGAATGCCACCTGAACACCAGACTAAACTGGAAATGTAACACTGAGACTGTCTAACTAAATGGGACAGAAGACTCTGGAGGAAGAGATTCTTGTGGAAGATAAGGTCTTTCAGTGTTTGCAACACGATGTTGTTGATGTCTTCCATAAGTCTGTGCTGGAAATCGCTATTATACAGTCAATGTTGTATTAGTTCATGTTTCTCATGACCTAAAAGACAGTTCAGATGCCACAGGTTAAAATAAAAAGTTCATGTTCAGAATTCACCATTTCAATTTTATACTTGTTCAAAGCTTGGTTTATTTCAGTTTTTTAAGTTGGAAGTGGGAATGAAAGACTGGACTCGAGAAAGAAATCAGAAATTATAGTGCTGTGTCAAGAAATAAAATCAGTTATACTAGAACTTAAATACTGTCACACAAAATACATGTTTATACAGATGTGTGGACAGAGGACCAAAATTATCTGTATTTTTCGCTGATTAGTCTAAACGAACTTCTTTATTCTAACAGATGGCCCCTTTTTGCCAAACAGCAGCTCAATTCTTCCCTAATTAAGAAAGGAAAAAACAAAAAAAGTGTAGAAATGTTATAAATGGAAATCTTCTCATACTGGACAGATGCTTCAACTCTACATGTCTTACTAATAGGTTTAGTTGTGGCAGCTGAGCTTCTGACGTTTTTTTTTTTTTTTTTGTGGACGAAGACAACTTGTAAGATTTTATTTTCAGACAATCGTATTTCTTAACATAACCATAACAGTAGAAGACAAAGCTTCTGATGCGCACACCGAGTCTGCAGCTTCTTTGCATTGTTATGCCGAGCAGCACTGCTTGTGGAACCTCAACCCTCACATAATGGGAAGGAGAACAGGTTCAAGGTTTTCATTTGCAACAAAATGTCATCAGTTCAGCGAATGTTTTTAATTAACGTGTTATTTTAAGCTTGTTTTTGCAAAATTAATATTTCAGCCATTTGTTGGGGCCTGCTCTAGTGAGCAGAAAAAAAATTTTTTTTTGGAAAAGCTGCATAGCATCTCTGTGATCAGAGAACAAAGCATGTTCAGTCAGATGCTTCTTCAGCTCCACTGCAGGAATAAAAGGTGTCACGCCTGCACAGCTAAAATAATACATGATGACTTTTTGAATCATTAATACAACCTGAATGTTACTGTTGATGTTCTGCTGCAAAAAAATGATATTTTTATTGAATTTATATTTTAAAAACGACATAATTGTTTTTTTTTTCTTCACTTTCTTTTTCCCTTTTTTGGTGCTGTGAGTTCCACACAGATTTCAGTTTTATTCAAGAAGAAACAATTATCTCTGTGATCCATGTTTAAACCTGGCAGTTTCCACCATAAATGTGTGACTAAAAAAACCTAAGAAAAAAACCTGTAGGCTTTATGCAATTGGGATTATATACATTTGTGAAACATTTTATAGCTACATGTGGTTCAATTACTGTTATTTCAATCAAACAGTGGAGGACGCTATTGTCCACCAAGACTAACAGACCCCCCCAGACTTGTGGCATGCTGCTAATAAGACCAAAGATAGATTAAAAAACATGGAATTAATAAACACTGTACAGTGGCATAAGTTCAGTCATTTGTTTTTTCCCATGGGCCATATAGATTTGCTGGCCGTAGCTACCCTCAGCATAGTGCGGGCAACATGTCATTGGCACTTGCATGCACTTGCACGAAAGAAAAGGAAGTCTGACAGTGAATGAATTAGATTTGACTCTTTGACAGACAGAATTTCAGAATCTTTCTAAAAGAATTAAGATGATTTTCAGAAACAGTTTTATTTATTTACTTTTCAGCCCCCATCAGCAGTCTGATGAGTCAAGCCTTGCGTAGTCTGAATTTGTAGAAAGATAACTGTCAAAGTTTGCTCATTAGCTTATGTAAAGCAAGCTTATCTAATACTTTTATTAGATGCTGTATTTTCCATGCTGGTGCTTTTATGTAAGGCTGTATGCTTCCCTTGGGAAGAATAGGGTTATTTTTACAGACACGTTATATAGATCCTTTCACAAGGCTTTACATTCTAAGCTGCTCTGATTCTTTAAACAAAATGAGTCTTACAATGTGTGGCAGGCCATTGGTTCATCAGTGTTCAATGAAACAGGAACCTAATTAGTGGCTGAAATCCTGCTCACCACAGGCTAATCCTTGACTAGCTGCACTAGGGACTTAAGTCACTCACTTGGCCCGGCTATTTTGTTAAGTTTTGCATCAGACCTATAATGCCATTCTGTTAAAGTGGACATGGCATCCTCATTCCCACTCATTCAATTCTAAATATTTGGCGTCTCTAGATTAGCTTAGCTTCCACTATAATTCCAAATAAGATGATCATTTACAATATAGGGGAGTTTATTTTATTTTTATTATTCTCCTGAAAATTTTGGAAAACTGTTTTCTGATGGAGCAGAATTTCTGGAGAGGGCATGCAAAATAATTATGTCCCATGGAAAAGGTTTTATGCAAAGGTATCCTGAAATTCCTTTGTGATCTGGGTATCAACTCACAGAACTGTTAGCAACTTTAGCTGTTTTTTTATTGTTTAAATCAACATTTATCATGAATTGAGAACTTCTTACAAGCTGTAGGGAGAGTCTGCCTGGCAGCTGTCAGATTGGTTTCCAGCTGCTGTCAACCACAAGCAGAAATTCAACTTAATTCTACTGCCTTTTAAATGTATTGATGCCAAAATTATTTCTTTCAGCTCTACGTAAGTGTTACTCAGACGCAGCTCTGAAGGAAAACATTTCTACGACTTTATTTTGTAGAACAAACTGATTTCATACCAACATCCCCAAATGATGGCATGACAGAAAATGTCCACTGATCCACAGCACAATACAGTGCAGTTTTCCAAAAAGGCTTAAAGTTGTACAATACTTATCTCCCGATAGCTACTTGATTCCTTACACAGGTATGACTTACAGGTACAATATGTGAGAAGGTAAAGATGATGACTTCAAATGCCAAAGTTGAGAATGGATGGTGGCCTTAAGAGGCCAAAATATTTCCAGATATAAACATGCTTTTTTTCCTGCAAGTGGATCCCTTGGCTTCAGCTGCAACAATGACTGCATTACTGGGGACTTCTTCAACATTGTGTACATGCATTCTGTCTTGGGGTTTGCATGGTGGTTAGCACCATCACCTCAGAGCACGAGGGTTCTTGGCTGGAGTTTGCATGTATGGGGCCTATCCTGGTAATCTGGCTTCCTTCCACAATCCAAAGCACTCAAAATTCTCCCTAGGTGGTTGTTTTTCCATCTGTGTTGTCCCTCTGATGGACTGATCTGTCCAGGGTGTACCTTGCCTCATAGCTGCTGGGAAAGAACCCAGCTCCACAGAACCCTGTATTGGAATAGGTATGGATGATTTCACTTGTACCACAACACCTATCAAACTGTCATCCATCCATCCATTTTCTATACTGCTCAGAGGGTTCTCACTTCTCATTACAAAGTTATCTGTCCATTCAGAGAATCCATAGTAACCATGTATACAACCCCATGGCGAGTAGATATAAAGGGTACTTCTTAGAGAATGGAAAAAAATAAAAGTTATTTTTGTAAAGTGATGAAATATCAATAGAAACACAGTTTTCATTACATTTTTCTGTGATCGGCTGTTTGTTTTGTTTCACGCTGCATCCAAGTTTTTGTGCTGATGAAGACTTTGACGTTTTAGCCTTCAGCTGTCCCTGTGGGATGACAACCCCGTTTCATGTCCATTTTTTAATGTGTGTTAAGCGCAAATGCTCAAGAAAAGGAATGAGAAGCATTCAATCACAGGCTTTTGTGTCACTGACAACTTGTGCAAGAAATCACAGTTTTGTGAAACATTATTGTTTTCTACTTGCCCTCTAATTTGCAGTTATTTGCCTTTCAACTGCCATCTTACCTGCATTTGTAGGAGAAAAAGGAAAGTAGAAGGTTTCAATCTCACAATGTACCATGTGGATTGAATACCCACAATGTATTAGACACAAATGTATGTATTAGATGATTGTTGTGAGACTACAATCATTATGCACAGTCACATACAGGGATTATATGGAAATGTTTTGTTGTAGAGTCTTTTAGGAAACTATAGTTCAAGAAAACAAAAAACCTAAGGAGTGAAAATCAATGCTTATGTTGATTTTTATTCTTGCAACAATAAAGGGGAGAGGGGGGAGTGGGCTCATGAATGTCTCGCATTACACATTTTTAGATAAACTGGAAACCTAAAGGGTCTGTTGCTATAGTTCCTAAAGTGAAAGTGAGTTTCCAGCTTCCTTTGTCATGACTTTAATCCCATAATGAGGCAAATGTTTGCAGTGAGTGGCAGGTTTTGGTCCCAACCTGTTCAGCTGGGTTTCTCATGCCATATGAATGATCATACCTCCATTACTTCAGGAATCATGGCTTTTGAACTGTGTATTGTCCAGATGGTCCCCTCTTATTTTTAGGCCAGAGGATGCAATGACCATGATTTCCCAAAAAAAAATCATCTGGTCTGATTTTAATTAATCAGACCAGATGAGTCTCAGATGGTAGGGGTGTTGTTGGGGGTCCAAAGGGGGTCATGAATTTGAAATAACTCATTAACACATTGATATTTTAGGTGGTACCAAACATCTATTCATATTGTGAAACTGATATTGATTCATACAAAATTTGGCTAAAATGTCATGATTCAGTGGTCCATTAAAACTGATACTGACTGATAAAATATAAAAATAATATTTAAACTTCTGATTTGCATATGAAATCATTGACTTTTCGGGGTATGGTTGAGCAAGAAGGAAAGAAATACATTTCAGATTGGCCATGATGTGAGTAATGTTTCTCTTTCTTTGGGTGAAACATTTATTACAAAGATGCATTCCATACATCTCCATGTGTCTTTTTACCATCTCCGTTCCTGCAGGCTATAAAAATATGGGGAGCCCAATGAGGGTTGGTAATTTAACCATAACAAAGAAAAGAAAAAGCCACAAAAGTGAAATAAAATGTTGGCACTCTCAATCTTCTGTCATATTTATCTACATGAATCCACATTGGTGGGAATGCATTAAATTACTTGAGCATCACTTTGAAGTTTGAAGCTGTAAGGAATTGTTGGATAGCAAGATGATCTTTTTCCTTTTGGAAAATATAGTGGCCTTCATGCCAAGGGGGATTCTAAATGATGTGCTATCTTCTACCCTTACAGAAAAAGTACATGTGCTTCACATGTACATGCACATGTGAATCACATGTACATATATATTGTTTTGCAATATATTTATGTGATTCACATGTGTTTACATAAAAATGTTCTAGGATAGTACAGCCAGGAAGTCCAAGATCCCAAAGTCAGTTTATCAAAAATATAATCATTTATGCATACTAAATATTTTTAAATGTGTATAGTTCTTGAAATCTCTTGAAGTTATTTTACTTTATTTGAATTAACCAACCTTAATCTGGCGACATAGATTCACAGAGATGAAAAGTCAGAGCAGTCGATCATTGATTTCTTTGTTTGGGTGAATAAAAGCGGCTCTGTGGGAAGGTCTTCCTTGTAAAGCCCCGAAGGCTTTCACATCGCCAGCATGGTGTGCCTGTGTTGCTGTACCCTGAGGCATGGAGTAGCTGTGACAACTGTGCTGTTCAGTATATCTGAGGTGTCTACCGCCTCCTCTGGGGTGACAGAGAAAACAACAATCAATAATCCAGCTATCATGTCTCAGTGGTGGGATGCACACATAAGAGTGCACATTTTCCGTTTTCCACATATCATGCCTACTGCAATATCTCTCTCTCTCTCCATGTCTCTCTACCTTCTCTCACATGTTGGGTCCCCTTCCTGTTCTGAGCCTTCGTTACTACCTTATTGATTGGCCCTTTTGCTTCTCTTCCCTGCTCATCCCTGCCTTCACTGTTGCAGACTTGTTTGTATGAGATTGTTCTCTCCTGTACAACTGCTTTTCATGTACAAACAGAAATGATGGGCAGGTGCTCCTTACTCTTCAGTGATCAGAAATTCATAAAATAACTGCAACAAAACAATATGAAGGTATAAGGAAAGGCGTGTGTGTGTCTCTGTTTGTGTGAGGGGATGCATCAAAGAGACAGTTTCCATCACTGAGACGAGTAGGTGAGATACAGACACAAACAATATTCATCTCTCAAAAAAATAAGAAAAATTGAGAAAAAAGCTGTCAAATCTCACTGCACTTGGCTCTGTGTGTGCTTTTGTTTGCTTAAAACCAGACCTTGAGTCACTGTCACTCCACTGTCGTTACTCCACATCACTAAAACTCAGATGTGAATCCAGCTCACCAACCCTCGCCACAAGAATGCATACATTATAATTGGGATAAAGAGAGAAACAAGGATCAAAATCCCACTCCCCTATAGGTCCCCACCCCCAGCTGAAACGGAAGAAGGTGTCAATACAAAATATGACAAGAAAAAAGAGCCGCAAAGGACCTAAGCCTCTCTTGAATTCATGGCATAGAGCACTTGGATGGTGGGCGTTGGAGAGGTGGCTTTGTGAATACTTGATGAGTTCAACCAAGGAGCTTCAATCAGACCTCTGAGAACAGAAGGAGAGAAGGTGGTAATGGTGAGAGGCAAGTCTGTCTTATTCGAAGATTCCCAACGACCTACCGATCCCAATATATCTCTTTCTCTCAATCCATCCCATTCCTTTCTGTTATTTTTTTATCATTCTCCATCTCTGTAGCCCCACATTTGCCTCCCCTCTATCAATTTTCCTGCCACTTGCTGCATGTCACCATCCCAAGGGGGCCACTTTAGCTAAACAAGAGATTTGAAGATCAGAGGCCATTCTTCAGTGAGAGGTAAACACAGGAGACTTCTGCTGTCCTCAGAACAGACACAATGCCAGAGAATGAAGGTATTGACTGGGCATATTCAGCCAGCTGCTTTTAAATAGGGATTACCGCTGATATGAACCATTGACAGTTCTTAATTGAAAAGCAGCATGAGGGAAAATGACAGAGCAACGGCAGCATGTGAATTCACACTTCTGTGCTCCTGCTGAATGTTTTTCACTTTCCTCATTCAAGTCATGAATCTCAAGTAATGTAATTGAAAGCCAAAATGATAGGGGAGGGAAAAGGCTGTTTGGCCTCAAGAATGGAGCGACACAATATTGTGCAATTTGCAAAAAATTATAGTTTTTATTCCAATTTAGTAGCCTTCCCATTTGTGCAGAAACAATATGAGCACCAAATGAACTTGATTGTTATTGAAAATAAAGGTTATGCCCCAGTGTCTCTCATGTTTTGTTCTTTTTTAATAACAGTCTCGTTGATTATATTCAGATTTGAGCAGCTTCAGTAATGGTCTTCAATAAATTGAACCTGACTACCTTGAATCTCATTAGAATTTAGGTAGCTTTTACAGTACAATATCATGTCTTGCTTTTACATTGACAGATGGTTAAAAGAAGCCTGTAATTTGGGTAAAATCTTCCTGTGAAGCCCCTAAATTTGCAACTCTAATCTCTACAACAGCCATCGTGCCACAGAGTCAGTCTCCTATTCTTCTTTTTCTTTATCATCTTCTTGCAATTTGTTGGTTTCCTCCACAGATCATCAGTAAAGACTGCCTCCCTTTTCTGTGATCCACATGCTGCTTCTTTCTTCTTCTATTTTTCTGGCCTCACAGAAGTACAGGAAATGAGCGTGGCCTCTTGACCTAACAAGCTCCAACTTGTCCTGTGTAAAGGTTGAAGGATTTACATGCGCTTTTGTCTTTGTCCTGATAAGGTCAGGTTAGCCTCTGAAAAATGAATATCTGTATATGAAAATACAGGAATCTGAGGGAACAACAGCAAGCATTGGTACATGAAACAGGAAGTCTCAGCCCAGGAAAAAGTTATCTAAAACTCGTCTTACTTTACTGAAAGTGTTTTGTTGTTATTGCCATCAGATCTAACCTTGCATTTGTGACTGGACAAATGAATCATTTACGTAGATAATGATAAGTTGTGACCTAATATCGACACAAAACTGATCTTTAAATTGTGCAAAAAAACAACTTACTTTTTACTTGTCCTTTTCAACTTTTCCACTGGTACACAGAATGGATGTGAATGTTCCAGAGCCAGTTGTTTGTGTATTGAGAACATCGTCCAGCAAAACAACATTTTTCACTTGCTTCATTAGGAAGATCTGCCTTGACATCCTCGGTGATCCAAGATAATAACCAAAGCAGCACATCGTTCTTTGTTGCAGTTACATAAGCCGGCTCTACTGTAAACGATTTTCCGCCTGTATAAAGGAACTGCAGCCGCCGATGTCACTGCGTGGCAGCAGAGCACATGAGAGGCAACGTGAAGCAAACTATCCTTGATGGAGGAGCACAGCATGCATCACTTACTGAAATTTATCTGCTCACCTGAGGCTCACTTTCAGATGAAATCACTGGTTTTAACTTGATACAAAGATGCACATTAAATGTAAAACTTTTTTATTCAGAGTGCGGTAATGGTTTCTCTATCTTAAGGCAACAGTTGACATGAAGAAAAACAGTTTAAAGATCTTTGGTCTTTGAAGAGATTGATTGTAAAAGGGCCTCATTTCAGCATCAGATCATTTGCTCTCAGTATATCAGTATGTTATGTGATATTGTGAGCCTTAATTTAATGTAACTAACAATGTTAACAGAAGAGATAGCCTATATCTTTTAATGCCTTGGGTATTTTTCCCATCACTTACACTCAGATAGAAATTATTAGACCACCTTGTTTTCTTCCAGTTCTTGTTAATTCTTTCAAGTACTAACTCCTCTGTGTTTTATGACTAAAACAGACAGGA
>JBBDHI010000012.1:6634986-6645692 GCA_037177115.1 Craterocephalus stercusmuscarum | reverse complement strand
TTAAATTTGTTGCCAGTGTCTCTAGAAAGAGAAACATTTTTTTTCATTTATTTATTGCCTGAATATAACCTAATAGTAAAAAGGCATTTGTCTTTCGTTGGTCTCAAACTGGCATCCTGTGGTTGAAAGTGTTGCACCACCTCTCAGACTCCATGCATTTTGCCATGTTAAAGGCTAGCATATTTTCCCTTTGTGGAATGTATGAGGCATGCTAAAAGAAGGAGCAAACATCTTTTATGTCATGTGATTGTCATGTCATACTTCCCTGTCACTTGTAAGAGTTAATTAACAGGACAATATGACCTTTGAAGTCTGACAGATGTTGTGGCTTGTCGGAATAAAACAATATTGATCACTGAAATCTGAGTAAACAGCACAATATTGTAGCTATGTCATCGTAACTGAACTGATGAGGCATCTCTGTATGCACTTTAAAATTAGCCAATTTCTCCCAAACCACAGGCCCATTTATACTCTACGCTACACACAGTATTCCATCTCCTCCATTTGTATATGTGCATAATCTTGTCCACTTTTACAGCTCTTGCAGATGCGAACCCTAACACAGCAAACAGAGCAGTCCCTCTGGAAACTGCAAGGGCAGTGTTGCGTAGTATAGCTGACGTGCAATCAGCACAAGGGACAAACAAGACGTCGCAGTGTATTAAAAAGCTGCATAGACTGTGTACTGCACTGCCTCTTTTTTATGTCTCTTTATCAATAATCTCCTCCATCGTTGCCATGTTAGATAGTGTCTGACAGCCAGCCCTGGCTGCCTGCTCTGGTCTCTGTCCTCTTTCCAGGTTTTCAGCACACTACTGTAAGTATGACAGATAATGACAGATAGTGCAGCTGTGATAGCGAACCCCACCTGCTGCTTTACTCTGAACCACAGACCCCCCCCCTCTCTCTCTCTCTCTCTGCCCCCTAAAGCTGATCCTAAACAAACAACCACACCAGTAAAGTCAGTAGTGAGGAGGGATGCAAATTACTACATGTTCTATGAAATGATCTTCAGGTAATGACCTAAAATCAAGGCTTTGACGATGTAACTGAAAAGGTTTTCTTTGGAAAGTGGTTTTACATCATCTGGGGGATTCAGTGAGAACTTTAGCACTTTTTAAGGATGTCCAATGGAGGTTGTGAAGCCTGTCGGTCTTCATTTCTCCTTGCTGCATTAAAAGTGGAAGAGGTTTGAGAACACGCTGGAAACATTAACCAAATAAATCAGTTAGTTAATCGATAGATGACTGTCTTTTCAAATGGTTTTAGTAACATAGACGCATTCTTCATCTTTCTGTCTCCCTGTCCTTACAGGCAACGAGCTACTATACCGTAACCGTGATGGGGATGTTGTCAAGTTCAACGTTGACACAGATGAACAAACCATCTTGGTGCATAACAAGAAATTTGTAAGTCCTTTGCCTCGTAATCTTTTTTTCTTACAACACTGGGACAAAAGGGCTGACCAGGGCTGCTCATGAAATTAAATTAAAGCTGTTCTTTTAGGGTCAGAAAATCCAACCCCCTTGAACTACATTTATATTTATATATTTTATAATAAACCTTCATCAAACTATCTGTATACCAGTGTAATGTGAACTGCATGTGTAAAAGTTGGAGCTTAGTTATGTGGGCAAACATAAAGATGGAGACGTAGCTCCAGCGCTGCGCTAGCTTGGGAGACGATACACAACATTATGTCTGCCATCAAATTGCCAAGCCCTAGTGCAAAGATTAATGCCACCCCCATTTGCTTCAGGAGCCAAGCAATCTGTCAAAGGCAGGCATTTAAGAAGTAGTTTAATGAAAACAGCACGCATGGTTAGAGGTCTCATCTTTTTATTTATTTATTTATGTATATCTTTTCACTTACATCTCCCTTCCAATTCGCAGGAAATGTACAAAGCCAGCAAGTATGAGGTGTCCCCTGACATGAAGCATGTGCTGCTGGCCTACAACGTTGCGCCGGTGAGCTTCTCATTTGTTTACCTGTGTTTTTTTTTTTTTTTTTTTTTTTTTCAATTAGCAAACTGAAAAAAAATGTCAGCTGCCTCAAAAGGAGGAAGGAGAAGGAGGAAAGGGGCGTGCAGCCGTGTGGGGAACGTGGAGGGAGGAAAGGGAAAAAAAGTAATCATGGCAGGGCATGAAGGCCTGTCGCACACCGCTGCCTGTCATCAGCGGCGGCGGGGGCTAGCACAGCCGAGCAGAACTGTAGCGAGGGAGGCAGAAACACAAACAAACCCCTCGGCGCTGCACAGGCAGAAGCAGATGAGATCGACAGTGAGAGCAGGAGGTATTGGTCGGGAATTTATCATTTCTGTGCAGCTGTAGAAGAAAGTGCCCCGTGACTACATCGGCTCTGCCAGCCCCTTGATATGCATCAAAGCATTTCAGCTCCTAATATAGGTAGATCAGATATATTAAATCATTTGGCAAGCTGGTGTTTGTGTGTTCACTTTATTCTGCCTCGCCGAGGTGCTGTAGAGAGAATTTGTTTTTTGTTGTTAGTCTGTGAAGGATGCCTGCAGATATATAATCTCCTGTTATTGCCTGAGATGAACAGAAAACATTACGACACGGCGGAGTGTGTTGTACTGCATGTGTTTGCATTTATTATCCATCCAAACCGCCATCACTTTGATGGATGACAGCCCTTCCTCCTATATGTTCGCCGTAGCAGCACACGGTGTAGATCAAATACATATTAAACACAGTGTTTGCATAATGTACATTTGAATGGGAATGTGTCCCAAGGGGGAAGTGATTTACTGCACTTGTGCACCTTTTAATGAATACTGAACTTTTGGTGCGCGAACAGGGGATGAAAGAAGTTGCATTCTCCTGTTAAAGCAGAACTCACTGTACACAGCATCATTGTGCACTCTGTTTATAACAGATCTGTTGTTTTCATGTCTCCCGTAAATATCTTGTTTCTATGTATTTTCTATGTAATGTAAAAATTATGTTTGAATGTGGGATGCAAAGTCCTCCATTCATCTTTCTCTCAGCTCCCTGCAGCTGCTTAAGACAGTAATACTATGCTATGCAATGTCTATATATCTACATAGTAACTTGCTACATAATAGTAAGGCATAGTTTGTCTGTGTTTGTGGTTATATGTCATCACGGCAGCATCTAATCTGCATTTTTGTCAATTCGATATGTCGCCGTTCTGCAATGACTACTGCTCAGCCCAAAATGTTTTACAGTTTCTAAAAGTAATAAAATCCAGATGAAACAATTGGAATATAAAATTGCAGGAAAACTTGCCTTTAGAAAAAAAAAGTGCTTCTTTTTGTTGTGTTTTATGTTCTTATTTCCGTTTCTGAAGCACGTTGTGATTTATACCTTGATAGATTGTCTGTCTATAAATAAAACTTCACTTGCTTGCTTTACTGAAAGAGGAATCAGAGCTCATTTGTCTGAGCTTTTATGCAGTGGGTCCAAACAAAGAAGGCCCTTTAGTGACAACATGATATTTAGGAACTGTTAGTTGGGCCCCAGCACTGAGCTGGTTCAAAAGGGTTGCAAAAGGTCACATGTATTGACACCATTTAAAGTTTTAAAAACAAGTTAAATCTATTGTTCAGCTTACAGGCAGCCAGTAAAGAGCCACAGATATGCTCACTGCTCCTTGTGCACCAGGAGCTTTCTCACTTGAAGTTTTTGTTTTTCCTTTCTGATGCCTGATTAAGGTGCACTGCTAAAGTCCAGTCTGGACTGGAATAAATCTTGTGTGACCTTTTATCAGTCTGCACGAGACAGGAAACTCCCGATCATACTCAGTTGTGCAAAGAACACTTGAGTTACTTAAGTATCAAAAGAGAATTCAGACTAGAATATGACACCTACTGCACATCTGCTGAAATGTTTTGTTTGATTTATTGTTCGTTTTTGATCAAGTACAAACCTGTGCATGTGATGACAAAAAAGAAAACACTGGATATTGAAAAGTTTTTGTTTTTTACAATGCCATCATAGCTATTGATGTACAAACTTCAGTGATTTAGGCTAGTATGAAGAAAACCATGGAAATGGCTCGATATCCTAGATATTCGATCTTAAATTAGAAAGTTCTTAAGATGTATTTTTTGTTGTTATCATTATGTTTGTCCAAACCAGTGCTTCTTGACCTTCTTTGGGCTAGTGCCCCCCTATCTTATATCCATTTCCCCTACTGCCCCCCATTGCTTATTGTTTACAATTTACCAGATCCTGACTCATCCTGTACAGATTGTGATTATAAAATTTGTGGTACTTCTTAAAAAGAAAGAATATGTGGGTCTGGAAGCCTTTTAAGACCAGGGGGAGACATTTAGCTACAAGCAAGAAACTAATCCAGGGGCGGCTGACATGAGGAACAGCAGCCTATTTATGTATAAAAGACACTTGCCTTACCAGGTGAGCTAAACGTTACCCTTAAAAGGCCACATTTAGATCCCATCCAGAGAATCTGGTTGAATGCCAGTGCAGACAATTTATTTGCATGATAAGAAACACCAATATTAGCCTGCAGCACACCAAAATGACCCCCCCCCAAAAAACACATAATAGCCTCTGCAAGCATTGTCACCCAAACAAAGCAAAAATTACATTCCAAAATTAATTCCAAAATTACTTTATATTCCACCTGAATATAAGTAGAAAAGTCTACTTTCTTAATTTGCGTTTGTTGGAAAAAGCAGATGAAGGTCCAAGTTATTTATTTAAAAGAAGAAAAGTGTTTTAGGCCATGCTAAAATATACAATATACTGCCTCTGGGTTCACTTCCTTCTGGACCATCGGTGTTTCCGGGTGAATTTGTGAACCAGCCCTTGTTTCTCCTCACACTGATTGATCAATAAAAGTGTCAATAATAAAACTAAACAATAGATTTCCAAGAATTTAAGAATGATGCTTCCAGTGCCCCCTGACAGCCTCTGAACCGACAGCCATACCACCCCCGTTGAGAAGCACTGGTCCAAACAAATGCACCTTTAGATTTACCAGGAATTTAAAATGAACAAGCAAATGAGAAAACAGTGTGAGAAAACTATATGATCGCATGATGCGCTGACTACTTCCCTCCCACTCTTCCTCCAAACCCACTGAGACCCCCAAACTGTTCAGCTGAGGGTCAGCAGAAATGGAAAGAGGCGTAGGCAAGTTAAAGATGAGGCCCTGATGTGGGAACATGAGAACTGGGAATGTGAGAGCATGACGGAGATAAAGGCGATGAACCATTGGAGCAAGTGTTAATTGGATACATCAGTGTAGTGTTTTTCCACCCTCTCGAGTGTTGCAGCAAGGGAACCCCTTCCGCTGGAGAAAAAGGGACGATACGATGGCTGTGAACTGCAGCGGGATGTTGATTATGCATCGTCTGATCCTAAGGGAGACGGCAGCTGTGGCAGGAAGGGGCTGTGTTTAACAAAAATGCCCTAAGTGCGTTCAAAATACTTTTTATGTGAGTGTGTGGCTATAAGATGGGCTATAAGTGTGTGAACTCACACTTTTCCTCCAACCCTGAGGGAACAGCCTTGAGACAGAGGCAGTTTTGAGAAAGACTTGTTATTATTGCACACCTTGTGCTTCCCCACTAATATCTGTGGATTTCTAGCATCTAATTCTTGTATGTTACCTGTCCAAATATCCTTTGCTTTTTGTTCAGCAACCTGTAATAACAAACTGAAGCAGTCATAACATCTCTCCCATAGCAACAATTTTTTTTTCCACTCTAACCGCAGGGCTCTCTCTTCCCTGGATGGTTATGGCATTGCCTGCTTTGCTGTAAGAAAATATAATCAAAGTTAGTATGACTGGGAGGATGAAAGAAATAGTACTTGCTTGCATGCAGGAAATTGGGATTCTAACATTCATTTTTGCTTTGTTAATCAGTGGGAGTTTGTGCACCAGAAAGAGCAACAACTAAATCCCATCAGAGGCCCCAGTTGCCACATGTCATCCTTCCGGCTGCAGGAAATGGATGTGCTTCATTTCGCTGCCCATAATATCTGCAGGGGTAACCACCCGGCTCCCCAGAGGGCATGCACTTCTGTATTAAAGCTGTCCATCGTCCTGGCTAGTCATGTCTCCTGTCTTTTCAAGTGACCTACCAAGGGGCCTGAGAGCAGAGGGAAACAAGGGCTTGTGCTGAAAGGGCTGAGATGTCTCTAAGCTCGAATATTGCTCATCTACGCGGAAGATTTGGCAACGAGAAAGCCAGAAACTTACGTCAAAATGGTTCAGAAGAATGTGCAAGATTGGACAGAAATTAGACTTTTTACAAAAAAATATTTTTCCACAGGGTGTTATGGGCTCCATGTTTTACTGTAGCATGAATATTACAGGGTTGCTGATTTCCTAAATCTCTGTTTTGGTGCCAGTTGATTCTCCCAAAAGGAAAAAAGAAAAGGCAAAACTAAGAGCATGAGACTGTTTGAGCAGCCAAGGTTTCAGGGATGAAAAACATTAATCTGTGCAACTCATATATGTCACATCATATTTGTAGAAATATTGCAAAACATCCGTTCACTATGACAGCCATGCAAAGGTCACTCATCGGCACTAATGCACATTAGAAAATAAAAATGAGTTTCAAATACCTCAATCGTCATATAATGACACGGATGACAGCATAAAATCGGCTTGAGTGCAACGCAGAGGCGAAAACGGCGAAGGAGGTTATGTGCTGGAGTATTTTGAGAGTGGGGGAGAGCATAAACGAGACAGCCTGCCTGGCTGCGCATTCATTTCCAACTTTTAGCAGCATGGTGCAACAAAAATGTTTGCTCATTTACTTATGTTGTTTATTCATGCACAAGAAAAAGCTTCGAGAATATTGAAAAGGCCATAAAAATGTCAAGTAAGAAACATCTCGGCGTGCCTCAACATTTACTGGCGAATATGCACATTTTATATTACCCTACGTTATTAACAAATGTGTTTTGATTGGAACCATGAGCATGATTGCAAAGTTAGCTCATTGCAGCTTCAATTGTAACGAGCAGCACTATCACAATTTCTTGTGTGCACTGTATTCTATCATCCTGGAATGAATCCCTTTATCCCACATTGTCCTTTGCTATTGTACATGTATACTTTATTGTTTTATCAATGTTTCCCAGAGAGTAATGGACATCAACATCTGATACTCATCTATAACTCTCACAGCTGCCCTAAAAATGTCATTGTAGCAACAGCACATCTCCCTAAGGGCCAGTACCCTCCCCTCTGCTGCACCACTGAGAGCCTTGTCTGCTTTCTCGCCTATTCCCTGCCTTCCTCACCCTTTCAACTTGTGCTGGGAGCTGAGGCCTGTTTTTTCTTCCTTTTTATTTTTCTTCACTAAGCACATGATCAGACCCGTTTTTTAAACAAAGCCTTCAAGTGATGTAACTTAGTGCTTTGACTGGATTGTCGCCTTTGTTGTTGACGCGGACGCCACGGCTCTGTTTCTTGTTAGTGATGTCTCATACCCCCAGAAAAAGAGGGAAAAAGTTGCGATTAGGATTTCAGCAGAAGTGAAACAACTTTAGGGTGCGACTATCAAAGAAAGATTTATATTGTATAAAATGTCTCTGCCGTTTAGAAGCAGTTTTTTTATATGTGCCACTCCTGTCTTTCAGAAAGACGTGGTTATATCATGTAGATCACTAACCTTGTGCTAACAGCATCTTCCATCTTGTGTTTCTTTGCAGCCTCCCTGTTAGTTTGCCATCAGCTTCTGTTCTGATTACGGAAAACTGCAGCTTATCATCCTCTGCACACCTTAAAAGTGAAGCATCTAATCCTTCTTGACAACAGGACAGATTAACCGGAGGGACGTCACCTTTTGTCAGCTTCAGTTCTCAGACACATTTGTACTGTTTTTAATTCTGTGAAGAAAAAGCTCCACGTAAGCGGTTCCCTGAGGTGATAATACATATTTTTAGCAACACCTGAGTCTATTGTTCCCAGAATAGGTTCATGATGGACATACCCTAATGAGACATCAGCCTAGTTGCAAAGCTGTGTTTTTTCCGAACAGTGTGCGAGCGAGTCTCCAGCTCAGACCCGGTAGGATTCCAATTTATCCCACACAGCTGGATGTCATTGTTCGATCAGCTCCATAAGGAATGCACCAAGGCTGAATGACTTTGCCCTTCATCAAGACAGACAAGAATAAAGTTATAGGACACCCAGAGTGCTGGGTATGTCATGAATTGCGATTCGGTAAATAAACAAGCAAAGTTCTTTTAATTCTAGTCACAGCCGGGATAGTTAGAATAAAGCATGCTGGTTGTCCGTGCGTAGAGGGGGAGCTGGGAGAGCAGGGGAGAGCAGAGAGAAAAGAAGTGCAGCTGCAAAATCACCTCCATGGCCCTGATTTGTCTTCCAACCCATCTCTGCGACTCCCTCAGGAGAAGCTTTGCTGCACTCTGTTTGTTCTTGCTTTGTTCTCTTCCTCCTTTTCTGTGGTGCTTTCCTTACCCCCTCCTTTACTTTTTTTTCTCATTTTCCTCCTGCTGCTCGCTTTCTCTACCTCGTTGGCATCTTTTCTACCTCATCTTACAGTATATCCTATATGATCCATGCATTATTGAAAATTTAAGACTGTCAGGCATACATGCTCCTTAATCATGCATACTGTGTATCATCGCTTGAAGTTTTCTATATTGCTCTCCTCCCTCATTGTTCCCAGCGTTCGGCTCCCGAGTCAGAGAAGACAGCAGAAACCAACCCTTGACAGAAAGAGCTTTTATCTCAAGGAAAAATACTTGTTCAGTCACTCATATGAGTGCTGTGCTAATTAGGTTTTGAGAAAAAGGTACGAGAAAGTAGCGATTTTCAATTACTTCCAATATGAATCATTAGTCATCTAATTTGCTGATATTATATGAGGTAGCTGCATAATGGTGGTATGAAAAATGATTACCTCCTGAGGCTTCCAGCTGTACAAGAGGGCTCGCATCAAGCTATTTCTCCACATGGAACATTTCGGGGATGGATGGGATCCAGAAGGGCACCGCTTTGAGAATGATAGAGATAAATTAGACATCCAGTGGGTTATTTCCTTCTGTTTAGCTGTTTGCTTTTCTTCAAAAGCTAGGTTTTGATATTCATCACGTCCTATTGGCCGAGTTCTCAGGACAAGACTGCTCCAACGTCTCCCTTCTCGAGATTTATTAAGAGCAGATTGAGCTTATCAGTGTGACCCAGATAGATGGAGGACAAGTGTTGCAGAGGTCGGTCTTGTTTAATTCCACTGAGTCATGACCACTAAAGAAAAATGTAGACTTTATAAAGACATAGATCAAGTTCACAAGACTTCTGGCTCCCCTGAGAGTTCCCAGATCTAGCTGAGGAGAATCCTGTAAAGATCCTGGTAAATTACTCTCTCACTAGCCTCGGGGAATGTGCTGCTCCAAAATAAGAATGGCCTCCCTTAGTGCTCAATGAGGATATATGATTCAGTGGTGATACAGCAATAATCATTTGCACTTCAGGGAGCTGCAAAAATGTTTTGACTGTGATGCTAACCTGTCCTAATAGATCTCATTGCAAGCGGTCTCTTCAAGCATGTAGCTGAGATGAAGAGTTTAGTGCAAGCTTTGCTTAGGGGAAGGAACATTGCAGCAGTTGGTTGTGTTGCTCTGTCCTCTTAGTTTGTGGTTATGTGATGTGAGGAGAGTGCTCTTTTGGGGATAGTGTTCCTTTGTTTGACTGTGGGCCAAATAACCTCTGACACTAATGATGATGCTCCCGAGACACTACAAAAGAGATAGCGCAAGACCCCGGGACCTCATCCGCGTCCTCTAAATCCTGTTTGATCATAACTGCGATCCAAATGGCAGACCTGCAACTAAATCTCTACTTAGCTATATAACACACTGCTTTTTCTCAGCCTGGACCAATCACATTTCAGTGCACACACGATTAACAGAACAAATTCAGACTCTGAAAGATTCTACGAGTCTTCCGTCAGAATGGATAGTAAACAGAAACCTTTTTTTTCATCTTTGTAATCCCATTTATGCAACATTTCCAGTTTATTTCAGCAGACTTCATGTTTATTCTACTATTCATTTACTGTAAGGGTTATGACTTCAATTAACATCACATTTGAGCAATGCATAACTAACTTATTAGTTCATGAGGAGTTACATATTAGGTATTTGTCTTATATTAGGGATTTTGCATTTGCATTAACAGGTATTTGTATTTACATAGATGCTTTCCCAGCTCATTCTGATTGAATACCAGAGCCAGTAAAAATATGTGCATTTTTTTCCAACTAAGCCCCTCCTGTTGTAAAAAGCAGTAGTATTATGCCCACTGTAATGGAGTTGATTAAAATGCAGTGCATTTAAATTGTCAAAGTTAAGTGGGAAATATGTAAAATATTTCAACTTGGATGTAAACATTGCTTCGAAATCCAAGATGCTAATATGAACTTTATTGGTCTTTATCAATATATTTCAAAGCACTGTTCGACTTCAAGCTATTAATGGATACAGCACTGTTGACTATTATTTTTACTGTAACAGGAAACGGCATTCCAAAATGTGAACCATTAAAATGAGCATTAGCATTAACAATAATGTAAATTTGTAGATGCTCAACTCCAGAGAAACATCCAGTTATAGCCTTTTGCCTGTCTAAACATGATGATTAGTGATTTTTCTTTTTTTTCTGAGGGTTTCTATCTTGCTTTAATTTTCTTATTTTGTGATTTTACTTT
>JBBDHI010000012.1:6493934-6504237 GCA_037177115.1 Craterocephalus stercusmuscarum | reverse complement strand
AAAAGTGGATTTTGCATGATATGTTCCCTTTAAAACATCAGAACCATGTCAGAACTACATCTATCATGGCATAAAAAAGAGCACGTCATCCACTGTCTTATTTACAGATCTACACCTTAGACTAATGCAAACCTTCCCATCCCATGTGCTCCTTGTGTGAACAGGTCTCCTCAAATAAGGCCTTTCTAATCCAAGCTCAGAGCTAATGCAAAATTCAATACCATGTAGTTAATTTATTTTAAACATGAAGACATGTATGGCACTTAAAAGGACTGCATATATAGTATAATTTCTGATCACATCACTGCAGTTTGCTTTCCATCAGGGGTGTCAAACTCTGGTCCTCAAAGGCTGCTATCCTGCAGGTTATAGCTGCTTCTCTCTTATACTCCTGATACAAGTCAAATGGATCCAAAAGCTGTTTGTCAGCTTCTGCACAATGACCCATTCATTCCAGTCAGGTGTGTTGGATCAGGCAAAGATTTTGCAGCCTTCCAGGAGTTTTACATCCCTGTTCTACATTGTTGCATGTGGTATTATTAACAAACAGATGGTTTTTGACCTGAAAAATGTAGAAAAGTAAGGAAGAACAACAACGTAAGGAATCCAAAAGAAGAAAAGATAAAAAGAAGAAGGAAAAAATGATTACAGTAGACATTTCTAAGACCAGTCAGAGGAGAATGACACTCACAATGAGACCGATGACTCCACGTGGCCCCAGAGCTCCCAGTTCACCCTGAGCAGGAAGAAAGAAGGATTAAAAATATATTGTCATACTTGTGAGTAGAGCTGAAGGTGTAGCACATTTGTGAAATATACAGCTCTTTTTCTCTATTAATTCTGGTGATTAGTAGCGTTTTTCTGTTTTTGTTTTTTTCCCCGCGAGTTAAGCACAGTCAGAAAAAGAGTAGCGTGCCAACATCCTGTCCGAGCCAGCGCACAGTGCAGGGACGGCGGACACAGAGCAGCACAGTGTGGCCTTCCTGTCGCCTCCTGCAACTCTTCTGAATGAAAGGAGATGGATTTAGCCAAATGGAACATTCCCTCTTTCCTCTGGAGGGAGAGGAAATGAAGCCTGGAGGAGACTCTCGGAGGTCAGCCAATCTAACTATGACCTTGTCAGTCACAAGCAACGAGGGTCAAACTAAAGAACGAGGAGCGCTGAGTGAAAGTGCGGCTGCTGCCCTCATATCAGAGTGGATTATGATGGGTGGCTGACTGGCTGGATCAGTCTGCTTCACAGTCAGCTGTGACTGATAAGATGTTGCTTTAAAGCCATCTGCAAACACGTTTTAACAATGTTGCGCCGCATTTTTCCTTGAACGGTGCGCTCGTTTAACGGGAGCAACACTAAATGATAAGTGATCCTGCAGCAACCGTTTCTGCTTGCTTCTGGTTTTTTTTAAGCTGTTTGGCCTCTGAAGAGGCGCTTTAAGCTGTATTTTTGGATGGAATGTGCTAATAAAGCTACATTGTGTGATGAGAATGCAGTGAAACATGAACTATGAACTTTATATTTATTTACATGAATCCCAGTCATTACAATGTGATGGTCCGACATTTTCTTTTACTTACTGGGTTCCCATCAGGGCCCGGAGGTCCCCTCTCTCCAAAGTCACCAAGAAACCCCTGGGGATGAGCGAAATGGTCGTGTTTACCAAGTCAACATGTCAAATTGGATAGATTTGGAAATCACATGGTTTATCGGTGCAGTTATTACACCAAACACAGGGGATCAACAAAGTGTTTCCCAAAACAGAAGCTTGCAGAGTAAGTCCAAGCAAATCCCATCCCAGGGCTTTCATTCCTGGGGGACCGGCAGGAAATTCCACGGCTGAGCATTTCCAAGTGATGAATGTGTGTGTGTGTGTGTGTGCGCTGCCAGGGAAGTGCTGAGCGGCCTGCGAACCAAACCCCCAGGACGTTCCTAAATGGCTGAATAAAGCTGCTTGGCCCAGGAACTGCTGACTGAGGCTTTTTTTTTTTTTTTTGCTGGGTGCTCGTAATTCCATTATAGAGGCTGAACAAGAGGCGTTATGCAGGCACGAGGCCACACGCTCACCGTGTGCCTGTCAGTACGCCAAGGTCAACACTCAACCTGCCACACATCACTTGCCTATAGATAAAAGGCGAGCGCTGCGGAGAGGCAAATGATAGATGGCATAATAGCAGGAAGATCGTCTTCATCCACTGTCTGCAGACAGAAAGCAGGAAGGGGGGACTCAATGACACACCTCGGGAGATGAAGGACACGGGAATGAGTGTGTGCCGAGCTGCCTCTTCGCAAACGTGGAAAAGTTTGCCGCTCTCCAAAAGACGCCAATAACCGGCTCAGTTTGATCAGAGAAGCGTGCGAGCGTTTGTTCCCGCACGCTGACATCTGCATCCTTTAAGTTTGGGAAGACCCTTCTCATCCCGAGATCTGTGCGGCTCAGTCCTTCCTCACAGCCGCGCTCAAAATATAACTCGCAAGATAAATGGTGTCTGTATGGCTGACACAGGAAAAAGCGCAGCAGTGAGATGTCACGGATTGCAAAATAGTCCATTTAAAATGTAGTTTTTCGATCTGTTTTAAACATCCCGATCCCCTCTTTTATCTCAGTTACAGTCAGTTACATTGTTTTGCTGCTGAGTCAGGACAGAGGGGAAAAAACTTCGAAAAAGTAACTGACCTCACTTTTCAACACAGAGGAAGATGAATGGCTTTGCTATCACGTCCTTACTTTTAAACCTCAGTTGCATAACATAAAAAATCATGTACAAGCAGCCTGAGCCTGGGAAATATCTCACTCATACGTGTGGTTATGTGCAGCGTCTGTATTTTCCATGTTACCCTGAAAGGACGGGAAATTTATGAACTTCCAGGCACCAGTGACGAAAGATTTTTCTGGTCTGCGGGTAGAGCCTCAAGAGGGCCAAACCCACAACTGACCCCATCCCCCATCCTATCCGTCTGATCCATTACAAGAACATAATGAGCTTACAGTCCAAAACACAAGTTTCCTAATCAACATCAGCCAGAAAACATGATTCATACATATCTATATAGGCATTTTTAAATGATTCTTTGTGTATCAAAACATGGAAAACTACTGATGGTGCCACAACAAAATGAACTTTTCATAATTTCAGGTTACTTGTTACATGAAACTGTCCATAGTATTGGTCTGTAGTTAAATCCCATAGATCACAAGCATTACATCCGCCATAAGGCTGCATTAGAAGTATGTTGAGAGAAAACTTTACCGGCCTACCCATCTTGCCCTTCTTCCCATGAACACCAGGAATTCCCTAAAAACAGGACAGAAAACAGAGCGGAGAAACACTGAGATGTTTGAAAGAGATAAGGGCAAAATGTTTCATCTTTTCATCCAATAGTTTAGATAAATCAATTAGAATTTCTTCTTAAATGCCATTAATGAAGTTAATGGATGGACTAAATTAAAGCATGGACAACATTTTTGGTTTTAGATGAACTGACAGGGGATAAAATTATATTTTATTTTATTTTTTAGATAGTTGGCAAAAATACTTTTCTAGGACGTCCAGTATCAGATCAATGTCTTTATCATTTGATCTCAAAAGTGCTCAGAAAAAAAGGAAAATTGGACGAAGACTTTTGATGTGAGATCATTTTGTCAAGCTGAATCAAAAATGTGCAGCCCTAGTTTCAAATCTCCGGTCTCTGAGTTTAATGGGAATTCGAATTATAGTTGGGTTTAAGTAAATTTAGATCCATCTTCTGTACTTTAACATTATCCAGGACAGTAGATGAGTTGTGGCGTGAGGCTCGATCCAACGCCGCATGAGGGGACTTTTTTTCTACTTGAAGCTCTGAATACTGATTTAGTGAAATCTGCCTGAAGTGTATAATTTCTGCAGCGATGAAATGTATTCTTAAGCCATCGTTTTTGCCTGTGGACAGTCATAATGCAGGCCTGAAGTCATTTACGCTCACGGCCACTAATACTCACTCTCTCCCCATCAGGACCGGGAAAGCCAAAAAGCCCGGGGATCCCAATGTGACCCTGAATAGATGAGGGAAAAAGATGGAGCAGAAAGAGGCGCATAAGGCACAGACAGAAGGAGGATAGGTGGACACAATGAGACTGAGGGAAGATGACAGATGTTCAGGAGCGATAGACGTCAATGTTGCTAACAAATTCACTTTAAAGACTTTGTGATCTGTTTCAGTTCTGACAGACTTTAGTAACAGCGGACTTGTCTTGAAGAACCAAGCCTTGAAGCAAGTGTATATGCCCATGGACTGCATGGTGCTGGCTTCCACGATGTAGTCCAAGGGCACATACCCTCCCATCAGGGATCTCTGAAGACCTTGGTGCAAAACCTGCCCAGCGGAAAAGCAGAAATAACAATGGCATTAAATTTAAAGCTTCCATCTGACAGCATAATGGTTACACTCTGCACCAGAGTTGAACAGTTTTACGATATTTGGCCAAGAGAACCTTACTTGACACACTAACCAAACCATCTGTCATCATCATCAAAGAGTTAACAAGGGCAGACGAATGCTGTTTATGACACGGCCCCTTTTTTATGTAGCCACACTGGTTAGGCAGGCATTTCACAGTTCATTTAAGAAAGTGAAAGTTCAACAGAGTTATTATACAGAGAGGAAGCAGCCTTTCCTCCACCGTGGCTGCCAAAGGAAGTGGAACGAGGGTACATTGTTGGAATATAAACCACAAATACAAGGAAATGTGTGAGATTTATAGCATTTAGGTTAAAGACAGTTGCTATTAAACTTAACCAGTTTGAAAGTAAAGTTTCATTTACAGGGTAAAGACACCGCTTTCAACAGTCTGCTTATGACAAAAAAGGAGGAAAAAAGTTCACATTCTATGTGATCTACTTACCCTGACTCCTTTTGGCCCCATTCTTCCTACAGGCCCAGGTAAACCCTAATGTAAAAAATGATAAAACAAATTTATCTGCTTAAAAACAGTCGCAGAGCTCATTTCTTGTCAGACTTGTGCTCTGGTTGTGGTTCTTTTTATTCAACCAGGCAAAACAAAGAAGTTAAAGCGAAGGGAATAAGCAAGAAGTAGCATCATGGCTGTCATTTGCACGGCTAACACTTGAACACAACATTTAACGGGGACACTGCTAGCCCATCCGCCTGTGCAGACAATCTCTCAGCTCAGAAGATTCCCCACAGTGCCCCTACATAACACATGCAGCCTCAGTGATTCACAACCTACAAATGGTAGGGGGTGCTAAAACCTAATCCATCACACATCATTAAGTGTCTGAAGGAAGCCGAGTTCTGACTTGGTAGTCTACTATGGCGGAGAGGCAGAACTCCACTTTATCTTGAACACTTAGGGACGAAAGTGAGTGAACGGTCGTCCGGCTGTTTTTGGAGTTTAATTTCACTTAAAGCCAAGAGGGAACAGATTTTAAATGCAAAGCAGTACTAGTGCTCTCCAGCTCCGATTTCTTCCATTTAAGGCTATGCCAACAGTCGGGGCAAAGACTAACATTCAGTTTGGAAGAAAAGAGGAAGTGTATTTGAACCCAGGGAGCTATGGCATTAGTTACACTTTTATTGCCTTTTCTCTCTTCAGGGTAGAGTGCTCACTACGGAAGCCTTTTGACATTTTATTTCCTTCACTAGACCAGGAGCATCTACGGCTGAATTCCGCCACAGGTCCTACTCTACACATTTGCAGGGGCCTTTCTGAAAAGCTAACATTTTATTTGGATTCACCAAATTAGGTTTCATGATGTAGATGCTGGAGGCTAAGATTTTTTTTTTTTTGCTTTTATTTTGTATCCAAAATCCAAAATAGATGTTATGGTTCCCTGTGTGCAGAAACATACATACAATAATTCAAGAAGAGTTCAACACTCCCCTTTCTTTCCCCTGAAATCCATCATTTTGTCAAAATAGAGGTGATAGTTTCAGTCTGCGTTTATTGTTGCATCTATTCCAAGAGTGTTTGTGTGTGTGTGTGTGTGTGGCCCTGCTCAATCATCACTGCAACACTAGATTTACTGCACCTGCCTGCCAGGATAGCCTTTGGCCCCAGGGCTTCCATCATCTCCCCGTTCACCCTGTGGAGACAAAGACGGTATAGAAATCAGCAACAGGCGAGGATGAGACTGCATGCAGGAAAGGGAGGCGAAAAAAGGACTGAAAGATGGAGGGAAGGGAGTAGTTCTTTTCCAAAAATATACATCTTTTAGACACACATGGTTTCTGTTGTATCCTCGCCGAGTTATTAAAGCACAATTGAAAGAAATTGCTGCATTTATGAAGTAATAATAGGAACTTGATCCAATTACGGATTTGGGATTTGCCCACTTTTCCATCCAGGCCCTTTGTTTATTCTCATCAGTGTTGTCGAAGGAAAGGGACGCCACTACAGGCACCGTTCTATTAATCTGACAGTAAGTGTGATTACAATGCGGTCAAGCCAGATGCCATTATGGCTGCTTTGAAAACAGTTTTGCATTAATACATTCGTCCTCATCGATGCATAGTTTTACACATGAGTCACTCACTCCGTATGCTGAGACCAAACCAAAATGCATCCCTCTGAGTGGAAAGTTTAATATAGGAGCAAAAGAGGGTTAATTAGTAAAGGCATGCAAGAAATTACAGGCTCTTCATATAGTTTATTTAAAGCAGACCATGTTCATTTTACTTTGGGAGCAGTTAGAGTTTGTTTATGTGTTCTCAGAGTCCTTTGAAAACCAAATAGTTAAAGGGATACTGTGTAACTTCTGGCCACTAGGGGGCGAAACCTGTTACTTCCCACAGGCCACATGACATTGTTGCAAAATTAAACGGTCTCTCTCTTTCTGGGCTCCTCAGACTCAGTGTTCACCTTCTTACTTGACTAACTTTCAAAGAAAAAACGTAACGAGGCTTTATAGCTGAAGAGCAAAGTGCTACAGGTCACATGATCCATGAGAGACGGATCCGCTCGAGTTGCATGTCTAGTTTTTGAAGAGGGCAGCCCCCTCAGCGCACCAAAAGGTGTCAAACACTGAAGTGACCCCAGAAATCCTCCATTAATACTCCCAGTAGGCTGATATTTGGGTCAAAAGCCAGAATTTGTGTTGCATTTCAGTTTTAGTTTTTATCTTTTCATATATACTTTTGTTCACCCCGTTTGCCTACAATACACAAAAATAAGCAAAAAAAGAACAGTAAATTCTAAGCCATTAGATGAAACACAGCGTCAGCATACTGCAAACAGCAGAGGGCGATATTTCAGGCAAGCACTTCATAGAGTCTTCACATTGCCATTAATCCACGAATTTGCAGGCTGGTGGAGAGGGGCAAGAAACTGTCAAGAAACATATCAATCGTCAGCTGAAGACACGGAGAAAAACTGCTGAATGATGCACACGGACACCTAACAGGGCTATTTTTGGCATTTTTATGAAGCATTCCTTTCTAGCTTTCCACCAGATAAACCCAGAGGACAGTCCATTTTTTCTGTTTTATAATAAATCTAATTCGTTGTTGAGCATAATAAAGTGAGGCATTACAGAAGTTGTACAACAAAAATGGTCCAACCGAGCTGTCAACAATAACTAATCAAGTCTTTAGTCGTAAATGCAAAACCTAGAGATTACAGCAGAAACAGATAATTTTTCAATTCCCTTTTTACTGTGACACGGCACATTCCTCAAAGAGATATTACAGAGGTTCTGGACTGTCAAAGGATCGAAAGGAGGAGGAGGATGTCGTGGAGGAGTGACCTGTGCAGTTTGAACTATTTTGTCCGCTTTTACCTCTGCCAAAAACTTTCTTGCACTTTTCCCGCCAATATTCCTGAACTAAAAATATCCAGTGTTGGGACCACACAGTGTTTGTGCCCATGCTTTCTCCTGAACTGTTACTATGAATAGAGATACATGCTGAAGTTTCAGGGAAACTATTTTAAACCCTCGTCTCTTCACTTTGAGCACATATAAGCTGAAATAGATCCTTCTATCCATTTCCAATATCCACTTTATCCTGTCGAGGGTCACAGAGGGGGAACTTCGCCCAGCTGCCATGGGGGTGAAGTAAAAACTGCATGATAACAATCCCTGCTAAGGTCTATTTAGAATAAATTAACATAACTTGAATACACAAAACTTCCAAAGAGCTGAGCTCTAATAACACCTTTTTAATGTGAGACAACTGTGCTTAGTCTGTTATAGAGCCAGCAAGAAAAGATCATGCCTATTTTGAAGGAAATAGAGTAGAACTCGAAATATAATAATATCAGAGCCACAAAACGTCCAATACAGATTCTCTAAAAATAATTCCAAGTTAGACGTCACACAAAGTGGAATATACACAGTGACCAACACTAAATAGCCAGGTCTCCTAAGCGCTCCAGTCAGATGATTTTTCTTTTATTATTCAATCACTGATTGTCCAAGTAACTGGTTGTTTATTTGAGCTCATTTTAATGGCACAGATTTTAAGTGGGTAAAGTTCATTAATATACCACTTTTCAAAGGTCCTTCAGGTTTTAAAAAGTTAAACACTTGTTTCTTTAAAAAGGTGAAAGAAAAAAACATACTCACAGGTTCACCTGGGAGACAAGGAGGACCAGGGTAGCCTTTTTGTCCCTGTTGATAGAGAAACAATCAAATCAAGGGTTTTGCAAATCCAACTCAAAAATTCTGTAATACATCTGCTGTTCAGAAGTGACTTCTGAAATGAAATAACGTAATCAGACTGAATGAAATGTGCTTTTGGTAATAAATTTATAAACATGATCCTTAGAGACCGTTTCTTTTCTGCTATGCTGCAGATGAAGCTATAGATTCATTAGTCAGACAATAAAATATCACGACCATAATCATAATGAGGTCTTGAGAGAAGATAATACAAGTCTTGGGTAGAAAATATAACATATTTTTGTTACTGCAGTATTTACCACTTTGCGTTTAAGAGCACCACTAACACTGCACTGCAGGAGCTGGGATTACTTTGCAAGCATTTCAAATTGAGAACTTAATCTGCTTTCCTCTAAAAAAGTTCAATAAAATAACTAAATAAAAACCTGGAAAGCTTAGTTTATAAGGCTCCATGGGAAAGGAAATGTAATAGCTGTGAACTAATAGACCACTTATCAGTATTGACTGCTCAACCCTGAAAAAAAAAACCCTATATAAGTCCATCTCAAAAACAATGCGATCTGTATTTATTGTAGCAGCGCAGCCACTTGGTCTTGTGTTTATCTAATCATTGCCACCTCTGCACTTTGACAAAACAATTTACAAACATATTTCATTAATAAAACCAGTAAACCAATTAGGCAGTCACTCCTGAAACCCCAAAAGGGTAATTGATGGTCATCTTCATGCACGGCGGTCTCAAATGAGCGTGCCAGCTGGTCGCTAAATGTATTAATCTTATCACAATCAAGACGTACAGCAGCATGGACAGAGTAGCGCAGAGTCATCTCGAAGGAATGAACACATCTGTCCTCTCAAGTGTAAAATCATTAGCCACCAGCTGTGTTGGCCTATCAGCAGCAGAGCAAGCAAACAACAGGCGACAAAGGCTGAAAAAACTAGAAACAGTGTAAACAAATAACTCTCCAGACAATGCACCCTCAAATCTCTTTTCAGGGTGAATGTATGAGAATTAAGCTCTACTAACACAAATGGATTTAGAAGATCTAAAGTAAGACAGAGGCATTCTTGGAAAGCTGTTTCACTGAGTTTGTGCACGTCTCAATGCAGTTTTGTAAAATGCAACTTAATTTGAGACTTTGAAACAGGACTCGGCTTATTTCAACATAAAATGTATTTGCTTTCCTTGTTGTGTGTGTGGGAAACAAGAGAAGTTTTTTATTCTTCTATGTTCAGAAAATTGATATTTCTTTAACCCCTTTAATGTTTACATTAAAAGCAATGGAAAACTGTTTTCATCTTTTAATTTCCTTGGAAAATATATTGAGAATCAAATGGTTGAGACAGCAGTAAACAAAACAGTAGCAAACGCTAAATAATTTGAACTGTTATTTACTTTTTTTAATACCAAAACCAAGTGTGAGAAGTGGCAGCAGGTTTACTTCCACAAATTCTAAATAAGATACATTAGAGTCACTGAAAAATAGAAACACGGGCAGGGTTAACCTGAAGTTTTCCCCTGAAAATTTGAATTAAAGGATTTTTTTGTTTGTTTAAAGGAGGATTTAGAGCTACATTAAAGGAATACTCCGCCCTCAGAATGATGTGCCTTTATTTGTTTACTCACCCCCGTGCTGATTGACACTTTGGAACCTTTTCTTGATATTCATCATGTAGCCGGAGATATGGG
>JBBDHI010000012.1:6330693-6342652 GCA_037177115.1 Craterocephalus stercusmuscarum | reverse complement strand
CTTTGAAGTGTGGATGGGAGGAGAACAGGATGCAAAGTAAGCGATTAGATGGAACTGAGCTGAACATGCAGCAGCAGGTCAGACCTCTTCCACTCTCACACTCCTGATGTGTTCTGCTTCACTCTCAGTTTGGTTTGAGTCGCTCTGCCTTTGGTCCAGTCTGACGGATGCTGGAGCATGTCGTCTGTGTCTATGTCACATGTCACCTCTGGGGTGGGGTGGGGTGGGGTGGAGGGGTTTGCAGGGGGGGACTGAGTGTCATCTGTTGGCATGGCAACTTGCAGCCTTACCCGGCCGGCCGGTCCAGTGTGGAATGCGCGGGAAGTGAAAAAAGGGGAGGGGGGTGTGTTGCAGGGGCTAACTGTCACGTAGCGGCGGACGCTGTCTGCATGTGGGCTCCGTTCTGAAGCTGCGCATGGGGGTCGCTGTTTGAGTCAGCAGGCAGCATGAGGGCCTCCCCTTGTTCCACAAAGTGCCCTGTCAGTAACAGTCAGCCCTTCTCTCTCTTCCACACCCCCCCCGCCTGGCTTTGTAAAGGGCCACAAGCAGGTGGGTTGTCATGGAGACGCACATGCCCTCCTCTCCTTTCCTCCGTCCATCACAGAACGCAAGTAGGAGCCGCTGCCAGAGTCCACTCAACACGCACACATGCAGACATAAACACACACACACACACACACACACAGGGGTGATTCCTGTGGGAGGTGGAGGGTAAAGTCAGCGTCCTCTCATTGATTTGTCATAAAATGAAAGTTAAGTTTGCTTTAATCGATTGTGGAAGCAACAACACGGACGTCACGACTGTCAGTGATTACTGTGAATGTTTAATGCCCATTAAACCCTTGTAGCTAATCGCATATAAAAGGAGGAAGTTTGACTAATAGATTAAAATGCCAAATGCAACTTAATGTTTCTACTAAGTGTTCCTCAGAGCGTGGAGGATTTGATCCTAATGTTTCTTCGTGCAGAGCAGCTTCAGCTCGGATGTTCACTTGACAACATCTCAGCTGAATGAAGTTCAGGACATTTCAAAACATTAACTTTGCTTCTGGTTGATCAGCTCGTGTGTTAAAGGTTGCCAACGCGTCTTCCTGCAGGATCCTGTTTCTCATGACTTCCTGTTCATGTGTTAACAGTTTTAGTAGTTGTTTACTTTGATAAAAACTTGATGATTTTAGATAAAGCAAGATAACCCTTAGCCATGAGAGTACCACCACTGTGTTTCATGTTATTTAAGCTTCCTGAGCTGCTGATGAGCAGATTAGCTACAGGTTAACATGAAGATAAACTTTAATTAGTGAGAGAGGCAGTTAGCTGCTTAGAAGTTGGTAAATTCCATTTCTTTGTGAAATATAATAATATATAATATAATAATAATAAACCTGTAAACATGTGATAATCACACTGTTCTCTCATAAAACAAGATATAGAGCATTTTTATTACAGTAGGGGGGGACTATAATTTAAGCACAGAGAAAAAGTTGTAACTCCTGCTTGTTTGAGGTGCTTTGAACTTCTATAACTTTACATATTTTTGTAGAAACCTAAGTAAATTTTACAATCAAATTCCCACTGAAGCTTCTTATTCACATTGGGATTTTTACTGTTTCCACTGTCAGACTGATGAGAGTATCATGACTAAAGCTAGCTTATAGCCATTTACAGCATTTTCAGAATGTCACACTGCTCTAAAAAAAACTTTTCTTTTTTACCACAGCAAAATCTGGAAACAAAACAATCTAACATAAAAATGCCTGTGAAGTGAATATAATGGCATGCACGATAATCTCCCAGAGTTGTTGTCCATGTTCATGCAGAAATGTTTACGGTGAAATCACTGACAGATCTTCCTATAAATCTCAAAGGTATAAATAGGAGTAAATGCACAAATTACAATACCAAAAGTTCAATAGATAAAACCCAACATATAGAGTTAATAAATATGGATTATTTAAATTGCACCCCTCATGATTAGTCATGTTAGATGCTTGTATGACTCAGCTGTTTGCTGATTGTGGGTTACTTTGCCTTTGACTTGACAGAGAGGTTAAAAACAAGGGAGTCTCATATGTTTACTGTTGAGGGGCCGTATTTCCTGGCTGATGTACTGTCTAATGGAGGAGGTCGAAGGAGGGCTCCAGGGCCGCTGTGAAAGTCTCCTCTGCCTGTTTTTTACAGACGAAATGAACGACCACCAGAACACACTCTCCTACGTCCTCATCAATCCCCCTCCTGACACCATGCTGGAGCTCAACGACATCGTGTGAGGATCTGTTCATCTGTTGTCTCTGCTGCGTGACATGGCTCACCACCTACAGGGATTACATTAAGATTTCTCTCTGACACAAGCAGCTTAGATTGTTTTTATTAAGGTGTTATTGCAGCTCTTTGGCCACACTTTCAATCTTTGAGATGCAGACCCTGATTAATGGCTCCACAAAATAACTAATGCATCTTTTTTAATAGAAAATCAAGTATTCTTTTCAAATTGCAAACTTTCCTGTAGTTTATCTAAATCCTATTAATACAAGCATTTCAAAGGAAAAGTAACTATAGAATAGTGAAATAAGTTAGTTAAATAACTGACTCAGAATCATGCAATCTTCTCTGCACCTTGCAGATGTTCTAGACCTGCACTGAAAGTTTCTTAAATCTTTTGCAGGAGGCAAAATACATCTGGAGAATATGAAGCAATTTGTAATTTTAGATTTTATTCTTGTCACACTCTGCAGGTGTCTGGTTAATATTGACTTTGTCCTTCTAGGTACATTATCCGGTCTGACCCACTGGCACACATGCCAGAGGACTCACAAGTAGGGCAGGCTCGCAGCACCAAGAACCAGCAGGACTTTGGCACACAGTCAAGAGACGAGACTCATCTTTGAAACGACCTCAATGCCGGAAACCACGACCCTTAACCTCGAAGCCACGTCTGGACCGACAGGGCTGGTGTGTGTTTCACACAGATGAAGGCTAGACTCGAGCTGTTCACAGAGGATCTGCGTTAGGCGTCTCTCAGCCCCAGACCAGAAACTGTCCCCACCTTTAAAAGACGACTGGAGAGACCTGATGTTGGCCTCTGAGCGGCTACAGGAGGATGAAAGTAAGAGTGCCTCGTTATCGACCACGACTCCCCTCAAACGCCTGCCATATAAAGATTAGTTGGCCTCACCAAAAAATCTGAAACGTAGAACCTAAAAGCAGCTTACTCCAACGTTTTGATGATGTCTCGTATAAAAAATATCAGATGCTTATTTCACTCAGCATGTTTAGCTCAGGGGTGAAAATGCCCTCATGACACGACTCACTTTACAACATTTTTTACCCACATTTGGAAAAAAAAAAGGGCAACTACACCCTCATCCTTATTCTTCACATCCTATTAAACCTGTCACGTGAATTCCTCATTTTCAAGCATTGACCAGGAATTTCCTTAATTTTATACCTCATCTTAGTTACTTCCCTAAGACTTTACCAGGCAGGATTTTCTTTAGGAGCACAAACTTTTTTATGATAAAACTGTATCTGTGAATGCACATGCTGTAGTGGCGCCTTTATCAGCCAAGTTAGCATTTCTCTCTCTTTTAGTTGTGCTTATTTGTTGAGAAATTAATACTGTTAGGTCATTCAGCATCCCCGATCATGTCTGCTCAAGGTATGTGCCATCTTGTTTGCTCTATATCTTTGTAAATACTGTTGGATAATTTGTACATGGGGCAAAACTATTCTGGGACACCACTTTTAATTGTTTCAGGACCTGAATGTAACGTCTGCTGCTGCAGGGGGAGAAGGAAACTCTTACATAAAGGTTTTAAGGTTAATTCAGAAATTGCTGTTGTTAGCGACACACTGATCATTAGTCAGTAATCTGTTTTATAAGCTGTGCTTTTTGTCTTTTTTTTTGTTTAAGTGTCTTTTTCCACTTGTTTGTTCAACCCAATATTTTTTATATATAGTTTTTTTTTACTTAAAATAAGTTGATTTTTTTAGATGTAAAACATCTCATTGAGCACCTGTCATAGTAATCTATGTTTTAAATGATTATCAGTAATTGTGTAAAAAATGCTCCAAACTGGTCAAAAGTGAAACTTTTCGTATGAGCCGTATTCAGAGTGACCATATATGTGCAGATCATCAGCTTAGCTTTGAAACAACCATCTCTTAGGAACATGCAAATTATCTGTGAAAATAATCTTCTTTCAAGATGTTGATCTAAAAACATTCATATTTAGGCAACCTCAGATTTTACCAACACAAACACTTCTACTGTAACAGCCTACTGAGCTATAACAGCTGGAAACACTAAAGTTTAGCACTGCTAAGACCAAAAACTGCTGAATCTGTGCAGTAACAGAAGCTGCAAGTTTGGAAGATAAATGAGGGATTACTGACTAAAGTCCTTGGGTTGAAAGTTGTCTAAGCTTTGCTGGAGATATTATTACTAAAAACGTTTTCCAACTAGAACAAATCCTAAAATTAGCCTATAATGAAGGTTAGCATAATGGTAGGCTACGGCTAACAACTAGGTTGTTGGAAGCAGCTGCTTCTAAGCACCTCCAAAATGTTTTTGTTTACTGACTTCTTTAGAAAGGAGTTGCTGAATCTCAAGACGCAGAACAGTCCAGGTTAGCCATTTAAGCTAAGCTAATTGTCTGCTAGTTGTAGCTTCACGTTTACCACAATAATTGCATATATTTATTATTTTGATGAATTTAGTTTTATTTCATTTTATTTATTTATTTATTTTTTTAAAGAAGTGACCATATTTAGACCATCTTTTTTTCATACTTGATGTGACAAAAGTGATGTGGCAAGTTCTGTTTGATCATGTCATATTTTCAAAAGCACTATGAGCGCACTAACCAGAATGAATTAAATATGGTAATGCTTTTTGAGCAGGAGTCTAAAGAAGCCAGATATGTTTTGAGGCTCATTTATGCTCCCTTATGGGCTTAAATAGGTAATCCATTTTAAACATTGTAATGCTGTCCTCATATTTCCATGCACATTTTATGTTGCTATGGTTGACCTACATAAGTGGGCACTACTGAGTTTATAGATTACTCCTGTGGTCCAACATCCATTTCAGATACTAGTTAGCTGCAATAATGTGCTGCTATAAAGTTGTTTCTAATCTCCCAACGCACCATGAACTCTTGCATAGCCTTATTTCAAAAGCTTGCACAGTTTATACACTTTTTGTCCTCATGTTCCTTTTTCTTCTGCATTCTCGTCACTCTTCTTTTTGTCTCTGGTTTGTTTCCACTCAACACTGCCAGCGCTGTTTCTGGTGATATTACTCAATCTTCTGAGCCATATGACGGATGTGGAGGGATCCTGAAATTGCATAAAATTAGCTGCGACAGACAAAATTGTCTGTCTGTCTGCGTTGAGCATAAATGGGCCTTTAGAGTTTATCCCTAGTGGCAGGCAGCAGTATTGCACTTTAAGGCAAGTAGTCGTTTGGCTTCACTTTTCAGATCTGGTGGTCACAGCTTTTTTATAAACTGTATGAGAGTGACATCCATTTTAACGAAAAAAAGAGGTTAATCATCCTCATCAAGCATTTAAATTAATATATTCAGACTTATTATTAATAGTAAACCAGTTTACTGTACTTTGTTTTGTTTTTTGGTTTGTTCTTTTTTACTTGAACTAATCTGATGGTAGATGTATAATTGTTGTGATGTTCCAGTATCATAACTTCTATTGAGCTTGATTATGACTAGTAGCAGGATGTTTGGCAGAGATATTGACAGGCACAGTCAAGTCTTTCACTATTCTGTGATTTATTTTATCTTTGGAACAAGCTGAAAATGAAGCGTTTATCTTTGCAAATGCTACACACCACACGTTGTGAGTGCGTCATCATCAGTATTAATCTTAATTCATTTCTCAGCTGTATATTTAAGTTTCATCGCTGTAAATATGAACTTAATTTACATGTATATATTGTCTGCAAGTTTATTTTGTGTCAGAAAAAGTGAAGAGGACTTGAACTATTTTTGCACTAAGCTCTGTGGTCATGTTTAGAGCATAATAGCACGACCCTTTAATCTGAATCAGTAGAAGACGGTGGACATTATTCAACCATACAAAGCAAAGAAAGTCAAGCATGCAGGAACTCATCACGCATTCATCAGAACTATTCGCCTTGCGGACGTTTGCAAAGCTTTATTTGGTACGTGCTCTTTTGCATTTTTCGTGACAAGGAATTCTGAAACAATCGATTGTGGATCGGTTTGAGATGTGTTTATGCCATATATCCTGATCTATAGAGTATTCACTGTTGATCTTTGCTCAGTGGTCCCTCAGAAATGACAGTTTACAGGGCAGGAGAGAGCAAGGAGTGCAGCGTGAGTGACCCTGTTGGAGGTTTACAAACAGAGTGCAGATCTGCTCACGTTACATCTTCCAAGGTCCTCGCTACATCCTTCAGAGTTCACTTCACGTCTCCTGATGTCCATACTTAAATACCACGAGGGGCATGTTATCTCTAGAAAGCATGTTTAGATATCCAAGCTTGCCAAGAACTAAACATTTCATTCATTTACAGGACACAGAGTCTTGTGTTCTGCTTCTAGAGAAAAACACATAATCAAGTCAACTGCTTGCAAGCTGGAGCCATTATTTGATACTGTGTATTTATATGAATGGAGCATGCATGTTGTCCAGGTGTTATCAAAAGTCTATGTATTATGTTTACCTCCACTTTGTTTTTGAGTCATTGTCAAAAAGACGTTGATCCATTTTGTACTATTTCTTACGAGAAGTCTTACTCTGCACATGAACAAATAAATGCTGCATGCAGCCAATCACACTGAATGAGAAAGCGTGTTTTTATTTCATCTCTTCATGCAGTCTGTGTCCAGTGGTATTATGTAACCTGTGTCTGCGTTTTACGTACTGCTTTTTATTTTAGCAAGAGGATTTGCTGTTTGGATACAGAAATACTTTTCAAATTTCAATTTTCACTGTGCATAAATAAGATCAGTTATTTAAACTGAATTGAGTTTATCACTTTAACTTGCTGATGTTAGACTAGTCTTCAGCTCAGCTTTAAAGGTGCAGCCAGGTGAGGGTGAATGGCAGAAAAAGTTTCACATGATAAAACTGTCTACTGGTATTGAATCACTTTACTTGTTATGGGTCCACATCATGGCAGCTGCCATATTTGTGCCAACGGAGCATTCTCAAAAGAGCCAGTGTGCACACATTATTGCAAAGTGTAATGCAGCATGATACATCATGCCTGGGCTGTAAAAAATAAAAGAGGTAAATGTGAGCAGCTTAGTCTCAGTTTGGAAAAGATGACTAACTCTTAAAGATCTTATCACAAGTCATAAGTTCCTCAAAGAATGTTCTGATGAAACACAGAGCTGAATGCTGGATAAACATGTTTCACTCATGCAGTTGCAAGAAAATTAACATAAGATCTGAAATAAATGAGTCAGAGTAATTTATTTTCTACTGCTGGAAGTTAAACATCATTAAGAGCATAAAACTTTATAACTTAGTATAAAGCTGAGCATAAACACTGTCATCGTTAAAACAGTCAAGATCACAAACAAGTCAAATGTAATCAGCCACATTGTGCAGCTCCATGTAGTTAAATGACGAGAGGCAGAGCAGCGGAGGAGGAAGCAGGTGGAAATCCTGCCAGGAATTAAATGATGGATTCTTTATGTCAGCTTCTTTCCTGTGAGATATCAAACATTAAATCAATCCCATAAAAACAGAGCTCCCGATAAATCATCGATTGCTCTTTGTTTCAGGCTCAAATAATTTATCATCTAAAGTAATATCACATAAACATTGAACAATGATTGTGATTAAAGCAGTGCTTGGAATAAATCTTCATTAGACAGAGAGAGGGCTAACTTTAAAACTCTGCATCTGTGCTCTACCGCCGCTGCTTGTTCACATGCATCTGCTTCCACCTCTCCCGGGTCCAGCGGCCATTGTTCTGAGCCACTTCGTGCAGCAGGTCCATGAAGGCGTACTCGTTTCCAGACAGCAGCGTTTCATCGTCTGGCGAGGTCCCGCCAGAGGGAGCTTTTGAGCCTGCAGCTCTGTTTTCAGGCCTCTGCCTGCCGGTCCCAGCTCGCTTCAGGTCCGACCTCTCCTCCTTCCTGCTGCTGCTGCCCTTGTGTGTGGGACTTTCTGCACTTTTCATCTCTTGATTTTGACTGATTTTGATTTTTGTCTGTCTCACAGTAGCCGGGTCCTGAGCTGTCCCCTCTTTTTTCAGCTGCTCCTCTGTGGTTGAGTCCCTGAGGATGAGAGAATCCCTCAGATTTACAGCATCTTCAGAGGGATTTTTCTCAGTTTTCTCCTGTTTCTCACACTCCTCAGAGCTTTCCAGTTGCTTCATGTTGTTTGGAATCTTCTCCGCTTCATCTGAGAGCTTTAGTGCTTCACTTTGTGCCCAAGCAGCGATGCCTTCTCCATCTTCTTCCTCCTCCTCTTCTTTCATTTTACATCTTGCCTGCCACTGAGCTGCAGTGGGAGGCCATGTGGAGATCCTGCCGATAACTTTAGCTGTCTGTGCGTCTTTACCTGGATCTTCAGAAGGCTTGTGTTCAGGACTGGGATTGTTCTGGTTTGTACCAATGCTCAGATAAGGTACCATGTCAGTGTTGACGGAAACACACTCTGGGTTTTCATCATCTTTTCTCCTCTCATATTCCTTCTCTGTGTCTGTGGTTGCCCGGTTTTCCATCTGAACTCCTTGTCCTCCTCCTGCTGGAGCTGCTTCATCTCCACTTTCCAGTTTCTGCTCTCTGCCTCCTGGTTTCTCTGAGGATCCAGGTGGAGACTGTGTCTGAGTTTGGAAAGCCACTTCGTCTTTCTCAGACGAACCAAAAGGAGACGTGAGGATCACAGCGTTTGCAGACTTCGCTCTGACCCCATTGAGCGATTTCTTCTGAGCCATCTCAGGGTCTCCGTTGTCAGAATGTTTCTCAGAGCGGCCATTGCTTGATCTGCCACCTTCTTCCAGATTCTTCCTCTTCCTCTCCTCTTTCAGACAACCGGGCATCACAGTTTTGTTGCTGCGTTTCCGCCGGTGCAGCACGGCCAGGAAGCTCACCATGAACAGCAGCACACAGAGACCCACTGAAGAAACATCTGATTAAAATCATATTTATATGGAACAATCCATCTGAAATTCTGAAATAGACACTTGACATACCGATCACAGCAACGAGAGTGCAGACTGTGTTTGTACCTGGGAGAGAAAGACACAGATCACAACGGTTTCAGCGGTTAGATATTAAGAAAAGATGAGAGGATTCAAACCCACCAGGGAGTCCTGTCGTTTCAGAGGGTGCTACGGGTGTTTTGGTGGGTTTGGGGGGTGAGATGGTATCTGTTCCAGACAGAGAGGTCGTCACAAACGGTCCTGACAAGAACAACAGAGAGAAGAAAGGACTAGAAGGTCACAAAACGCTCTAATCTGCCTCAGTATAACATGTAAGCTTCTGAGCTTCACATCAAGGAACAATTATCAGTCACTGTGGCGCCCCCTGCTGGAGAAATTATATCAATAACGGTAAGGGTGACTTACAGCTCTGAGCAGTTTATGCTAATTCATACCAACCAAGCAGGCTGTAAAGGAACATGACAACCAATCACAATGAGTCATTTGCCAGCAAAAGTGTTAAAGAATAAAAAAAAATATATATATTTTAGTTGGCTGATATTTTCAGAAACAAATTCCACAAATTAGTCTGGATTCAATCAGGTGGTAATATAATATATGGTTTTGTATTTTCTTGTTAAATGATCAATTTCAAAATCATAACTTAGAGATTTAGATTTAGACCAAGAGCTTTGTTTCAAGAAATGTGTGATTCTGTGTGGAAAATTGTGAAAAAATATGACAAGAAGAAAATCTTACAGCAATTATTAACTTTGTTACCTCCAAAGCTTTGAAACTGGAAACAAGAGGACAAAAGAGAGGTAAAAAAAACTTTTAATGAAAAAAGACGCAAACTAACTATGACCACGAGGTGTTGCTATTTTACAAAATAGGAGTTTTCAAACTTGCTGGTTTCTCTACTCCATCTTATGATGCAGTTAAAAACTAAGATACAACACTATTAAATTATTGATCAGATATCTGATTTATGTAAATACTTTTGGCTACTTTTTCTTTTTACACTTTAGCTGCTAGATAACTCATTTGTTCATTTATTTATTGATCATTTCTTGAAATTCTTTCAAGTAAAATTGTTTTGATTGCAGGTTTTCTACTACATAGGTTTAATTCAATCAAGTTTAAGATACAAGAATTGACAATTACAGATGGATTATTACTTTTTGCATCCTCAACATTTGCACCTTGTAATCTAAATCGTTCCTCTAAATCTTGTCCTGTTGGTGAGGACATTTAAATAAGAACAAAATGGAGATGCAGAGGATTAAATCGAATAGTTTTGCTCATATAAACGGCTTTAGTTTGGACACATGTTTCTGATAATGAATGTGTTGCTGTAGAAACCATAAGAGGGATCACATGAACCAGTGACAGAGATTAAAAGTACATCAGCAGGTTTTAGAGGGAAAGAGGTTTCTGTCTGAGATGTTTGCTGGGATGGACGAGTTGTCATCTTTAGCTGCAGGAATCAGATTCACCTTGCCCCGATTACTGGAAAACATGTTAAACACAAAGATGAATATAAAGTAAGGAGTACCAGAGGATGCAGGAGTTGCTGGTGCATCTGTGTTGGGTCGGACAGATGTTTGCATTGATGAGAAAGCTGCTGAGAAGAAACATTTAAAGAATTTAAAATAGAAACTGGAGGAGTCAGAGCCACAACCACCAGTTTCTGTGAGCATGGTTGTAATGGACTGACTGTCAGATGTTACTGTAGGGATGAAGCAGACGTTTAGATGGGCTCAACTTTGGAATTACAACTAAACAAGAATGGAGACGGAACGACGGATGTACCAGTGGATGTGGGCTCTGTTGGTGGGGGAATGGGTATCGTTGATGGAGAGGTTGAACACACGGACACGCTCCACACAGGCTGACCCTTCAAAGATGGAGGAGTCTCACAGGTCACATTTATTGCCTCTATCAGCCGAGATGTGCTCTGCAGCTCTGAGGACAGAGGCAGCTTCGGATTTATAAACATTTAAACACTGATCAGCACTGATCAGCTGATTTCACAAACCTTTGATGGAGACCACAAAGTCCTTGTGATCACAGGAGCAGTTCCAGGGGTTCCCATCCAGTCTGATGGACCTGAGAGATCTGAGTGACCTGAAGACTTGGGGTGAGACCCACGTCAGTCTGTTCTCAGACAAATCCAGCTCAGCCAATGAGCTCTGAGAGCTGAAGCTATTTGGATGAACCCGTTTGATCCGGTTTTTATTCAGACTGAGCTTTGTGAGGTTTGTGAGTCCGTTAACCGAGGATTCATTCACATCTTCAACTTGATTGCCTGTGAGCTGGAGCTCGAGGAGGACAGCAGGGTCCGCAAACCAGTTTGGATTCATCTCTGACAGCTTGTTGCCTTCTAAACTGAGAAGTCTGAGGTGAGGGAAAGAGCTGAGGGCATTTCCAGCAATTCTTGTGATTCCAGCATTTCTCATGACGAGACGGGTGATGGAGGCGAGGTTGCGGCTTTGCAACACAGTGGAGTTGATTTCTCCAACATTACTCAAAGACAGAATGAGAGTCTGGAAACCAGGGTTGAAATCTAAGGAGAGAAAGAAACATTTATGTTAAGAGCTTACACTGTTGCTGCTGTTCAAGTTGTCCTTGTGTTTTAGGTTTAGAGAACTTATTGCACCAGTAAGAGGAAAGTCAACTTTTCCCCCTAACATAAAAGTTAAGGTTAACTTTTCTTCTTGCAAAAGCTTAAAGCCCTAAGGGCAAGGCAAGTTTATTTGTATAGCACATTTTCAGGTTCAAGACAATTCAAAGTGCTTTAAATAAAACATTAAAAGC
>JBBDHI010000012.1:6269740-6285346 GCA_037177115.1 Craterocephalus stercusmuscarum | reverse complement strand
ACCGCAGTGAGTTTTCATAGCAGAACAGCAAATAAATAGGGATTTATAAGAGCTCAATATGAATTTTTCGATCTTTTATGTGAAAATTTTACGTAACAATATATCTCATCTGTCTTTATAGCTCACATTTTGTGATGTCTAAGGAATATTAAAGATACAAAATATATAATATGTTCTGTTTTACATTTTAGAGGCTGTTGACTGGTGCGAGACCTATCCAACGCATGCTGAAGACATAAGATTTCTTAAACAAAATCTTGTTTACAAGGGAAATGCAGAGCATATTTACAAAAGGAAGAACACAGCCATAGGCTCAAACTATTCGGAGACAGGGGGAAATTAAGTTTCCTGTTCCCCCTGGACAACAACAAACACTGTGGCCAATAGGCCAGTTCTCCAACACCACAGGGCTAAATAATAATGAAGCCTGCCTTTACTGCCAATCTCCAAGATGGCCATACACTGTACAACATATCACATCCCCACCACATCCCTACGTATGAATGCAATCAAGTCTAGAGGCACAACATAACGCTGCTCCGCAGATGAAAGAAATGTACATAACTCTAAAGAGCAAAACTAAAAATAACTCGATACTCAAAAAGGTGAAAAAAGCTGTCATATTGAACCTGCGTATAAAATACACACATCCTGCTAACATTCACAGCATGTTTGTCAACCAAAATTTCTCCACACTCAGAATAACACTGAAACTTAAAATGTGCTCTATTTGAATGATTTTCATTATAAACAAGATTATACAAAAATATAAACAAAGAGAGAGAAATCCTCTTTTTTAAAGGCAAATACTAAAAGTCTTTGAGGAAATAAATACCCAGTGTGTTTGCTGTTTATGTCACGGTAGAAAAGTACTAAAAGAAAAAAGTTTCTCTAAAGGACTGTCTGATCTGCATGTGATCAAACACTGTGGACCCCCTTAGATGTCAATAAGCAGGTAATGCGCATAAATAAGACATTAATAAATAAAAAGAATGCATGAAGCACAGATGTTGCTGTTAGTACAAAAGTTTATAAAAGTTCTATTAAATCTGGTTTACAGCTTTGCCCTTTTTCTTTTTATTCCGCAGAGTGCCTTTTTTTTCTTAGTAAAAAAAAATAATATATACAGCAGCTGATCTGGGTTTTTATATAAGAGCTTTCTATTTGAACTGTTCGGGTATATGTGCAATCTGAGACTGCATGCTCGTCGGTGGACTTGAAATCCCCTCTGACCAGTCGGACATGTTAGAATGAGGAGATGAACTGGACCACTGGTCGGGGGAGCCGGGGGAGGGGGTCAGAAATGGGTGGTCAGGCACCTGGACCTGATGGTTTGGGGTGTTGTCCATCGGGCCAGAATAACTGTGCTGGGAGGGGGGAGTAAGGAACTGGGTGCTGGGCATGGACTGGTTGATGGAGGAGGTCATGATCTGGGTCTCCTGCGGCAGGATGGTGCGGATGGGCATGCTGGAGCCGCCCGTGCCTGGCTGGAGCTCCGGGGAGCCGAGCTCCCCGCTGATGAAGTTCTGGCTGCCGGCTGTGTTTGAGTTCTGGTGCTGCAGCTGGATGCTCTGCTGTTGCTGCTGCTGTTGCTGAAGCTGCTGGAGGTTTTGCATCTGCTGCATTTGCTGAGCCTGCTGCTGCATCAGGTGGGTCTGGGGACCAAGTCTGGCGCCCTGGATCCCCTGGTAGGTCATCATCTGAGACAAGCCGGTGTTGGGGTGGCCGTTGTGGAGGGTCGCCGCCATCATCCCGTGCTGCCCGCCCTGGTGCAAACCTCCTTGACCGCTTGGAGCGCCTCTCATGGGGTTGAACTGACCCGCTTGGCTCATGCTGCTGTGCATCCTGGACAGCCAATCACACGGGCCAGTCATGGCCCCCTGACCGCCAGAGCCGGACACGGGTAGATGGGTGAGACGGGGAGGCAGCGGGTCAAACTGCATTCGGGCTAGCTCCTGCTTGTTGGGCATCACCATGTGGTTTACAGCCAGGTGTGGGTCAGACATGCCCTGCAGGTGGTTCAGGGAGACGGACGGCGACTGCTGGAAAGGCGACGTCATCATCGGCGGTGAAGCCACATCAGAGACATAGCCATGTGGAGACTCCAAGGAATCAACGGGTGAGAGAACAGCGGAGCTATCCAGGAGGTTCCCAGGCTTCCCGTCCTGGGAGTTCTTCTTCTTCACCTTCATGTCTTTGCCGTCTTTGCAGCCGATACCCTTGCTGCTGGGCTTGCGGGCCTTCTTGCCCTGGCCTTGACTCTGGGGCTGAGGCTGCTTCATGCTGCCCAGGAAGCCGTTGGGCGAGCAAAGAGGGGGTGACAGTGTGGTGCTAAGAGACCCTCCGTGCATGGGAGGACTTCGTACCAGGTTGTACTCGTCCATCAGCCGCACAATGTCGTGATGCATTCTCTCCTGTGCAATGTCTCTTGGCAGCCGGTCCATGTGGTCGGTGATTTCTCTGTTGGCAAAGTGGTCCAATAAGACCTTGGCAGTCTCGTAGCTTCCTTCCCTGGCAGCCAGGAACAGAGGGGTTTCCTCCTGAGGTGAACAGAAAAGAAACATGTTGAACATTCTCACAGGAGTCGTTTTTATAGCACACACTGGAAGCAGAGAAACTGTTCCTGTACCTTGTTATTCTGCATATCCTTGTTGGCGCCATTCTTCAGTAGCACAATGGCAGCTTCCACGTTATTTACCGCTGCAGCCCAGTGTAGGGCTGATTTACCTGGAGAGACAAGAACAGAGTTATTAGGGCTTAAATGCTATTAGGATCCACTTTCTGACTACAGTTAGCACAAAACTGCAATGAAAATCTTTACCAAAGTCATCGATGGCATTCACATCAGCATGGCAGTTAATGAGCTCCTCCACCATGCCCTCCACAGCCAGCCTGGCTGCCAAGATTAGGGGTGTAGTACCATCATGCATCCTGGCGTCTAAATCTGTGGCCCGGTTCCTTATCAGGATCTATAGAAAAACACAAAAAAACTCTTCTTTTAAATACAGTCTTCCTGTAATGGCAACAAAATAATCTTGGCTTGTGACAGCATGCACTACGTCCAGCAGCAAAAATAAAGTGTTATAGCAAACCTACAGCACAAAGAGAGTAATATCAGAAAACAAAAGATAAACAATCCATAGAGATTCAGCACGGATACACACCTGGAACACTCCCTGGGCATCGGCGGCCACAGCAGCGTGCAGAGGCGTCCTGCCCATGTTGTCCTGGATGTTGGCGTCGGCGCTGGCCTCCAGCAGCCGCTTGGCCGCGTCAGAGCGGGCGTAGCGGGCGGCGAGGTGAAGGGCCGTTTCACCCGTACGATCCGTCTGGTTGTGGAGGTTAGCGCCTTGGTAGATGAAGTCGTTGATCACGTTAGCTGAGGCATCCTCCTCTTCCTCACTGTTGCCCGTCTCTAAACCTCCCCCACTGCAGGATGCGATCATCAGGGGTGTGAATCCATCTGAAGGGGGAGGAAGCAGGAGAACATGAAAGGGGGCTCTTGTATATGCATGGTCAGCATAGTGCTGAGTAACTGCAACAGAAAAACCAGCAGGCGGTTGCGTTTCAAAGGATCTAGCGGATCAAAACAAAGCAACAAATAAATCGAATGTGGATTTGACACTTCTGCCTGGGTTGAATCATCACAGCGCTTTCTTTCGATAATGGATTCTGATCAAGGCAGCAGCACAGGAGAGGCTTCAGAAGGAAAGCGAAGCTGGGGGGATAGAGGCCAGGGTTTGCTAAAGCTACACTGCTGCAAAAACGGAGCATTAATATCTAACTGAGAGAGGCAGCTCAGGCAGTCGACTTGGATAGGTTTTCTCCTCTTCAAACGGATGGCAAACCCCAGATCTCACAGATTTGGTCGATTCAAGTGCATTGATCCGTGACGGAGGGAAAAAGTGTGCTCCCGAGTTGTTAAATCTGTTACTTTGATTTTTCATAGTGTTTCTTCAGGGATTTCATCACTTAGTACAAAAGTGGGTTTTTGCATGTGATGCTCTCTTTGGGTTGTGTAATGTAAAATAGAAAAAAAGCCCATTACTGGTCAAATGATTAATCTGATCAGGAATCAGTGTTTTCCCCCAGGCGCCTGGCTCCCAGCCAGCTGCTTTGAAGAAGATCCTTTACCCTGAGGACACGGGGCTTTAGTAACTCCTACATTCACAATATCACACTAACACACACACAGACATACACATACTTGAGTATACACCGGGAAACTGAGCACTTGCTCAGACATTTTCACTCAAAAAGAGGAATTTTAGGGAGTGACATGTTCACAGAAATCGATATCAACCTCATATGTCACATTTATCCGATTCCTTTGTGCCGACTGACTCACAAAAACTATCCATATATTTGATGTCTGTGTTAAACAACAACAAATAACTGAATGCATTTTATTTGACTCAAATTATTCTTAATTATGTCACAATTTCTTTTATTTTAATCTCTCTCTGACATAAAACACAATCATTCGTCATTATTTCAGACAAGCTCAACAGACGCACAGCATCGAGAATAAATACGACCAACAATTAGGTGCAAAGGTCAAGAAAATCCCTCCAATTTTTTTATTCTTTTAAATGGGTCACCCACCTGGTCCCCGCACGTTAACATCCATGCAGTCATTCTCAATCTCGCCCTGAGGGGGTGTGGGAGCGATGGAAGGGATGCGCAAGTCAGCGGCATCCAGGTGCTGCTGGGTCCACTGGCGGTGGTCTGTCTGGTCGTCCATGTCCAACACAGCCTGCTCGTCAAACTGCTGGAACACGCGCAAGTGGTTAGGCAAGAAGAGACAGAGCTCAAATCTATTTAAACTATCATAAACAAGTGACAAGAATTCTGTAAAAAATCTTTTTAAAAAAATAAAAAGAGAAATGTCATAAATTCATTAAGAAGCCCCCCCATATGGCAGATTATTTTTCTTAGGAAGCTAATAATGCAAATTAAAACTTCAATTCAGTCCTTAAAAAGCACTAAATTTGATCACATTTCTGTTTTCTCACCCTGAAGCGTTTCGCATCTGTAGGTTCATCCTCTCCCCACTCGTTCGGGGTGTCGTCCATGAGTGAAATGTCTGAAGTGTTTTTCAGTGGCCTGTGATAAAGCGGAAAACAGTGAAAATCCTTCTACTCGACCGCTTCCACCTCATCCCAACCATCAATGCTGCAGCCATGTCAAAAACAAAAGCATTGATTGAATCTTCTCCCCACCCCTCTGCCCCACCAAGTCAGTTAATGCACCTAAATCTATTATAACATTACCGTTAATGATCCAAGTAAAACCTCCCTTTTTCCAAAATATGAGTGACCACCAGTTACATCCTTTTTAACCTCCAGAACTTGATCTTCATCCGTCCAGCAGAGAAACAGGTTTCCGTTGACAACAAGCGCCAGTGATGAATAAACAGAAACTTACTTTAATCCCACAGAATCCTCTCCGACAGGCTCACGTCTCTTCTTCTTGCTGGTCTCTGTTGTCTTGAAGCCCTCGGGAAGCCAGAGGCGCCCATGCTCATGGCGCCGCCTTCGGGCAGCCACCATCCCCACTCCAAGGAAGGCCAGTATCCCCACACCGCCCAGGACCAAGTAGATTGGGTAGAGTCCCTCGGAGGACGGGTGTTCCACGCCGCCTGGTGGGAAAGGGTGCGACATGGTCACGACGGGCTGAGGCGTGAAAGACCGGGACACCCAGGATCTGCCTGAGAGCCGGAGCCGAGCTCGTCTGGCTCGTCTTCACTCCGCGGTTCCCCAATCCAAACGCACCACAGCCGGCAGCCAGCGCCAGAAACTCACTGACAAGCCTCACCGCTCGTGAAGCTAGCTTCTACCATCTATTCAGTAATAATCAGAATTGCTAACCACTTTTCATCAAAAAAGAGAAAAAAAAAATAAGGGATGGGGCGTGATAAAAAAAAAAGAAGGGGGAAAAAAGAACACCACCACCTCCTCTCTCTCTTTTCAACTCAGGGTACCAAGAGACAACTTTACCATTTCTTCTTTAAGAGAAAAAAAAAAGAGGGGGATTAATGAACTTCAAATTACTGCACGCGCTTTAAGCTGTAAAGACGAAGGATTTATTAGGATTTTCGAGATAACAAAGACTCCCAACTTCTAGCACACTCCCGATCAATTTTTCCCCTTCTCTTTTTTTCCACTAACGATTTTGAAATGATAAACTCCCCCAACCTAAACCCTCAGAGATACATTAAGTCCTGGTATTACATTCAGCGAGGTGAAGGTTGCAGCAGCCCCTCACACTGAGGGATAAGGCGTGTGTGTGTGTGTGTGTGTGTGTGTGCGAATGTGTGCGGGTGTGTTATCACAAGACGTATATGTGTACATGTCTGAGAAAGAGGGAGACAGAGACACTTATATCATGTGAGTAGGGGGTTGGATGAGTTGATTTGCGGCAATTAACCATTTTGGAGCCTGGAGCCATTGGATTTGCACGCACAGGGAGGAATTGATTGTTTAGGCCATGAGATTCACAACTGCATTTGTTCACTTCTGCATAACAAAATACACAATCAAAGAGTTCTGGGCTGAGGATCCAACCAGAGGCCGCCGCAGATGCAGTGAGCATGAACATGAAGGTACATGTGTTTCATTAGGTATGAATACAAAGACACTACAGGCCCTTTAAGGGCCGTACCTTTGCTTAACCCAAGTTTTGACCCAGTTATCATCGATCCATCCATCCATCCATCCATCCATCCATCCATCCATAAAGGTGTTGCCAAAGTTAATTGTAACAAATTCCTCATTAAGACTAAAAACAAACGTAAGCTAATCACAACGTTGCCTCAGGCTAAACTGAACATGCTAACAAACACAATTTTATCTCAACTCAACATTGCTGCTTTAGTTTTATTTCATTAATGTTTACATTTCTTTTGACCTATTCTCATTTAGCAGAATTTGGTAATCTTGATAAGGCAGTAGGCTCCCTGTCTGCTGTGCGTCAGCAGGAAGGACGCGTAGCCTATGGCTTTGGGAAAGCTACATGTATATGGAAAGCACAAACATGTGATTTCACTGTGGGATTTAAAAAAGGTGTTTAATTTAATTTGTGTTCATCAAGCGGTGCCTTTTAAGCCCCTCCCCCGCAGAGAGGTCTATCACACTCTAGCGACCGCGCACCGGCTGCTAATAGTGGGAGTGTCTGTTTTAACAGGCGAGCACTTCTCGCACATCTCATTAGTAGCTCTAGAAGGAGATGGTCTGTCTCATTGTGACAGCTTCTGCAAAAGTAACACATTTTATTAAGAAATTCTCATTTTATTCATGTTCAAGTCCTGCCTAGTAGAAAATCCCTGGTGTTTCAGCAGGGTTTGCTACAGTAGCACTGGAGCTCCATAAAAGAGGAGAATAAGCTCCATCCAGCTCTAAAGATACGGAATACCGCTTCACAAGTGACGCTCATCTTTTCCTGTTTTTTTTTATTATTGTGATGTAACATATGGAAGTGTATTGCATTCACAGAGGTTATTACTGAACCTGTTTCCTCTAAGTTGTTGAGTTTATCATTCAGCTTGACACATAAAGAGATTCTCTTGCCACTATTTTATGTAGATGGGATAAGTTAGATTGTTATTAGTTTGTAGACACTGCACAGACATCTGAGGACTTTTTGGTTGTTTAGGCAGAAAGCTCAGTCTGGTCTGCTGGATGTAGCCATGGCATTGCATTCAGGTTACGTTGTGATTCGGGAGACATTCAGGAGTTTGCAGAAAATAGGCTACTTGAGTGTGTGGAGCTGATCGGAGCAGATCTGTGGGCATCAAGGACCAGGGCGGGTGTTGAATGTTTTCCTGCTGCATTAGGCTATCCAGTAAATGTGCGCCACACTCAGAACTCAGGGGGGCCCATAATCCTGTGTCACAGATTAAGTTAAGTAATACCTTGAAAATGTTACTATTGGTCTAACGTGGATCTATATATAGATATACTGTAGATATATACTATATTATATATATATTGAGATACATTTAATATTTCATACGTGCCTAAATTAGATCTCTTTTATTTAGAAATACAGAGCCTTTCTTTTTCATAAGTGTAATAGAAATACTGTAAGAAGCTGTGGCTTTGCCAGTGAAACAATCCTTCAAACCTGAAACTTGCTGCAAAGTACGGACAAAATAAAAAACATGGAAGCCTTAAAATGTAGCACCCAACCAGATGTGAGTTATGGTCAAAATGATAGCGTCTTTTCCAAATTTTAACAGGAAGAAAACAGCTGTCATTGCATCCTCTATATGTGTATTATCTACATTGTGTCAATATTTTTTTTAAAAACACCTAAATCTCACAGTTTTTCCACAAATCCAAGTAAACTTTCATCCCAAACATGACATTTCTGAGATATTAAACAGGATGGAAATGATGCTACCAGCATCTACTCTTGCTGCTGCAATACAAAGAAAAAATATCTAATGATCATATTATCTTTTATCCCTGCCCTGGAGAAATTATTCTCAGGAGCCAAATCTTGAAATGATTTGTTTGTTTGGTTTCTGCGGGTTTCCTCTGACAAAATGAACAGAGAGCAGAGATCTTATCTTGCATCATGCAGGTTCACAAGTACAGAAGTGTACTCACTGTAAACAACTTCAATGGGGAATGGAACATCCAGTTTGCCGCTGGACTTCAAAGCCCCGAGGAAAGCTGCTGCATCATCGGTGCTCTCGAAACACTCGCTGGATTGCTGGAAGCACTGACGGTTGTCCATCTCTAAGTACACGATGGAGCTAAGGAGAGAAAAGTAAAAATGGAGTATTACAATCATTGTGTTCCAACTAACTTCCACAAAATTGTCATGGGTCTTTGCAGTAAAAAACTAAGGTAAAAACAAAACAGGCCAAATAGAAAGATGAGGGAAGAGATGACAAATCTCACTCCAGTTTGCTTCCTCACCCTTTAATCTGCAAATGATCCAGCTCCCTCCTCGCTCTCCTGCTGCCACCTGCCACATCGTACAGACTCCTCTTCACCATATTCAGCACCTCGCCAGGAGCGTCCTGCCAGGAGCCCACCGAGCGCTTGACGTTGTACTTCTTCAGCTCGTGTTCCTCTCCATAATACGGGTAGACCATCATTTCCCCCTTTGCATCCCTCCTAAATATCACATTGGTTCGGAGAACGCGGCTCAGTTCCCGCAGGAAGCCGTAGGAGTTGTTGAAGAGCTGCTCGGGGGTGATGTGGATGACCAGAACCAACTGGCCCACGGCTATCTTCTCGGGCATGTTATTGGCACAGTCCAAGCCGTCCCACCCACACTCAGCATTGTTGCAGCCCTGGTCGCAGTGGTGGTCAGCGTAGTGGTCCTTGCAGTACTGGTCATACAGCGGGCTGCAGGAAACACGAAGGGGGTCAATCATCAAAGTTAAATAAGCTGATATTACAAATAACTTCTTCTGCAGAACGCCATATCAAGATGTTGAACTTTCAGTGAAATGGAAGAACTGCTCACTTGCACTGTCCTTCCAAATTCTGGCAGTCGAAGCCGTCGTAGAGGCATCCGGCGTTGTCGCACTGCGAGTCGCACTTCCCGTTGTTAAAGTACCTCCAGCACTGCAGCGAGGCCGAGCAGTTCTTCCACGGGTCGGAGGTGAGCGAGCATTCGAGGTTGTCCCATCCGCATGCGTGGTTGTTGCAGAGCTCGTCGCAGCGCTTGTTGTGCTTCAGCTCCTCGCAGAGCGGGATGGGGCAGGCGACCGGCACCTCTGTCGGCGGCGGGATGTTTTCACCGAGGCCTCCGGGGAAGCCGTAATGCAGGATGTGGCAGCGGAGGCCGGTGAAGTTGGTGGGGCAGAAGCACTGGTAGTACGGCGCCTCAGCAGCATATCTGCAGGTGCCGCTATTGTAACAGGGGTTGGAGCTGCAGGGGCTGTCTGTGGGATACTGACACTCGGGCCCCGTGAACGTCGGCAGACACAGACATTTGGGACTCTTGTGGCCGGAGATGCAGGTGCCTCCGTTGCGACAGTGTAGGCTGCCGCAGGTTTGGGAGTCATATTCACATGTGGAGCCAGTGAAACCCTTCAAGCAAACAAAAGTATGAATGAATCAACAGCTCAGGCTAAAATAAACCCTTATAAGGATGCAAAATCTGACAGGAATCCAGCGAACCATCAACGATAACTGCTTTGACTGCCGCATACTCACAGGAGGACATTTGCAGATGAAGCCATGTGGTGTGTTACTGGCTACAGCACAAGTCCCTCCATTACGGCAAGGTTTACCCTTACAGCCATCAAACACTTTGTCGCAGTGCTGGCCTACAGAGAAATCACACACACACGAAAGAACTGAATGATGATAAAATGTCACATTTCCTATTATGTTTATTGTTTTTTTTTGTCATTATTCCAAAAGACCAGTAAACTGATCAGGTTATCCCCGCTACTTCCCTCAAACTGAGTCCCTCTGGTGACCCTTGTGTTCTAAAATGTCCATGTAGACGTACCCTGTTCTAAAATCATGTCAGGATTGCCTTTTTTTTTATAATTCACCTCAGACCTGCTCAAAACTACTAAACATTCAATAATTTTCAGAATTCTAACCCTTTAAATGCCAGATCATTTTTGACAATGTCTTTAAAAAATGTTCTGAATGTGAAATTTTCTCTACGTAATAAAAAAAAAATTTCAGTATTTTCCATGCAGTGTCACAGAGTCCCTCTGGACACCTTGGTGGCCAAAACTGCCTCACTGACTTCCATTAAAACAGCATTTTTTAATCTCACTGCATTACAGTGTAAATGCATCCATCATGTATTACCAGCATTTCACTTAGAAGAAAAGCACTGATATTTGAAATTTTTACTGTTTTCCACCAAATCCACCTGTTTTCCTACTTTTGTCGCTTATATTATTGAGCCGTGTGACTACCATGCAGCCCCAAACATAAATGGATCTTAAAAATTGTTCTTGTTAAAATCCCTGCCAATAGCTCAAACTCAACTTACACAATCAGATGATAAAAATAAGCAAAAATCCCTGCAGGGAGCATAACTCTAAGTCAACAAATAAAAAATAAAATATTTTCTGAAGAAATGGAAGTACAAGAGGAAAGCTGTCAGAAAAACATCTAGAAAAAGGAAGAAACTCGCAGCGAGTAGATTAAAGAAACAAGGAGATTCCTTCTTTTAAAACAAACAGGCATCAACCAAAACCACCAGGCTGTACGACATTAAAACTCATGCATCTGGTGGTACCTGTGTATCCGGTGCGACACTCGCAGCGGTAGTTGTTGGTGAGCTGGATGCAGCTGTGCGTGCCCCTCGGGTCGCAGGGGTTCGACAGGCATTCGTTGACGTCCCCTTCGCAGCGTTCCCCCACGTATCCTGCAGGACAGATGCAGTGGTAGCCCCCCACTCCATCCACACATTTGCCATTATTGAAGCACTTTGGCTCCTGGGTGACGAAGTCGGTGAAGGGGTTGCAGTCGTCTATGTTGATCTCACAGTGCACACCTGTGGATGCCGATGTAAGAGTAAGATTGTTTTTTTTTTTGTTTGTTTTTTGTGATATTATATTAATCCCTAGTGGGAAATTCAGCTTTGCATTTTACAAATCTCTAGAGGAACAATCAGAACCAATTTGAGCACAGAACATCTCCAGAGAGCAGAGGGAAGCTGTGTAAAGCGCCCGGGGAGCAGTGGGTTAAGGGAAGGCCAAATCTTTTGCAACGTGTGATCAGATATGTTTGCTTCCCTCTCGTTTGTTTCTATTTCTCAGAGTAATTTTTAAAAAGTCCTCCAGAAATATGTCTGATAAGAACAGCTGTACCTTCGGAAAAGCATCTCTGGGATGTTCAGTGTCCCACTGCTGCCATAAAGAATAGTGCTGTCCTCTTTATTAATATAACTCACTTCAAGTTAAAACAGGAGCATGTTTTTAGTTCCTTGTGTTCCAACATGTTAGCTGCACTCAGAAACACCCAACTCAGCTGCCACTTTAGGCTGACCTACAACACAAACTCTCTTGAAGGAAGGAAATCAATGCCTTATTTGACAAGTAGAGGAAGAGTTGGAGGCAAGCGGGGAGGAGGAGTTTCCATGCCCTGTGTGCTGTTAAGCCCTAATTAATGAAGCGTGGAGATGAGGAAGAGAGGATGGAGAGGCAGAAGGGTGTGGGAGGAGTGTGTGTGGGGTCTGCTGACCTTGGGTTCCCCGGGGACAGGAGCATTTGTAGGTATTGATCAGGTCAATGCAGGTGCCCCCGTTTTGGCACGGCTGGGAGAGACACTCATTGATCTCCACAGAGCAGTTGGTCCCCAGGAAGCCTGGCATGCACTGAGGGAGAGAGGGAAGAAGAAACGAGAGGAAGAAAGAAGAGGAAGGCAGCAGGAGGAGAGAGAGGAGAAAGCTCAATCAATGTCTGACATGAAACGAAGATGGTTTTTGTTTACCTGGCTGCTTTCTGGCCTCCATCCTGCCAAGGCCAACAGATCCCTTACTCCAGGGGAGATTAGCATAACCAAGCTGTTTGTTTTCTATTTATAAACAGGCCTCTTTATTAGCAGTGTTGCAGAGGGGATCCCAGCTGTATTCAGCTGTAAAACTACTGACAGAAGAGGCAAAAAAAAAAAAAAAACCTCTGGTCCTCATGAAGTCCATCTAAATGTTACTAGAGCCCACACACAGATCCCCAGAACAACAGACCTAAATATTCATCCCTAAAAGGCTCTGCACCCCTAACCTCTCTGGTGGTGGGACAGTAGGAACTCAACACAATATTATGCAACAACTTTTAATACTGGGCCTGAATGGTGCAAATTTAACATTTCTAAATGAGAAAAGTGTGCAAGTTTTTTACAGAAAGTAAAGCAAATAAAATAAAGAGAGAAAATCATCTGAACTTTCTGTATACATCTTTATCTATGTCCTTGAGTGCCTAAGGTAAGTCATGTAAATGATGGAAGTTTGCCTTTCCAAATATAGTATAAGATCTTTAGAATGCTCCGTAATAGGACATTAAATCTACATCAAAAACCTGCACTTCAACTTGTACAAGGGCAGCATGGAAATACACAAATACAACAAATTCTGCATCTGTAGAGTTGTTACCTTGCAGGAGTATCTGCCCAGAAAGTCGGTGCAGGTGGCTCCGTTTTGGCAGGGGTTGGGCATGCATTCATCCACCTGCTGCTCGCAGTAGCTCCCGGTGTATCCCACCTGACATTGGCAGTGGTGACCATTTCCTGCGTCCAGACACTGGCCCGAATTTTGGCACAACTGGGAAACTTTAACTCCTGAAAGGTGAAAGGAAACAAATTTAAATTTCACTCATTCATGCATTTCATCATGACGCTGATACTCACTTTAACCCTTTCATTGCTACAAATCACTTCAGACCTTTTTAAAACTCTGTTTCTTTTAATAGTATTAATAATTACATTTATTTTGTTGTTTATGTTTTTTATAATTAATTTATTATCTATTCTTGTTTATTAATTGTTATTAATTTATCACATATTTAATTGTATTTCATTGTCNNNNATCACATATTTAATTGTATTTCATTGTCATTTTTCATTATTTTATTTAATATGTTTAGTTTTTATTTAAATGTAAATAAATTGAGGAGCTAAGGGGTTAAAACAGTGATGAAAATTCCATCTCCATCCTACCTCTCTGTTTTGCAGCAACCTCACAAGAAACACTCGGGACATCGCAGTAGGGGCCCAACCAGCCCGTCTCACACACACAGCTGTAATTGGTCCCATTCTGACTGCACCTTCCCCCGTTTTTACAGGGCAAGAACTCGCACCATCGAACCAAGTTCTGAAACACAGATAGGATATAACAGATAAGCTCATTAAAGCTATTCATCTTTATTTTTCACATTAAGTCTCCATCTAGATGTTTCTGTTGGCCTATTCCCCCTTTCAGGTTGTTTTTTAAATCCCAGCAGCCTATCAAATCATCAGTTACTCGAGTATCAAACAAAAAAACAGAATCCGGGTTGCTCTCTTTAATTTCCCTGCTCCTCACCTGACAGTTGATTCCATTGTATCCGTGCGGACAGATGCACTTGTAGGTGCCATAGCTGTCCTGGCAGGTACCGCCGTTCATACAAGGTTTGGAGTCACACTCGTTGATATCATGCTGGCAGTAACTGCCAGTGAAGCCTGGCGGGCATAGGCAGGTGAAGGTGTTGATGCCATCCACACAGGTACCGCCGTTGAAGCAGGAGCTGGGAAAAAAAGAAATAAACAAAAAAAAAAAACAACAACTAATAATTAGAAAAAAACTGAAAAAAATCTGATTGAAAACGATTTTTCAGAAAAGCAGGGCAAATCAATCAAGCATTGTTTGAGCTGTGGGCAGACTTGCATCTGATGTTTCCACAGGGAGTTCCCAGAGAACAAACAGTTCAGTTTTAACAGCAATGCACTACTTCACAATCAGATGGCAGAAATATATTTGGATATTTTGCAGGCAACTTCAGAACCAAGCATTTATTTATGTATTTATTTATTTACAGTCTAACTTCTAACTGCTGCTATACAGAAGGTGATGAAAGTCAGCTGCTGTGATTTGAAGCTCCAGAGGGGGCAGCAGCGGACAAGAAAAACATCAGACCTACAAGCAGGCTGAAAAAGAACCTGTTGATCAGAAACACATGCTTTTACCACAACTCATCCGCCTCTTCTATTGTCCGCATTGAGACGTGTAAATGTGAAACCCTGCATGAGCTCCGTACCTCTCTGTGCAGTCAGGCGTGTTATTTTCACAGTGGATCCCGCTGAATCCAAGCGGGCAGGTGCAGGTGTAGCTGTCCACGCAGTCCGTGCAGTTCGCTCCGTTCTTGCACGGGTTGCTCTCGCACTCGTTGATGTCTTCCTCACACTTTGTTCCGCGAAAGCCGGGCAGGCAGGTGCACAGGAAGTTGTTCACCTCGTCCTTACAGAGGCCTCCGTTGCTGCAGGGGTCTGTGGGAGGGAGCAGAGCGTCGGGCTTTGGCTCTGTGCTGACAGGTTCGAGCGTGAATGAGAAAGGAGACGCCGACTTACTAGGCTTGCAGTCGTCGATGTTGGTCTCACAGTTGCGTCCAGTGAAGCCCGGTTTGCAGCCACAGCGGTAGCTGCCCAGAGTGTCCAGGCAGGTTGCTCCGTTGAGACAAGGATTCTTCACGCACTCCTTGATGTCCACTTCACATGTTTGGCCTTAAAAGCGTTGAAAGAGGAAGAAAGAGTACATGTAGCTAAGAATATGAAATCAACTAAGAAAGCACGATTAATTTTTTCATTCTTATGTTGACATACCTAAACAAATAAATATGCATCCATCAGCAAACAGGCAAAATATGAAATCTATAATATTTTAAGCTACAAAAATGTAAAAAATACAAATTCAAAGTAAAGTTTGATTTACAGAGTTCTGGATCTCTTTTCTCATTCTAGACAGAAATACTCAGATGTGAGACTGAATCTTTCTTTTAAAGGTAACGTATCATGCTTTTAAAGTCCTTCCTTTTCACAAGTAAATCATTCATTTATGGTATATATATAGTAAAACTGCAATCCTTTGGTCTGAAATCGTTGTTAGTATAGCTCCACACACCCCTTCTTAACCCCTGCTCTGAGG
>JBBDHI010000012.1:5963924-5981263 GCA_037177115.1 Craterocephalus stercusmuscarum | reverse complement strand
TATAACAACCATAATGAAACAAGTGTTAATTAGCTTGTCTTCATCACCTGAAATCACATAAAAATAGATGGAAAAACGTTCAAAATGTGACATATTTAGAAAAAAATGAAACAAAAAACATTCGACAGACGATTTATTTCATGGACGTTTTAAGTGGTGACATAAACCATGTAAGGAATTTCACAAACACCGTCTTTTCTTTCTCTCTACACACACCCACCGCCCATGCAGCCTCCCAAAACGACGCTTTTCGCCTGACCGGGCTCATTATGCGAAGAGGAAGGGGAGGAGGTGGGCTGCTCTTCTACGTCCTGATGTGCTGAGAGCCGCTGTTTCACTTCACCTCCGCCTCCGAGCAGCTCAGTCTTCTTCTTTGCGTGCCAGGTTTAAGGTTACATTTTTTTTTTCTACTTGTTAAAAGTGCCAACGTTTTTAATCCTCAGCCTCACCGAGAGGGGACCACGCCGCACCGGTGAAGAGTGAAGTTTAAACCGCAGCAGCTGCTCTGGAGACCGCGGATCCGAGGTCCTACGATCCCCAGCCTCGCTTTTTTTAAATTTAGATCACATTTTTTTAAAGTTATTTATCGACTTCGGTGAAGTTTTTTGTGAATCTTTGAAGCCAGTATTACCCACCCGGCATCATGACTCGGAGATCCTGTGCCATTTACGCCACCGGCATCGTCAGCGCTCACCTCCTGATTGTGGGGATCGCCCTGGTCGTGGCTCAAGTCTTCCAAACAATGATCCACAGCCGGTTAAAAAAGGTAAGCCACGTTAACCATCAGAAAAAAATGTTATTTGCGAGAGTTCATGCTTCTCTGCTGTCACACATAAGGGTTTTAAATGTTAAAGTGCTTATTCTGCACTGACCGATCGATGCGCATTCAGCTTGTCACTGGTGGCGATACACGCATTGTCACGAGATCATTCAGTATATATGAGTTTTATCTGACAATCATTTCACTGTGTGCGTTAGTTGTAATGTATTTTTCACTGCAATGTGCGTTTCCAGCGGTGCGGGATGAACTCAAAGCGGTCTCATTCAGGAATCCGCATGATCCGGGCTTGTGTGGCGTGGAAAATCTGCAGCTTCGGCTTTTTGTTCAACACAGATGATCACCCCGGATATTTCTTTTAAATATGTCAAAACCTAACCAATACTTAACTGCAGGGTAGAAATCCCCTTCATTTCCCAGACTGAGTGTGGGGATTCAGATTTGGAAGGCTCTCTTGAGGTGACCTTACCTCGTTTTATGGCATTTCTCTCTCCATTTAGTCTTAACAGGATTTACTTAGCTTTTCATTGACTGTGGTTAAAAGAGGAAGAAATGCACCAAATGGTTCTGGCTAAAGCTGCATTTTGATAACCTGCCCAGTGTGCGTGACCTGGTGACACATTTCTGTGGAAACCGGCTTCATGCATTGACTATTTAATGAGTTGCTATTCAGAAAAGGGTAACCAGTAGTTGTAGTAGTAGAAGTCTGGGTTGCGGAAGGGGGTGTGCAGGGGTGGGGGAAGGGAGTGTGGGTAAAGTCTGGAGTCCTGCTTGGTGATGGATCCTTTGCAGGATGTCCACAGTGTGGGGAGTCATCCATCTTTCTGAAAATCAAGCATTCAGCGGCCAAATGTGCCCCAATTTAATCAAGTAGCCCATCAATAGCCCGCCACAGACAAATGTTTTAGTAGTTTATGCCCTAAAAATGCTCCTGTTCCTTCTGAATCCTAAATGCCTGCTTGTTATGAAAGTTTAGGACACGTAAGGTTAATGGAGGAGCAGCCCTGTGGTGCGGGGTCATCTGGCAGCTGACACTCGCATATCCTCTGCCCTCTAAAATGCCTCACATTCCTCTTTTTGCCTGTGCTAGAATCTCTGAGCAGCTCATTATCGCCGGGCTAAAACATTTCATTTCCTTTTTGTTGATAAAGTAGTTAAGGGAGAAGGGGCAGAGGGGGACGGCTCGACACCGTGGACGTCTGAGCCCACAAACCGCTACATCACTACACACGGAGGGGTTCAATTTAGGTTTGACTCTAATTTTTCTCTCATTCAGAATCGCAGCAGCGTCCCAGGGAGCCCAAATTAAGAGAGTTAGTCAAAGTTCATCAACGGGGGATCTGACTCTGATGCGGCTGGAGATTACATGAAATGACAGCATAGTTAATCCTCTTTTGCCACAGTCTTCTCACTGAATTAGGCGAGCCCAGGCATGCTGATCTGACTCCAGAAATCAGAATAATCTGATGCTGAATGCGTGCGGACTCTCCTCTGTGACAATGCTGCCTCCCCGACGCTTTCCCAGCGAAGACGGAAGTAACATTAAAGTCGTGTGAGGAATGTGACGGGTTTCTTGGCCTCAGGGGCACGATTTCTTTTGCCTGGGTGTAGTCCCGTAATACCGGGCTGTTGTTAAAGCCATGGTTAATCCTAAGCTGTTTGGCTCAAATGACAAAACTGTAAAAGGGAAAAAAAAAGAAGAAACACCCACTCATGGCACTCCTTGCAGGTGTGTTTGGAAGAGAAGGCTTTTCACTGAAGCATGAAGAGGTCATTCAGTAGATATATGGTTTCCCTGGAAGAGTTTTAATGCCATGAAAGCAGGCCTTTAAGTAAATTTATCGAAGCATTTTCTTGTTTTAACTGTATATTTTCTTACTTTAGCTGGTCAGAGCGGAACCTTCTACGGCTTCATTCATCTTCTTTCTGTCTCTTAAACACACTGCGTTGACGTTTTGTCTTGATCGAGGCTTTTTTTTCTTAGATAAGTGATGTCCATATAACTTTGATCAAGGCCCTTTTTAAGGTTTTCGTTCAAGGTTGGCGAACACAAAGATTTGCACCGTCTGCAATGAGTCTCCTCGACGCTGCAGTCGAGACACAAGCCTGGTTTTTAAAGTGACAGAATGTCCATGGCTTTAATGGAAAAAAAGGAAGAAACTGGGTCATTTGTGCTGGTTTGGCTGATGGTCGTACCCTCCTCCTGCACTATCTGGTTGCATTTTAGGTTTTAATTAAAGAGCAGATTCCTCGAGGCTCAAGAGAATCTCACGTCTTAAATACCTCCAACTTCTTGATTCTGGAGAAGCTGTGATGCCAATCTGATTATTCAGTCTTTTTTTAAATGTCAGACATTAGAAAATGGAAAAACCTCGGGAATGGAAAATGGAAATCCAGCTGCGGGAAGCTGCTGTAGTTGAGCCCCAGAGATCTGCAGCTGTAAAAAATGAAATAAATTGATCACAATACTTTGATAAATAGCTGTTTTTCTTCTTTATCTGCCTGTAAAAACAACTTGGGTGTCCTCCTTTTGACAAAAAAGAAGAAAACAAGACATTTGGGGCAATAATTTTGCACCTATAAACTCTTTCTTTCATACTTCATGATTTAACTAAAGAGAATCTGCTGGTTGTAGTTAAAATAGTTTTGTCATTGCAAATAGGGGCTACTTTTAATAGCAAAAAGGGCCAAATTACACATGAAATTGACTTTCTTTGCCGACGTTTCCCTCCGCTAATGTCAGACTTGTGTTCCTTCTGTTTAGTCAGTCTTCTCGCCCCTCTATAAAGGATGTTTAAATATTTTGTCCCATCTCTGACATTTAATAAACTTCTACGAAAGAACCAAAGATTGATTGGTTGGTAAACAATGCTCGGAAAGCAACTGTCAGCGCAGGAAGCTCCAGCCACACCTTAAGCTTAGTTTGTCTGTGGTAAGTGGCTGTGGAAGAAGATGATGTATGACTTCTTCAAGAAGGCACACAAGGAAGTGGGACGTTCCCCCAGCGGCTAAGCTGAAAAACGCCCACTTTGTCATTCTAAAGAACGTTCCTCCGTCCGTCTTTAATGGCTGAGCGATCGGGTTAACCGTTACAGCCTCTCATGTTTAGACATGTGGCAGCCAGGCTCATGTTGAACAAGGTCACTCACTGCAGGTTTTCATTTTCCGGCATGTTTTCCTGCCGCGATCAGACAAAACATCTGCAAAACCACGTCTTACATCATGTTCCTGCTTTTGGTTTGGTTTTTTACGTCCAAAACACACCGTACACACTGTGCGTGTTCTAATATGTAAAGCAGTAGGCCTTTTATCCCACCATTGCAACATGCTGCTCACCGTTGTGTGGGCTGACTGGCAGCTCTTGCCCAGGCTTGCTGAAGTCAGACTGCTTCTTTTTTTTTTCTTTTTTTTTTTTTGCTTACTTTTGCTGCAGCTTTGAAGGACCCCCCCCCACCCCCCCCCCACCCCCCCCCCCTCAGGGTTGTAAAGTCTTGGCTTGGCACCAGCGTGTGCTGAAAAGCGCCATGCGAACTCTCAAATGGCACTCTTTTTAAATAGTGAAAAGCTTTGAAGTTTCCCCCCCAAAACAACAAATCGTAACCCTGGATGAGACGTTGTTTATGAATCCGAATGTGTTTTCTTCCTTTCCTTGGCAGGAAATTACTCTAACGGAGAAGAGCCAAGTTTTTGAGTCATGGAAAAATCCACCTCCACCTGTTTACATGGAGTATTACTTCTTCAACGTGACCAATCCGGAGGAGTTCCTGGCAGGCGGGAAGGCCTCCGTTAAACAGATCGGCCCTTATACTTACAGGTAAGTGTGATGACTGTGAAATCCTGGTTTAAGGAAATCTGTCTGGTTGTGTCAAATGAAGACTTCGGACCTATGATTTAACTGGAAAACCTTCTGTCCACCCCAGAGAATACAGGCCACGGGAAAATGTGACTTTCCTGGAAAACGGCACCAAGATCTACGCCCTGAACCCCAAAACGTTCGTGTTTGTGCCTGAGAAGTCCGCTGGTAACCCGGAGGTCGACAACATCACCACCGTCAACATCCCATTTGTGGTGAGACGATGACACCGTGCAGCACATGAACACTGTTATTCCACCTCCGCGCTTCCCAAGCATTGTCTCTTTGCGTGTTGTTGTGACAGCTTCATGTCTCGAACACCTAAACTTGGCGAGAAGACGAGTTTGGATGAAACTCAATTGTTCCGAAGATTTTGAGGGGAATTTCCTCACTCTTCACCCCTGAGTAACATGTTTTCCCTCCTCTCTCTCTCTCTCTTTGTTTCTCAGGCGGTGATGAACGAGATGAACTCTTACTCCTTCATTATGCGGACTTTCGTGTCCATGTACATAAGCTCTCTGGGCGTCGACGTGTTCATGACGCGCACCGTTCACGAAGTTCTGTGGGGCTTCAAAGACCCTCTTCTCTCAAAGGTCCACTCCCTGAAGCCTGATGTGGACGAATATTTTGGGCTGATGTGGAAGGTAAGCTTGCTTTGTTATGGCTGAGTGTGTTTTCATCTTTCTGTCACGGTACAAAAGCAGCATTTGTTGGTTGGCAGTGGTTACCGAAGTGACTCGTTTTAACGTCACGTACAAGAGAAGTGAGATCAACCAAATGCTGATGGAAGACGTTTAGGTTCCCTGTGAACGGAGCAGCGTCTGCAGATTTCACAAGCGGTGACAGTCGCGTGATGCTGAAGTTCAGCATTTCAGGGCGACGTGCCTGTTAGGTCATTCATTGATCAGCTTCTTGATGCTTTTAGGGTGCTGGCACAAATTCCTGTCATAATATTTCCACCGTTTCCTGGACTATTGTGGGTCACAGCAGCTTTTCCTGAACCTCGTGCTTCGTCTTGTTTTCCTGCAGAAAAATGGCACCCATGAAGGAGAGTTTGTGTTCCACACCGGCGAGCAGAACTACTTGGATTACGGCAAGATCGACACATGGAACGGCCTGAGGTAAAGGCTGGCGTCCAGCGCCGCTAAGCTTCCGTGAGAGAAGGCGTTTTCAGCCCCATTTTCTCGCCTTCCTTTTACGATAGGAAACACTTCAGTCAGCACATTGCTCCCACTTCCCTCCAGTCATGATATTCAGGTTTACACAACCTGTATCCGAGAGTCCAGAGTCCTTTGTCCTCTGGCTTTAGTCACAGCCAGATTGCAAAATGAATGTTTGGATACCTGAAATTACTCAAAAGTGCACTTTGAATGTAAGATTCAAGCCAGTGAGAGATTAGTTCATTTCTATTGATGCAAAAGTGTGTCAGATTTAATTGTTGCAGCTTGTGGAGGATAAGATTGTAATATACAGTTAAATAATTTAGTCCAAGGTGCTTGAAATGTTGATTAAATAAGAAAAATCTTCATTTTTTTATCTAAAGTTGCATTATTGTTGTTATTAATACATAAGTTTGTCTTTGTAGACTTTTTTTTTCCTCAATCAAACCTGTTTTGATTAAAACTTCCTGTTGAATGGGTAGGAAAATGTCGTGGTGGTCCTCGGAGCAGAGCAACATGATTAACGGAACGGACGGCGCCGTCTTTCACCCGCTGATAAACAGGAACGAGCTGCTTTACATCTTCGCTGCCGATCTCTGCAGGTATGCACGTGTGCTTACGCCGCCGCTAATTTGTTTACAGTCAAAGCATGGAGAGAGGGCGAGGCCGAGAACATCCAGTGAGCTTTTTATGGTTTTAATGACAGCCGAGTCTTTCCTTGTGCTCACAAGCCCTGATTAGGACGTGAGCTATTACAACTTATGATAAGGCTGGCAATGAAGTGGAAACACGAGGGACACGGCAGCGACGGCGACCTTGGGAATCATTGTGCGGGAAATTATCTCAGTGTGGGATGCTTTTCATTTTCAGTCCTGATTGCATTTAGGATTTACAAATGACGGATATTTCCTCCCTTCTGTTCAGGAATTCTTGGTGTAACTTGCCTCCTCTCTCTCAGGTCTATCCATCTGGCTTACGTGGAGGATGTGGAGGTGAAAGGCATCCAGGCGTACCGCTTTGCACCCCCCAATGACGTCCTCATGAACCCCAAAGACAACCCCACCAACGCCGGCTTTTGCGTGCCAGCAGGAGACTGTCTCGGCACCGGGGTGCTCAAAGTCAGCGTTTGCCGTGAAGGTACGAGCGTTTCCCCGTCCCCCTTTCTGTCTACCCCTCCTCAGCTCCTACAGAGCCTGACCCAGTTACCCGTCGCTTCCCTTTGATCACGAACCAGCCTCATGACACAGTCCCCCCCCCCCCCCCCTCTTTGCACCCCCCTCCCAAAAACGTCCTGTCAGCCGCCGCGTCCTCTGGCCGCTATCTGGCATCCCTGCTGTTTGAGCTTTCCAGATTTTACTCAACGGCGGCTCAATGATTAACTGCGCTGAGTGTGTTTGGAGGTTATTGAAGCATTTTATTGACGGTCATTGAATGGAGCTCTGATATGGCAATCTCTGCGCTTGTCGACAGATGAAGGTGGCACACTATCATTTATAGATGCGCTACTGTAACCCTGGCCTTTGCTTGTTAATGATCCTTCTATAACAATTATATATATAATTTGATTCCAGCATATTTTTGTGGAAGGAAACGTCGTATGAGCTGTTCTTTTCCGGTTGGCAGTGTTTTGGTTGGTTTGACTCACTCTAATTTGACTCGAGTTTCAGTCGAAATCACTTCCTGTAATTTCATATGAGGCAAATGCGCCTGATTGGCTGTCGGTAACGCAGAACAGAAAAACCCACCAATCACTGAGCTCAGATGTCTGCAGTGAGGTGTAATTCTGAAACCGTTTCTGGAGGTTGAAAAGCCACAAAGACAGTTTTTTTTATTTTCAGATGTACCAAAAAAATGTCATTTTTAAACACAAACGCCCGAGGAAGTGAGCAAAAGTATGACTGAGACGGGTTTCAGGGAGGTTGGATTAGGAGACCTAATTACTAGTATGACACACATCACTGAAAAATACTTTTCTAAACAAGGGTGATCAAGTTGTTTTTTTCTTTTTCTTTTTACTGATTGCTGACATTTAATGGACTTCTGCGTTTATTAAACACTAGCAGCTGTAATCTGAAGGCATTTTTGTAGAATTCTTTTATCATGAGAATTTGTATTTTGCCCTCTGTGTGTTGTTTAGGATGAATTTTATGCGTTCAATCTGTGACGTAATGAGCTTTTCTCTCCTAAATAATCTAGAAACAAGCGAGTAAATCTTTTAATGAGGAGATTTTTATTCTAATACCAGACAATTGCTGCTGTTTGTTGTGTATTAGAGGGGCTGTGCCTTGTTTAGTTACATAGAAGTAATGTAGTGGTTTATTATCATGAGCTGTCTTTTACTATAGACGTTTATCAGTGTTGAAGTTCAATAAAGCGTGACTCCCACACAATCGGCTGATGAGACGCTACATCAGGGTTTAATACCACTTTTTATCTCACATCTCCTCTTTAATCTTTCCCCTCCCTCCCATCATCTTAGGACTCAAACATCTCACATGTGTTTATCTGATTTGTTTCCTTCAAGGTGCTCCCATCGTGGTTTCCTTCCCTCACTTTTATCAAGCGGACCCTGTGTACATAAACGCCATCGATGGACTTAGCCCCAACAAGGAGGAGCACGAGACCTACCTGGACTTACAGCCGGTATGTCGAACCCTTGAACATAATCACTTGTGTTGAACTCTGATCTGTTGGTCTTTTCTAAATGAGTTGTTTTGATGATTATATGCAGTTGTTGTTGTTGTTGTTGTTTTAATCTATGTGTTATGGACCCAGTTAGCTTGCGTTTTGTAGATTATTTAAGTAAAATACGCATATAAGACTGTTATTCTCAAAAGCAATGCAAACAGTGTATTAGTGCTTGGGAGTGCAGTTTTCTGGCTGTGTCAGAGGAATAATCACAAAAAGCAGGAAAGAGAACCTCTTCCTTGATCTCTTGCAGACGACCGGGGTTCCCATCCGTGCCTGCAAGAGGGCTCAGCTTAATATCATTCTGAAGAGAGTCCAAGGCTTCCCGTAAGTCAGTTAGTTGAACTCTGACGCACTTTGTCATCTGTGGTTCGTCTGTGTTTAGACAGAATCCCCCCTGACCTCTTCGTATCTTTTTCCATCCTGCAGCAAAACTAAGTACATCAATGAGACCATTTTCCCCATCATGTTCGTCAACGAGGTGAGGAATCTCCTCGTGAGCGCAACCTAAAGCTGTTCCGGTAGCCGTGAGCTAACCGCCAATCAATCCTCTCTCCTTTCTTGTACCATAGACGGCGACGATTGACGATGACTCGGCGTCTCAGATGAAGACCCTGCTCCTAATTGTAACGCTCGTGTCGAACTTCCCCTTGCTCATCGTGGGCCTGGGCATCATCCTGCTGATGGTGCTCGTGGTCTTGTTCTGCCGAAACCGCCAGAAGAAGGTAGGGAGAAACGTTTCTGTTGTGCGTTTATACGTCCTAATAGTCCACGCAGTAACTTAGGTGTGAAGTGTGCGGCCACTGACATCAGCTCACAGTGTAAATGGGTGAAAATGAAAGCTAGCCTGATGGTAGGTGGTAGTAAAACACCACAGTTAATACTAGTTTTTAGAAGTTTTAACTGGGTTTTTGCATGTTTTTATCAGTTTCCAGCATCAACCCAACCGCGCTGCTGCTGCTGCAAGTTTAACTAACAAATTGCATGATCCTTATGCAAAAAAGCCAGCATGAGCCATTTCTTTTGACTGTAATTTTGGATCAAATGGTGCTTGTTTTTTTTTCCTGAATGTTTTCTAACAGTTCATGCATCTGCGACTTTAGTAGGAAATGTATGATTCTCTATAGTCAGCACATCTGAGTTAGCATAACTGTAGGTTACTGAACTAGAATAACCGGAGGAAGATGTTCAGCACATGTTCCCCTCTTATCTGCTGCAGTGCAGGATTTGTGGGTTTGAACTGTGGCCTCGTCACTCAGAGATTACTTCAGTTCAGGTTATGCACAGTGTAAAGAGAACAAGTTATAAGAACATCATGACATTTTGGAAGATATCCACATTTAGAGATTGATGCCAGTTTAGTGTCACTTTACTGAGTTTGAAGCTACAGCTACTGCTAAAGGATGGTTACCTTATCTTAAAGACTAAACTTGTAGCCTGGCTCTTTCTGAAGGGGAAAAATAAATCTAGTCCAGCTTTTTTTGCATATTAAATACATGAGATAAAAATCTTTCAGCTGCTGGGATTCTTTTGTTAGGATTTCACTGTCCTCTGACAGAGCACAGCTAGCTATACGCTCCGGGCTATAGGCTAAGCCAGTCTAACCAGTTCTAGCTGGAGTTTTATCCTGATAAACTCTCTGAGAATGAAAGTTTAGGGCTTTCGATGGGAATGTTTTAAGACTGCTTAATTGCAATGTGAAATGTTGTATTAACCATGTTCTAATTTTAATTTCCTATAACCCCCCTTTTTTCCTTTTTCTGTTTTTAGAATGAAGTAAAACGTATTGATTTTACTGAAGCTTTTCATTCTTTTACTGTAAGTCTTCAGTTTTGCCTTGTTTGCAATTCTCTTTTTTAATTTATCTTCAATTTTTATCATTTTTAATTATGCAACATGACATTCTTAAGTTCTCGCCTCAGTGTCGTAATTTTTCTTTTGAATGTTGTATATTGTTTTTAAAGACTGATAGCTGCTGTATTTACTGTTTTGTTGTATTTGCTGTGAACATTTCAAGTCAAAACATTTACTCCCATGACAATGTTAGTGGTGTTTTCTACATATTTGGACTTCTCGCCACGATTTTGGTTTGTACTGACTGTTTCTCCTGATGACTCTTCCTGCTCAGACCGCAAAAGACGAAACGGCGTACACTCAGGTCAGCGACAAACCCGAAGAGCCGTCGGAAACTCCGGCCAACCAGCAGATGAGGAACGGCTCCTACATTGCCATGTCTCCTGTGGAGGCTCAGAAGTGTTGATCGAGGACTTCCCCCTCCATAGGATAAGTGCTGAGGGAGCAGCACAGGGGGGTGTTACATTACTGCGGGTGGGGAGGATGGGGAAAGCAGTAGGACAAAAAGGAAGAAAACTTGTTTCGTCAACAAAGACGTTGCTCCTCTCAGTGGCCCTCTTCTGACCACCCATCCTCCTCCACTCTACCTGCTGAGCATGGCCCTCACTGCCTGCCGTACTGCAACACAACCAACCCCCCCCTTATCCTCGTTTCCATCCTGGTTGGTCCTTAATATGAAAAGACTAAACAAGCGGACTCAGCCTTTTCTGTAATTCTTCTGAGGGAACACGGTAGCTTAGATGCCACTGTTGCGCACGAATGCATGGCCTTTCGAGCAGACTCTGCCGGCTCGTAAAGCTCGAGTGTGTCGGCATTCACACGAACAACAGCGGTTGTTGTCACAGTTGTATTTTTTGCGCTCTTCTCTTCATCAGTATTACATGAGGAGAAACTTTTGGAGCCTTCAAATGGGGACAAAAAGCCCCTATAGACTGAATCTTTAGGGGGAAATCTGAACTCTTGGACTCAGATGATTTAGTGGTTTTGCTAACAAAACTGAACTTGGAATATTTTGTTAAAAAAAAAAAAGAAAAACAGACTGAGCCAAACATATAATTGCCTTTTTTTTCCCTAAAATAAATTAGTGCACCTACACACACACACAATGCACTTCTAGTATGAGATAGTGAAACTGTGTGTGCACCTTTAACTCAAACCCCAGTGTCCTGTTTTTGATGGACTACTGTCTTTCTTAATGCACACAGAGTGTATTATTAAACCTTAAATGCTAATGAATTTGATCTTTTTCCCATCTTTTTTTAATTATTTTTCTTTCTTTTCTCAAAACACTAGATTAAAAGAATATTCAGAGAACTCCTGTTTAAAGTAACGGCTAGTTAGCTGTGACATTAAGCTTCGTCACACATTGAAACGGAAAAGGAAGAAAAAAAACACCCACTAAACTTACAAGGGAGACTTGAACCAGCTTTCTGCCTTACAGGGGTTCAATGTGTTCAAATAAGCTGGAAACTTTTCTTGTACTTGTATAAAGGGGAACTGTTTAGATACCTCCGACCAAATCCAGCAGGCAGTCCTAGGTGTGCTGACGGACACTAACTTCGCTTCGGTGTCGACGCTCCCGCACGTCTACACTGTTACTTATTAGAGAAAGCACAAAGTGGATCGCTAAAGCCAGTCCTCGCACAATACGAGCAGGTCCTGGCTTATTTACAGCTGATCTGTCAAAGACACTGTCAAGTGCCGTGACCACCGAGAGTGGGAGGTCCTTGCTCCGCTCGCCGCTGTGCTGGCATTCAGTTTGCCAAGGAGCTGTAGGCATTCAGGCAAACCCAGCACGCAGCACTTGAATCACTGTTTTGTCTTATGTGTTCTTTGTCCGACACATTTGTCTGGTCACATGTCGGACCCGCGGACGCTCGCCGGCGGGGAGTGAATTTAAGGCCATAATACTGTCAAACTGGAAAAATTCCCTGCACTTTGCCTGGAAATTGTGCCCAGTGTTTTGTCTGTTGGTTTATGTTTTCTTTGTTTTTGTTTTTTTGTCCTGGTTATTTCACTGCAAGTGGCCCACATGTTAATTACATTTCAATGGTTTGTCCTGGCTTGTGTTGTTTGTGAAGGATGTTGTTGTAAACGAGCGACAGACATCCATGCCTCTGTGTTACCTGCTTTTCCAGCACATGGAGTGTCTTCTTTTGATATACTTTTATATTTGTTATTGCTGCTAAAAAAATGCCATAACCTATGGAACTGCTTTTGTATATGGGGTATTTACTATGATGTGCTCTCATTGACTTTATGGTTGACCCACAGGGGCTTTTAAGGCTTTTTGTGTTGCCAACCTTTTAACACCTGAGCACAAGATACAAAGCCCAAAGCTTGCTGCCATGTATCAGAACTAACAGTTACACTTATCACTAGAGTCATATTTGTAAAGTTGAACCACTTATTCCTCCATTGATAGGCGACCATGATTATATCACATGTATTATTAGGGATTTTTTTTTATTCGGGTTAGTAAACTTGGGAATTCACTGGAGGTACCCAAAGGGTCGAGCCACTCCTGCACCATCTAAGACAGGTGTTGGAAGTCAGATTCTGGGTCAAGTAGCAGTGGTGGAGCGACTTTTTTTTTTTTCCTTTTTTATTCATAAGTAGATTATTTGCTTTGTGGTGGAAAATGAAGATGCTACCCTTTGCTGTAGCAGGAAGCCAGTTAGCCTTGCACAAAAACTGAAACAAAGGATAAACTGATATTCTGACACTGTCCAAATGTCTTGTGGCTTATATGAAATCTGTGTTCAGGCTTTGTCCTGTGCTAGGCTAAGCATCTCTTTGCCCTAGCCTCAACTTAAATGGACAGATGGAACCATTTTATCTATGTACTTTTAATTCTGAGCCACAAAGCAAATATATCTGTTGACCTCTTCCTCGGAAGTTAAATCGGCTCACAAGAGGCCTTTGTACTCTTCCTGCAGGCATGCGACCGCCACCTTGTGCAAACTTGATCTTAGTTGTTCACCGTACTGAATACCTTGACTTTAACCCGAGAGACCTTAATTCAGAGTGAATGGGATCCTGTCCAAACACGCACACCTGAGCCATCACTTCACTCCACTACGCTGACCTTTTTTTAAGTCCGGTCCTTCACCCACTGGCTCGTACCCGCTTGACCAAAGATAACCCGCACAGAGCTGGCCGGGCGCCGAGTTTACTCTCTGTGATAACGGCTGTGCCACAAACCTCCGCCTACCTTTCCTTTTAAGAAAAAGAAAAAAAAAATCCACGCCACCATTTCTGTGAAGTATTTGCAACAGTGTTGTGTGAATGCATGTGTGTATGTGCCTTTTTACATCAAGGCAAGGGAAAAAAAAGATAAAAGATGGGTATTGCTTTTTTTACAACCGCGTGCAAAGCAAACAAAAGTAATCGATGCTCCTTGAGCAGTAAAGATCTCAGTATTATGTAAGACAGAGCAATACAGTTGTGTACAATACGTTGTGGATGTTTTTAAGGGGCCACAAAATATTTAAATTTTATTTTTCTGAATTTCTGTTAGTTTCACTTATGTAGTATTTCTTTATTTCTGTAGAGTGAATTAGTTTGTAATATTCAGCTTGGTTACAAGCTCATTTCATTGATCATTTCAGTTTGAAAATAGAAAAAAAGCTGTAGAGATGATGCAGTTTGACACTGGGAATGGTGCTGTACAGTCTGTAAGAGTGTTTGAGTGGTGGGGGGGTTTACTATGTGCGAAGTTGTGTTTTTGTAAAGCAAAGCACTGTTTCTGTTGAACTGGAGTGATTCACTGGAAGGCTGATTATCTTGACTGAGTGAAGCATCATGCTGTGTAACATATCTAGATGAATGAAGCCCTCCTTCAGGGATGAGCAGTAGTGCCATACCACCCCCCCTTTTTATTAATGAGTTTTCTTTCATTTTACTCTATATAATGTAACTATCGTGTCTCCCCATTTCAATAATCTAGCAGACATTTCCTTCGAGATATACTAATTTGTTTTGCTGCTGAAAATGACAATCCCCCTCCTCCATGTCATGTTAGGTGAAAATTATTTCAAAAGTAATATCCATTTTTAGTTTTGATAATTTACACTGCACAGATGTTTCTACAGTGCTTTTGTAAACATTTCTAGTGTATTTGCAAAAAAAAATAAAAGTGCAAAGTTCACACAGTCTGTCTGCTTTCTTCTTTTATTTATTTTTTAAATTTAACATCCATTTCCAAAAATCAGGGTTGAACGTTGGAAGATTAAAGTCGGGCCTTGTGTGTTCACACCTGTATTTAACACCTTTTGATTGGGTGAATATTGAACAGCCTCTCATGGATTGAGCACATGATTCAGAGATGGACCACCTCTTCCTGCCTACAGTCTGTCCTGGGGCCACATTCTGGGACCCCTACTGACCTGTCTTGATGCAATGCTGCTTTTCCTGGAATAATTTCAAGGTTCAAAAAATACACAGAGAATCTTTAATGCAACAATTAGCAGGCAGGGAATAAAGATGCAGCAAGCCAGTGCTGAAGATCCCGAGTCACATTTACATGTAACCCCGAACAAGCCTCTTTACAGCTGACTCTGTGTTTATGTGACAGAGGAGGACCCTGTGTTGACTTACTGCACATTTGGCTGTTGAAGCTGGAGGCAATATTTTAAAACCACTATATTTACACACAAACCATAATTTATAAGCTAGAAGGATTGTCAAAAATGAGGAACAGCTGCTGGCTCATTGGAAATCTATCTGGTCCATTGATAAGCTCAGCAACATCGCTGATTTTTGTTTTTTTGCTACAAAACTAAGCTTAGTGAAATTGTAAATATGAATATGAGATGCTCATTTGTGAATGGGGACAGTTCAGTTACTGAATAGATTTGTGATTCACATCAGATCACCAAATGAAAACGGCCACTAAAAGTCTGAGTCATGTGTTTTTGCCAACACAAGGTTTGTTTTAACCTTAACTTGGACAAAACATCCAACAATTTAACAGTAAGTTCATGAATAACTGACTGACGCATCCACGCACAAAAAGAATCTATATACAGCTCAGTTACAGCTTGCAAAGACGTGCTTACCCAAGTTTATACTTTAGTCTTGTGAAAAGAATGTCTTTTTTAAATTAAAAATGTTTACTTATCGAAACATCGTGCAACATAAAGTCCTCCTGCTTTGCAGATCTTACAATTGGGTATAGGAAAAACTTTTCACAAATCACTTCACAAAATTAAATTATGTAGTTGTGTCAGGACACTGGTTGAATCATTAATAAAGTTTAAGTTCAACTGAACAGGAAATGTGTGAATAATGAACTTCACCCAATGATCCAAAACCTTGTCGAACCACCTTTAGCAGCAATAACTTCAAGCAACGGCTTTCGGATATTATCACTTTCACACATCATAACAGAGGAATTTTAACCCACCTTTCTTTGAAAGGGTGCTTCAGTTTATTGAAGTTCACATCATTTATTTCTGCACAGCACATAATCTTGATCAGACTGAGGCCATTGCATCACCTCGGTTCTTTATTTTACAGTCACTGTTGTGGATTTGCTGCTGAGTTTGGGACAAATGTCCTTTTGTAGGACTTGAGTTCAGTCAGGACTGAGCTGTTGAGTAAATGGCTTCACATTTGTTTCTAAAATATTTTGGTAAGTAGAGTAGCTCAGAATGTACAGTAGGTCTTGTGGCTGCTAAATGAGGCCAAATCATCAACCCACCACCACCGTGCTTAACTGTTGGGATGAAGTGTTTGTATTGATGTGATGTGTTAGGGTTTCTCCTGGAAACAGTTTGGTGTCATCTTTTAGAGGAAGGAGAATCAACCCTACCAAACATCCCACACATCCTGATTTTCTAACTGTCATCACTTTAAAATACACACCAACCACCTTATACTGTATGGTTCAACTGTTCATCTGATTGTTAACAGACATAGCTAATCAGCCAATCACATGGCAGCAACTCAATAATGCAGGTGCAAATGATCAAGATGATTTAATAAAGTTCAAAATGAGCATCCTGCAGAGCACCTTTGGCATGTGGTGGATGTGTGATGCCATCAAGTTTATACAGATATCTCTGAGGAATGTATCTAACATTTTGTTGAATCCATGATAACAAGGAAAAAGGCCGTTTTAGATGTAAAAGGGGGCAAAACCCGGTACTCTAAAAGTGAACCTAAAGAGGTGGCTGGTTTTTTTTATCATGTCATGATGCTAAACGTAAACCTGCAAGGGTATATGTGTTTATTTTTGAGGTACAGTATCACATGCTGTACTTTTAACTCCAAAACATTTATTTAAGGGACGTTGTTGCATTTAATTTAGAAAAATCCTCCGTACACAATTCTTTATTAAAACATTCAATGTTTTTACAAAAAATTATATTGCACATTTTTTTTGCAGACGTGATTCTGAGTATTTCTTCTTTTTTTTAAAGGGAAAACCAAGCGTTCAGTAAGAGGCTTCACATCACTGAGTTGTTTGACGGTGTTTTTTCTTTTTTGTTTTTCCCCTTGAAATAAGAACAAGGCCTTCTCCCAAGGCCATGACTTTAGGTTTCAATCACAGGGGCTGAACAACAGTTTCAGACATGTTTTCAGGGAGTAGAGGAGGTTACGCATGGCTGTCGCTCATCTCAAACTGTGCTAGTGATAAATCCACAAATGTACAAGGGCGTGGTGTGTACACAGCGGCAGCCTTGTCTTTATTATTCAGCCCTTTAGCCTCGGTGCAGTTCTGAGCTCTTCTGGGAACTCACATCATAAGTTTCTGCCCTCAAGATGAATTTAGTGTCAGCAGGGATCAGCATGTGCGCAGGTCCTTTTCTCTTCAAATGAAGGGTCTGATTTTTACTGACCTTCAGCAGAGTTTTGGTTCATTTAAGGTAATTTTTGTCCATGTTTACAATTTTGTGAAAAGGAATTCTTAGATGTCTTCACTCTTTAACTTAATGAAAACAAAACATCTAAAAACTTTGACAGGCCACAAATAAAAACAAAGTGTTTTGTTATCGATATA
>JBBDHI010000012.1:5660420-5680329 GCA_037177115.1 Craterocephalus stercusmuscarum | reverse complement strand
GGACTCTACTGGTGGAGGTATGAGACTGATTGCTTCTAGTTATCTCCTGGTTGTTATAACTTCAGCATTAGCCTGTGGAACATTACAGCTTATGAAAACCATAAAACTAAAACAAGCCAGTCACTATTAGTTCTGTCACTACAATGATATTTACTTGAATGATATGAAATGCATTTATTAACTAAAAGGTTTAAGGAGTCATGTTAGCTTTGGTCTGTAGCCAATTAGCTTCTACTAGCCGCATTTAGACTCAGATGTATCCTGCAATGTGCGGCAGCTCATTAGGCAATTACTGCTGATGTTTTGCATAAATGCAGCTGGAGGATGTGGAAAAGTAAATCGATGCCGATCACGTGATCCCATGTGTGCCGCTGCCAAGAAGTTACATGTCTGCTTTCAGAAGAGGGCAGCCGCTCTCGTGGATCATGCTTGTAGTGATGTACTATTTCTTCACAATGCATCGTATTAGATAAAAACTATTAGGTATTAGGTAAAACTGAGTAACACTACAATAAAAAAATTAAAAAGTATATTTTATGTGTATATCCAGGTGTTTAAAACAAAGGTTGTTCAATCCTGGCTTTTGCAACTTGGCATGTTGATAGATTTCATTTCAAGGGATATAATCCAAAAATGGTAGTATGGTAGTGGTAATCATGAAAATAATTTCTCTGCATGTAAAATCAAAACAAAGATGGGTCATCATTCATGACATGCTCTATTAAGAAAATATATAACACTTAAAAAAAATTAGCTGGTTTAAGGTTGAAGATGCAGACAAACACATTTGTCATTATCAAACTATGTTCAACTATGCATTTCTGACAACTGCAGCTTGGCAGTTTATTTGTTGCAAAGTCTGTGTGATTGAAGGAGGGAGTGACTAGAGATAGAGCAGCAAAGCAAAGCAACAAAAAAAGGGAGCAAAGACACAGAGATGGTGGTGAGAGCGGTGTAAATATGTCAGTGTGGAAGAGCCAGGAAGCAGGGGAGTTGACCTTGGTCATAGTTTAAGACCTGTCTTTTATCCAGCTTGTGAGCCGCTCTGAGAGCCATTTGTCTGCTCACTGCCATATTGTTCTCCCTCCTTCTCAACATCATTTCTTTCTTTTTGTCTTCTTGGTCTGCTTTTTATCTATCTAATTCCTCTGCCTCCTTTTATCACTCACCTCAAAATTCAGTTCAAAACCTTTGTTGTCACTTTGAAAGCTTTGGATGGTCAAGCTTCCTTTTACATTACAGAGATTCTACGGCCCAGGGCAAGTTAGCTATACTTTGCTCAAGACTTAAAATCAAAGGCTCTTAGTTTCATGTTTTTGAAATAATAGCTCTCAAAGTTCAAAAATACCTTTACTGGAAAATAACTGGTCTTGAGACCCAGTTTTTCTTTGAATTATTATGTTTTTCGGGACATTTTGTTCTTAACTTGAACATAATAAATATGCATTTGTGGAGTTTGTATTGCCCGAAGCAACTACAAATTGCATATATTCTCTGTAAAAGCAGCATCACTGCAACCCGAAGGGGAACACACCCAAATATGGACAAACTTTGCACACAGCAAATAAGAGCAATAACTGACAGCTCTGCATGACTCGAAGGTGTAGTATCTATCTTCCCAGAGGGAGAAGATCTGGTGGTGCAGCAGTTTCACACAAATGTAATTTCTTAAAATTTTCTTAAAACTCATTTCAGTGTAAATAATCTACTGCATGTGTGTAAATGTGATGGACTTGGCTGAGTGGGTCCTCACCTGTTAGCAAATACATGGTGTGACTGATGAGCCGTAACTGGGGATGAACGGCTGATTGAATGACACAATTAACAGCAGTGTGACTTGAACAGTACCACATTGTTCTGTGTTACGATTTACAGTGGCAGACTTCTCTCATAACAGCTGAAGGATAAAGCAGAATATTCATATTAAAACAGGCCAACGCAAAATGTAAATTCAAGTTCTGTTGATCATTTAAAGCTAATGGTTTAATTTAATTTACTTACTTTGCTGTAATCAATCAACCATGTAGTTTGGCATTTTTGTCCCTTTCAAATAAAATAACTGATCAGATTATTTGTCTCATCCTAAAGCATTATTGGTAAAACAACATTAATTTCAACATACAGTATTGCTTTCTAAATTGTTCTCTTTGATTTTGTTTAGGCCATTTGAAGGTATAAAATGCAAACAGTTGTATTTGAGATCAATGGATATATGATAATATGATATATCTGGTAAGCAAAACTATCCAGCACCATTAAATACAGTAAAATGGAGGCAACATGTTTCCTGTACAGTACAGTATGTCACTTTTACTGCACAGAAATTCATTAGGCTGCAGGTACTGTATAATGAATAATTAACTTTATGGAATTTCAGCTTTTTCTTCCCTTCACTGTAGTCAGAGCTGTTGTAGTGTCAAAATAATGTAAGATCCATTGATAGAGACCCTGGGCACATTGAACTGTGTAACTTGTTGAGCTGCTGATAATGAACAGAAGTGTCTGTTGCTCTTTGCATATGTATTGATTGTACCACCTTCCACTGCTGCGTGTGAAGTTTGTGTAATGCTGTAAATGTCAGGACTGTTTTTCATTTACAATTTTTCACTGCACCTGCAGAGCTGCTCAGCAATAAAATGAACATAAAGTAGCATCAGGGTGAGGAGAGAGTGAATCTTTCCAAATCTGTCATCAAAACCAAAGCTGTGTCCATGCCCATGCATTTGTGTGCATATTCAATTCAATAGCATGCATGTTTGTATGTTTTAGTTAATACATACACCCATGCATTTATATACAGCATATATATGTAGATTTTTTTCAGAGCCATTGTATGGGTTATACAACTGTGCATGTGAGAGAGGAGGCAGGATTAATGGCTTCCTGTCACCAGGCTCCAGATGATGAAGTAGTCAAAGTGCATCAAGATGGAAACTAGAAAATCAGAACATGTAAGAGGAAAAGTAGACAAAGGAAATGAGTTTAACAATATGAAAAAAAGACATGTTATTTTTTTCAAGCAATTTTCTTTTTCCTCGTATCTAAAAGAGAAAATATATTCACATATCACCTTTTTGACCAATCATTAACTATGAATAAATTGCATCTTTATTTGCATTTTAGGCAATTTTCCTTTCATTAATAAATGGCCTGAAGGAGAGTCCATGGAATTTGAAAATGACAAAGATCATAAGTGGCCAAATTCAAAGATGAGTAATATGGTTTCAGGCAAATGAGAAAAACTAATAAAGAGACCTGAGTTAAGTGACAAATGCAGGGAACTCTGAAAAGATCAGAAAAAACAAATGAGGCAAAGATGTGGGGGCAAGTTTATAAATCAAAAACCAAAGACAGGAGTTCAGTCAGGTTGTATTTGGATAGTATAAGTGATCTGCAATTCTGTCTAAAATTCTTTTAAAAGCAGAAACTTTTTTGCCAGGTAGGACAAATGGACACTGATACATAAATATGCAGGTTTAACATTCATGTATGCAAAATATTAGTGCTGCGATTTTTCTGATGTCACCTTGTGCCTGAACCAGCTAACGCTAAGTTGGTCAGCTAATGGACCAACTTAGCATTAGGTGGCTCCATCAGTGAGCTGCGGTATGTGACCGCTCTGTGAAGGATGCCTCTCTCACCAGTTGCATTTTATTTTCTGTGTGGCCATTTACACCATTCCCAGTCTACCAGGACAATGGCAGCCCAGGAGGGACATTTGCTTTCCTCAAAAACACAGGAGTAGCTTAACTCAGCAATTACTTAGTTATGAACTAAATCAAAATCCTAGCATCTCCTTGCAACCTCCTGAAACTCGACCCGAGCAGGTGACCTCTGCAACTCAGGTTAACTGCCGAGCTAGTTAATAGCTACAGATAGATTTATAGAAGCAATATGCTCCGAGGACCTGTTTTCAGTTAAAGCTATCCAATAAGAACTAATAATTTCACACCACACACTGCAACTTTAACTGCAGGTTGTAGTTATTAAAGCGACTTTAGCAGAGGATGTGGTGTACAGCAAAAACCAAAACATGTAACTGGACTTAAATTGATCTTTAATTCCATTAATTAGATAACTCTGATTACCTAATTTGTTCACCTTTTCCCCATCTGAGCTCAGTCTGCATGAAAATGTCAGAATCTTGGGAATAATTTTTTAAAAGGCAATCCAGCCAAAACTGTTCACTAATCCTTTTGTATTGGGAACATTCACATCCTTTTGAGTGGTGATAAGTGAACTTAAATTCTACGGAAGGAATTCTTGTCCATGTTAAAAGAAAGTACTCCGAATAACTTTATACCATATGGCAGAGTGGTGGAAGATTACTTTTATACAGTACCTCCTTGTGCATCTTTAGACATCTTCTGGTGCTGTTGCTAGGGGAATTCAATCTCCTCTTGCAGACGTTGCCAAGGGAGGTTGACAGGCATCCGCTCCACTTTGTGCTAGTTTTGGTTTTGCCTTAATCGGCCGGAGTCAGAATGAACAGTGGGGCATCTGCCTCCACCCCGGCTCTGTTTGATATCGCTGAGTGGTTGTTTCGGTTTAAACTGTGCTCCTCTTCCCGGACACAAGGCCAATCAACAATTCTTAGTATCAGCATTTTTACACTTTGACGAACATCAAATTTGATCATATCTGTTGATTTATCAAGGTTAGCAGCATTATCATACAGTAAACATGCACGGATTTCTGATCAAAACAATGCTGTTTGCTATGCAGTGTGTGTCTGTGTGTGGAATTGAAGTGTGGTGCCTGTTTATGAGACGGCTCCTGCCTGTAGACATTGTCTTTTACGTCAGAGCTGATGTGTGCGTGCTGGTTGAAATACCACATCCTGTCTCTTGCTTAAACACATGACAACTAGTGGGAAATTATAAAACAGTTTTCCTTGTTGATGATGCTCTCAGAGGGGTAAATTAGTGCTGATGCTTAGTCACCTTGGCGGCTGCCAAGGCTGTCAACCAGTCTTACTGCTGGGGCCAAGCTGATCCAAAAGCGGAGCTATTTCCAAGTAGGCCCAATTTAATTAATTCAATTACGCTTTTGTCATTATCGGATCTTAATTTGTGTGACAAACTAAGCAGCTCATTGTTGGCTGAAATAATTGTGTATGAGGAATGTTCTTTGTGGTTCGGTGTTAGTTGTGGTAACCATCGGACCAGAGATGAAGAGAATCTCCAGTGGGGGAATTTTTGTGACTAAGGCGAGGCCAAGTTCCCACAGTCTCCTCTTCACAGGTTTTAGTAGGACTATGACTTTGTTGTCCCAAAGTGAAACAAGAATTCATCTAACCAAATAGGGTGTTTACTTATCATATGGTTTTTGCAGGCTCGTGTACTTCCAGCAAATAAAGTGGAAGTCAAATCAGCCAAAATGTCAGTGAAGGTGCAAGTATTCTCAAAGTTTAATGTACCCGATAGCTTAGAAAATCGATGTGATAACGTTATCTACTGTAGAAAGGGTTGGAAAATACTCACCGACTCCCCAAAAACATTCCTTTTCTCATGTGTCTAAGACTGAAATCTGCACGGTATCTTTTAACTTTTCTTGCTTTTAATCTTTTTCATGACTTTGTGTTTAAACGATTTCATTGTAATTCTCTTGCATTTACGCTTTTAATGTTTTATGTAAAGCACTTTGAATTGTCTTGAACCTGAAAATGTGCTTTACAAATAAACTTGACTTGCCTATTACGAGTAAAATACATACTTTTTATTATGCTACTCACCATTTACTCATCACATGCAGTTTCTCTCACAACCATGGCCTGCCTGTACGGGGAGACATGTGTAAGAAGGAAATGTGTGAGGACCTGTGAAAAAACAAATATCTGGTTCTTTGGCCTTATAAAAAAACAAAAAACAAAAAACAAAAAAACTTGTAAATTCATTCTTGAAGAATCAGAGTTTGAGTACAACAAAGACTTCAATACTGTACATATAAAAAATGACAATGAGAAGTCTTTAATTTATAAGTATCAGAATAATTATTGAAATTAGCTCTGGAAAGCCACTTTTTTGTGGGATGTGAAAAACAGACGTGGAATAGGAGCTATTCACTGTGAGATGTCACAGAGGTGGTCTAAAAGTTTAATTCACTGCTGGATAACGAGAGGAAAAAGGTGCAAATGGGAGTCTGCAATCATGCTCGGGTACATGACCATGATGAGGGAAAGGATTCTACCATTACAGGAAGTGTATCATGAGTACAGCTGGCGAACCTCTGGGTTGCCGGCGGAAACTTCAACCAGACCAGCTGAAGCAATCCTACTACCTGATGCGAGTCCAGATTAAACCCCCGGGAGTGACCTCAGCTGTCATTGAAATGAAAACACACATACACACATCTTTGTAAGCACATGCACGTGCATCACACACAGACACACAACACACCACACACAAACCTGGATGCTGTTAACACTTCACACTGAACTGACAGACACAGAAACACACAGTTGAGTTTCTATCACTTTAAAACACTTTAGGCACTTTTTTAAAGAAAGGACTGTAACCTGATCTGTCACTTCCCCAAGCCTTACTTTCTCATACCTTATATTAGAAGACTTTAAAACTTAACGAGTTATGTGTTTAGGAATTACTTTGTAACCCTCCAAAAAATAAAGGAAATCCCTGTTAGAAGATTTACACACACACACACACACGCACACAGCTCACACACACACATTCAAAGGTGTTAATTAAACAATGTGACAGGTGATGTCACGTTCCTGTGCCAGCTCTGACTGAATACCAATCCTGATGCCCACTGTGTCAACCAGCTGCCATGTCACCTCCACACACACACACACACACCCACACACATACACTTTTGCCAGTTCATGATGAGGAGAGAATTGATCTTAGCAGGCTCCAGGTTATGCATTTGTGGCCAAAGCATGAAGCAGCCGGTGTCCGGTATTAGCAGCTGCAGGCTGGGTTTAGATATTTCTTCACTGAGCAGGATGATGTCACTCTTTTTTCATCCGGCTTTGGTGGAAGTTTTATTCTCTTGCTGGCGACGTTCATCTGATGTTATTGGTTAAAAACTGCCTGTGGAAGACAGATGGTTCATCCACTCACCTGCCAAGAGTTTCTTTGAAAGCACCTGCCCTTTTCCTAACATTATCCAGCTACAACCTCCCAGATGGTTTTGTGCAACAAACCATCTGGTTTTGGTTAGCCGTGCCATTTTACTGGAAAGAATCAGCATCAGCCCTTAGTGAAAAGTTTGTTACAGGCTGATTTGCCTCTATAACCATTATTTACAGAAGCTGAGAGCGGCCATACTTTTTTTTTATTGTTATCATGGAACTCTTTGCAGGCCATTGATCCCAGAAGGAAACTCAATATTGTAGTGCTCTTGTTCTTCAGGCTGCTGGAAGGAATCATCTTCAGTGAGAGGCTTGTTCAGGTCCGATGCAAGAAGCTAGCAGTTCCATGTCTCTTGTGCAGATCTTCCCTTTCACAGTGACATATTAGGATGACACCAACGATGGTTAACCAGCACTGCAATTCCACCTCCCTTCAGCTTCCTGCTGAGTTGTTTATTGCGGTCTGCACGGACCGTCTTGAAGCCGTGTACAGACGCATTACAGTCTGGGATGTGTTCATGCAGCCATGTCTCGGTGAAGCACATAATGCTGCACTCTCTGTATTCTTTCTGAGACCTGGTTAGTACTTGGAGCTCGTCCATTTTGTTAGCTAGCGATCTCATGTTCTCCATCACAACAGTTGAAAGAAACGTTTAAATCTCCAGTTTTTCTGCTGCACTCCTGCCCTGCATTCTCCTCTCTTTCTTTTAAACTCCTTTGGGATTTTAAGTGTTAATTCACTGATAATCTTGAGTTTGGAGAGTTTTATCAGTTGATGCCAGTGGTAAACAAGTTTCGTTGCCATAGAGACAAAGCATAAGAAGTCTTGAAAGAGCAAATAACATGCAGAAAATCTCCCGTGCAGCACAGACTTTTGACCAGCATGAGAAATCCTCCTGCACAAAGTGACAGCCATGGTCTCAAAAAGACGGCTACAATACAAAAATCATGAGAGCAAAAACAGAGCCACTACAATTTTTTCTGCCACCTAGCGGCGCATCCTAGAATGAATGAACTGTACTGGATTCCCCTTTGGACCCATGAACGTGGTGAGAAGAACAGCATTCACTCTCCATACTACACCTTCCCAAACTCTGACAGCCTGGAGAGCTCCTTCAGTGACTGACTGCTTCACCCTCTGTGTTATTGCATGTCCTTGGTTCCTGCAGCAGTAAGACTGGAAACCAGTACTGTTTCCAGCACACCAGAAACAAACACACTCGTTAAAAGCATATTTAATTGATTATTGTACATAATTAAGGAAACAATGGTAGCAAAAAACAAATAAAGAACGCTTCTCAGCTTCCATAACTATTCAGTAAAATTGATGTGAGGGCACACTGACTTTCTTTCTCCTGCTCTTTCCTTGTTGAACCAATGTTTTCTCATCAGTTTGTCCACCTTAACAATCATCTGTACTTGTTTCATCTTGATGTCCATCCTTCACAACATCTGCCTTAAAATGAACTCAGTTTCTAAAATGTATGTCTCTGTGTATGTGTGTGTGTGTGTGTGTGTGTGTGTGTGTGTGTGTTGTATACATTTGGGAACACAATCGTGCATGGATTTGTGCCTCTCCATGTTAATAAAGCCCACAGATATAGCTGTCAGCTTGCTGTGTTTATACAGGCTCAAGGCCAAATATTCAAATATCCTCCCTGACTTGCTGTCTCAATCCATCTACATCTTCCCATCTGTCTTTCTCCCTTTTTCATCCGCATCTGCCTCTCTAGCTTAAGTTTCATTGGGTCATCTGTTGAAGTGTCTCTGGTGTTCTGTTTCCACGGCGAAATAATTGCCTAAATTCTCGTTTTAGGATTTCTTGTTTTTAGGTGCGGAAAGAAACAGAAATGCACCTGCAGATATTTTCATCCTGTTAATTATTTTCAACAGCACTCACAGAACAGGTGCCATGTTTTTGCATTCAGTTGAGACTTGCAAATGTCAGGAAGCAGCGGTGACATTGTAGCTGCAGGAAAAAGGTGGTCGCAAATAGGAAACACAATTTTCTGTGATTGCACTGCTGTTTGGTTGTTAAGCCAGAGAAATAGGCCGTCTCTCATTTACGCGGCATAGCAGAAATTGAAGGGGCTATTTCTCTTTCATTCCGAGTTACAACAGAAAACTGTTTTATCTGCACTTCAAGTATTCACAATAACATATATTTTTACCACGTTTTTACATGCCTCCCAGGTGTGTTTGGGTCAAACATGCCTCAAAACAAGGATATGGGATGTTAAATTCAGATTTTCTCTGGGAAACCTTTGTCAGTAGTGCTATTATGTGATCTACAGCCCCATTAAAATCAACGTGATTGGATATTAAAGTGATGATAGGAAAGGAATGTTTCTCATTTGGTAATCCTTAATAAAACAAAATATGAGCCTCGGGAATTGAAAATGTTGCTTGAAATTGCTTTTACAAGACAATGGGCCAAGGAATCACCTTCATAAGAATGGAAATATTGCTGCTATACTAATTTCTAAAGAATGAGCCAAAAGGGAAAGTACAATATGAAATTTGCTATTGGCGAAACAAATGTTATGGTAATGGTACTTAGTGCTTATTTAATCTGAGACATCCGAAGCCCTGGAACATCCCCGTTGGTAATCGAAGTAGCTCTCTAAAGTGATCGACTTGAGACAAAGACTGACTAGCATTTTGGTGGATCTGGGTAAATGTCAGGTTTAGAAATTGAGACAGTGGAGTTTTTCAGTGTCAGGCAAGAGAACTGTGCACTCTAAAGGTCAATCCACATTAAGAGCACTTTTAGAAGTAGTTTTGACATCTGTCATTGCACTTCACCATCTCACAAAACAGACGTTCTGGTAAACACAAAAGGTCTAATGTTTCATGCTTTAAGTCTATTTATTATACAAGGAAATATAAGACACCTCTCATCAAACTAATCTTGAACCATTTATCTGAAAAGACTGCTGTTGTCAGTCTGTGAGTTCTTTTTTTCTCCCTTTGCCAATAAATCAATAAAACCATTGACTTCATACGTAAAAACTTTGTTTCTTACTGTTCTGCCTAAATGGAAGCAATTTTTATTCAGTCACTTTGCACAGTTTGGATGACTGCTCTCCTTTTAGCTCCTTTTTGCTTTTGACATCCAGGCAGCTGGTTTTGATGGGAGGAGTGGAAGTTTGAGTCACAGTGGACTGAATCAAATGAAGGCTTGAGTGCCATTTATTCATCGCCCGATTGCTCTCGTTTGGCTTTTAATATGGACTCAGTCGAGGTCTGGAGGAGAATGATAAAGGTCATCTTCAGTGCTGATGTGGAAAAAATGTTAAAAAAAGGAAAAGCTTCACAACCAGAAAGTCCTCCAGTCAATACAAGAATCTGAACTAGCACTCCCCCATGGTAGCCAGAGGCATGTACGTACAGTATTACATAAGTAAAACCAAACAACCACATGGAACATGCCATGGGAACCCAACATGATTCCAGTTTGATACCTGGACACAACAATCAGACTTTAGCTTCAGAGCTATGGTCACAGTGGTTTAAGTTCAGCTGTTAAACAACTCAGAGTTTTAAAAAGTATGCATACTATCCTTCCTTTACTAAGTTTCCTGCAGAGAAGTATATTCCCATAAAGAGATTTCATATCTTCAAATAATTTATTGTGTGATGAGGTTCAAGCTTCACGTCTCGCACCATATCTTTCCATGGCATACGTTTGCCACTGCTGATTCGTCCACAGACTCTTGGTAGTAGTGGGGATTGCCAGAAGAATTACTTTGCAGACTCTCAAAGAAAACACCAAGAGTTTTTAAATCTATTCAGTGCACTGCTTTTTTTTTAAGTTCTTTTACTTTTCCACTTCCCTCTGCAACCAAATCCATCACATTTCTACTTTCCTCTCACTCGTAAATGGTTGTGGATGAGTATTAAAAATACATAGAGTTATAGATTCAAAACAAAGCTCGTACATTTAACTGTTCAGTGGTCGCAATTCCAATAAAGCTAAGTGGACTGTCCACAAGAAAACAATCTGTTGCCATCCTACAATGAACAACCATTGACTGTGACAACACTGTTTTTGGGCACTCTTTTCAGGCCAGATCATCTCCTCTCAGCCATTAAAGGAACCATAATTCTTTACATGTAACTACAGGTCCTTGTTCCTTGCACAGCCTAGAAAAGATAAACTGTTCATAGTTTGTTGCCCTGCAACCTTAAAGCAGAAGGGCTCACTGACAAGAAGGAAGACTGGTCATGAAAGTGTAAGAAAAGTGGTGCACATGTCCACTGTTTGAAGGTGTGTGAATGTAAAAGTAAGTATTGTTCCTACTGTCAACATTGAGAACCGAGTTGTCAACAAGATGGGGGAAAAATCAATTTACCATTTAATCAGAGCCTGGTTTCATATGAAATTGAGCAACATATAACTACATTCAACATTGGGGTTCGAGCTGTATTTCATTTTGAGAATGGATAATGGACTGCATTTACATTTATAAACTTGGGAGACAAGGTGACTGAGAAAAAGCTGATTATGCAGTAAATTGGATTATGTGAATTCTACATGCATCGTAGAAAGCTGTTAACCTTAAAATACATGCTGACAAGCAGGTTGGTGACTATAGTCTCCACCCAATACCACATTTTGAATCTTCTTTATACTAAGTGCATTTAAAAGATTTTCTTTTTATTTAGCATAAGTCATTTACAGTATAGCTAATGTTAGTTTCAGTTTTAGATAAGAAGTGTAATTATTTTTCACCTGGAGACATGTTCTAGATGCACCCTGAAATCCGCATTACAATGTTTTACACTTTAATCCAAATACAATGCTATTATTGTATCTTTCCTGTAAAAAAAAGAAGCCAAATCATGAAATTGACATTATCAACTGATCGTCTAAGTACTTGGGACGTTTTAAAGACCCCTGCTTTTCCCTCATTGATTTGGTCTGACGGCATTCGGCATCACTGCATTGTTTGAGTGCTTAAACAGAGCAGTTTACTATAAAACTAATAGATATTTTAGATATGGAGAGTCTCATTTGTCTTTCTTGAACCTGGGACATTGTTGTACAATGATGACTGATGCAAAAAAAAAAGCCCTGAAATTTTATTGCTCTTATCTTCAAAATGAACTTTTCAATCTTTGAGCCTTCACCCACTAAGTGTCGTCTGCTGTGTCTGACTTTTTCTATTATTTGATGACAAACTCCATATTGGCTTTAACCTAGATTTTCTTTTCCTTCTTTGTATTTCATACTTTACAGTAGTTTTCTTTTGATCTTCTTGCCACATCTCTTTCCTGTCACCCTGTCCTGATTTTTACTGCCTGTCCTTCTGCGGCTGTCCCTCTGTTTTTTCCATTCCACTCCCTCACTTCTTCAGTCTCTGTGTAAATCCCCTCTTATCCACTCCCAGTAACAACTCACCACATCCAGCTCTCTTGTTCTGTCACTATGGATATTTGTTCTAGATTAACCTGTCACGCTCCCTTCCACTTCTCCACTCTCTTGCTGTTTTCGCACATATTTCATTCTTCTTTTTTTACTTTCTTTCCCTCTCCTCTACCTCCTTCATTTATTGTTTTTTTCTCTTTTTTTGTCACGCCGGCTCTCTCCTTTCCCTGGAGATCTGCAACATCAGTTTAAAGGGCATCTTGGCATCTAGTCCAATGAAATATAAATGTCTGTCTCTCTTTCTCATATCTTTCTCCACCTCTTTCCCATTTGCACAGAAAAAGAGAAAGAAGAACCCTGATGAGGCACCGACCTCCAGCCAATTCCCAGGGATGACACGCATGTTTGTGCCGCACCGATTGGCGTTTGCTTTTCATCTGAGGGGTAGACTGAGCTCTTGACCCACTCCTCCTTCCTTTCATTTTCCTTCTCTCCGAAGCGTTCCCCTTGTTTTTCACACGTCTGTAGATGGATTTCACAAAGAGTAGAACAAGTTTTCTATATGATTTTTTCATGTTTTTTTGGGGGTGGTGAATATTTTCACCCTTTTTTCTTCCAGCAAGCACTCATGTTCAACATTTTGTTCAAAAGTTTGCACAAGCCAAATAGGATGATTTGGTCATATTTAAAAGTTGTTTTCACTTCATTTTTTATTTCTGTTGAAGCAGAAGAAATCTACATATGTATCTTATTTGCAAATTCCAAATTTTACAGCTCCAGGGCAATCGTTTACCAAGTCAGAGCCACTTTTACATCAGGAGTTAGTCAAATTACACAACATGTTTCAGTTTTTAAACAATTTTGCTTTTAATAATTCCCCCCCCACCCTCATGTACACACACATATGCACACACCCATCAACCACCACAGAAGCAGTCATTTTAAATACCCATCACCCAATAACTATAAAAGACTTGAAAATACCCAACCAATTTTACAACTTACCCTGCGACAGACTGGCGACCTGTCCTGGGTATACCCTGCTTTTGCCTGTTAACAGCTGGGATAGGCTCCAGCACACCTGCGAGCCAATTGGATTAAGGTGTACAGAAAATGGATGGATGGATATACAACTTACCTCCCTATAAGGGTTTTCTATGAATTTAAAATGTGGCAAACATGAATTCTATGATAGTTTCCTGGGACAAAAGACATAGGTGTCAGTAACTATTTTAAAGGAGGAGATAGATAAAAGCAATTCGGGAGAATACAAGTTGTGGTAAGATTTATGAAAATGTATATTTTGCATTTATTTTATTGTATATTAAAGACTTATGACTGGTTTAAAGGTGTTACAGAAGATGTTTCTTTTAACAATTCTCGCAATATTAGATGTAAATGGGTTCACTGACCCATAAGGTATGATAATTAATTAAAATCTTTAAACATATAGTTGTCATCATACATCAGCTGTGAGAGTAATGGGACTTAAAAACATCGACCAATCAGTTTTGCAGTCACTGCGTGTTTTATTTGTCTATCGGACCGTCAATCACTCTTTGGATGTGCTATAAATCAAATGTTTAAATGTTGCAGTGTAACCCTCAAAATGATCGCATAAATAGTGTTATGAATGTTAGAGAACAAAGACCAAAGTAAACAACTCATTAGTTTTAAGGATTGTAATCACATAAAAATTCAGCAACAAGTTGTAAATACTGTATGATTCATTCAGCTGATTAGGACCTTCATAGTTAATGATCATGTGTTACACTCCATGGTGAAGCATAATGTTGGGCATGAGAAACTTGACAATAGCAGATTACACCTTTATGATTTGCACAGTCAGTCTGCTTAAGAGAGAAAGGGAGCATGACAAGACTGTTTTGTTTCACATTAAAGAAAAACAGACTCTGAGTTTCTATTACCCCTATAGAATTGCGCAAAACCTAAATATCACAATAAATATCTGGAAATAGAAACATATAGGTTTAGAAAAACCTCTTAAATATTTATAAAAAGCAATGAGGTGTTTTTTTGGACATATTTCTCATTACTGTAATGGAAACACTTTTTCTACATTTCTACTTTACAGGGCACGACATAAGGGGGTCACGGGACCAGTTTGTTTAAAGTAAAGATGGCGCAGAATGTATGAATGGAAGAGGAGACGGGAATCTTTTTACACATAGTTAAACAGAAAAAACATTACCAAGCTAAAAACAAACTGGATTAAAAAACAACAGCTAAATGCTCCAAAACACTGAATGTTTTTTATCACCACGCTCATTAAAGTGGAGTTTCACGGGATGACATTTTACCAGATTATGCTCTAAACACCATTCAGTGGAAATACCGGCAAATCGCAGTAGTACTTTGTTGAAGTTTTAGAAATATTGCTTTTATTTTACAGAAAACCGTGATGGAAGTACAGCAAATTATGGGTCGACTGGAGGAAACAGCTCTGGTGATAATTCAGGAGACTCGACACAGAGAGATGATCCGGTGTCAGGTTGAACTCGGCGCACAGTTGCTTGAAAAGCAAGGTTAAAATGCTGTTATGGGGCTGTGTCATTACGTGAAATACATGTGTTCCACATCATGTTTAATTTGTTGCAGAACCAACAGCACATTGTGGAGAATTGAGGGTTGAATACCTACTCAGGAAACCAACACTGCAGCAGTAACTACAGTGTGTATATACAGTAGTTCATATATTTTGTGCAGAGCAATGGTGATTGACAGTTCATCGCTAACTTCTGTCGAATTTTCACTGGGTAGTTTTCTACATTTTTAATCTTGGATACACAGGACTCAGGGTATACACTGATAGACAGCTGTTTGTTGGACTGAGCTGAACTTTCAAAATAACAGAAGATACAAAATTCCTAAAGATTACTTTTTTTAAAAGCTGCTAGGTCAATGAGATATTACATTACTAAAATAAGGACTTGCAGTTTTCATATTCAAGCAGTTTAGTTAAAACAAACAGTTTGATTCATTAGTGTTTCATTTCACACGATTTCAGATCTGTCAGGTTTGTGTGCAAACTCCCTCCCAGCATCTCATAACACACTACTACTCATTTTCTAATGAGTATAGCCTTGTGTGAGAGCATATTTTGTGTACTTTGTGGTCGTTTTATCATTTCATGTTTGGCAGAGTGATGTGATGAGCTGAAACATGAATTTGTGTCTCCTTTACTCAGACTCAGAGGGTTTCCTTTTGTTAGGAGCTTGATGAACATGCCAGTTTATAGTGAAAATCTTGAGTCAGTGGACGCTTGTTCTTCCATTGCTGATATGAGGTTGGAATGTGTGTATCTGTGTGCACTCTTTGCATGAATTTGTGTATCAGTGCAGTTGTTTATGTCAGCGTAAATGTATGTGTATCTCTACAGTAAGATGTGTTTGTGTGTTTGCTCCACTTGGTAATTAAGGCAGAGTGTGCCAAGCCAGCGACAATGTAATACCACTCTAATCATCTTAGGCTTTCCCATCTGTGTGCTCAACATGACTCTTTGTCAGGCATACACACACACACACACACACACACTAAGCCAAAACTCATATTTTCCTTCCTCACATCACATAGGACTAAGTTTGGTTAGAGGAAAAAAGGAGACATCTAATCTATTGAGATGCTATATCAGAGATGAGGACAAATATGAACTATTTTTGCCACATCAGCTGATATTAAAAAAAGCTAATTAGATGGTCCCAGAGCACAAATAAGCTGTGCTGCTATCCACAGTGCTGAAAGAATCAGACTAGATCACCTGTCCTTCAGAATATTTAATGTATTTAATCACTAAACAAAAAATGCTGAGAAATTGTTTGATTCTTTTGTTCAAGAACCATCAGGAATATTATGTAAAATAAAGTGTAGTTGATTATTTTTAGAGCTCACCGTTAATGTCCCAGGTGGGTGCTTTTCATTGGAGCTGAGCTCCTCTTACCTCCCCTGTGATTGGAACTGTGACCACCAATCTCCCTGCATATTTCCAGAAGATATTGACAAATGGTTGCATCTCCAACATTTATGTAACAAGTGCAAATGAAGCTTAAGATATTGTAGTCCGAATCTGGGTTTAGGTCACAAGTCATAACTGATTTTTTATATTTTTCAATTCTCTCAAAAATAATAGTAATAAAAATACTTTATGCTCTTCCTTCTAGTCAGCCTACATTATCAATATTATTTCTTTTACATTAGCTTCTGCAGAGGGAAGCACAAATGTGAAGAACATTTGTTATCCAAACTGTTTATTGAAAAAGTCTCAAAGTAGGCAGTCTTGGCTTGTCCTTTAATCTTTTAGAAAGTATCTCAGCAAATGATTTTTTCCACCAAGCAAACTGCATTTATTCCAAAAGAAAAAATTAGCAGGAAAGTTAAAGAGACAAGAAGTTCCGTTTTAATCAAATCACACCACTTATTTGACTTTCCTCCCAGCTCTTACCCCCCTCCATCTTGCAACTTCCTTCTGCTCCTTTTGCCTCTTCCTTATCTCTACCAGTTGGAAATTGGATGGTCTAATTTCTGTCCACCCACTCTTGACTGCTGTGTCCAACAGGCTGAACAGCACACTGTCAGCCTGTTGGACACAGCTTGTCAGTAGGCCACGTTTATAAGTGGAGAAGTTTAATTTTCAGCCCCGGAGGCAAGACTGCTCGGTGGTCCTCGCCACTGCCACCACACATTTGAACAGAGGGATGTATGGTATTTTAATAAATATCTGGGCCTTCAGAATGGATCACAAGTTTGATTGGGTTTGAAGTGGAAACAGACAGGTAGAAAGATTCTGGAAACAGGAATAGCAGACATTGACCCATTTCATTTTATACATTTAAACTCCACTCCAGTCTTCCCCTTTGTGCAGCATCTTTAACTCCTTGTTTTTACTGTTTCTGTGTCTTTAGTTTTTGTATTTTTCCTAGAAATCTTCCCTCTTTTCTGCTACTTTTGCTTTACAGCTCAGCCTAACCTCCTCTTGTTCTCATGATTAGCTTGGGACTGTAGAGCTCATTTAAGACTCTAATTTACAATTACATGGACAGCGGCTTAGGTAGACCCTGCAGACTTGCTCTCTCTCTCTCACACACACAGATTCATGCACATGAAACCCACATCTCTCCGTCTTGCACACACACCTGTTGGGTTGTTCCACGGTGTGTGATTTTTGTGGTTAAAGGTTAATTTGAGCGTAAGGAGACTAAAGTGATGACTGGTAACAAATGGATAGAGAGTGGAAAACAGAAAGCCAGTAAGAAAATAAGAGGAAGGAGTGTTAATGCAGTTCAGGGAAAGCACCCACTTTAACGAGGGCAGTGAGAGACACTGAGAGAGGGAGAGACTTTAGCACTCAGGAGCAATATTCAATTAGCCTTGGATGACTAGCTTACTTGCTAGAAAAAAGGCCACTCTCTCCGCACACTTCTCTCTTGTCAAGCACCCTGTTAGCGAAACCTCCTCAAAGGCAGATGGAGGGGATGGAGGCAAGCATGGAAAGCAACAGATGGAGAGAAGGAGATGGAGAGATGTAGACAAAATGATGAAAATGGACAGAAGCACTAAAACATGGGGAGAAGGAAGCTGAAGGGCCAAATAGAAAGTTTTCAGAGCAGCTCCAATTTTCCAGTTTTAGTTATGTTTCAGACTTCTCCTAAAATGGACTCATTCTGATGTTAGTAGAAGTATAATTAATCAAAATGATGATTAAAAGAAAAGTTTTATTAGAAATAAAGTTCCAAGAGTTAATTAAAATATACGCAGGCACCCATTTAAATTATTAATGCTTGAGTGCAATTACACAAATAAAGACTGTGCTGAAAAGGGATTTACTAATGGAATGTGACTGTGGTAAAGATTGTAAATAACCACCTTGTTAGCAAGAAATGTTTGGCCCAATGTGAGTGTGACCATGACCACAACATGTGGCCTACATGGTAGTTGCCATAAGGAAGGCTTCTAGTTTTAGGATCACTTCTGGCCCCCCAAATAACTGCTGTGATCAATGTCCAGGCTGGCAACTGACATCTGGTCCACTTCTGGTCCACATTGTGTTGTAACTGAGCGATAAGTACCAAAAGTTTTTGAAATGATTTATCAAAATTTTCATTTTTCTCCAGGACAACCAAAGAAAAGTGTTTGCTGACATATTAAAAACGTAACTTCTAAACTTTACCATTAAAAACTGTCATTTAATGGGTAAGAAGGGCAAGTTTAATTATATAGCACATTTCCTGTACAAGCCAATTTAAAATGCTTTATGTGAAATATTTGAAGCATTACCGCTGTGAGCAGAGACAACTTAAAATCAGAAAGAAGAGAAAAGGTATAAGAAAATATTAGATTCAAGACATGATCAAGTTTAACAATTCAATCTTAAAAGAAAGATTTAAACTATTGAATAAAAACTAAATAAATGCAGCAGAGAACAGGAGGGTCTTTAACCTGGATTTAAATAAACTGAGTTTTTCTGCAGCCATATGGAGCGTAGAAGCTGAAAGCAGCATCTTCTGACTCTGGGAACTGATGAGAGACCAGATCCAGATGACGTGTGGGGTCTGCTGGGTTCACACTGGATAAAGCAATCACTGATGTATTTTGGTCCTAAACCATTCAGAGCTTTATAGACCAGCAGCAGAACTCTAAAGTCTATCCTCTGATGGACAGGGAAGCAGTGTGAAGACCTCAGAGCTGCACGGATCTTCTCTTTTCAGGCAAAACAAACTACAAAGTTAAAGCTATAAATAACATGACATGATGATGTAAACAGAACCGATGTACAGCAATGTAGAATAAATCTTTCCATCTGTGTGGATGATGATTACCAGTCGTAGGAGCAGTCACATGCAGGAGCCACCTTGTAGAGCTTCAGCTAATGATGTTATTCTCTGTAAAAGTGCTTCAAAGACTTTTGAGCCTCTTTCAGATATACACCTTTCTGTGTTAATATGACTGCACCTGAATATGTTGGTTTCATATCTGTATCAGCTTTCTATTCATATTTCTGTAAAGGTCGTGATATCAGTCTCAACAGGTTAGATCTGCTCTTTAATGTGAACAGCACAAGTCTTACTGAGAAATAGGACAGGATGAGAAAAGGTCTTAATTAGGCTTTTTCCCTTGCTTTTCAGCCCTGTCTAAATATTCATACTCTCTGGGTTTCCACCATTATCAGGTGGAGTACCTACTGTATACAATTATTCATGAGCCAGATGTACGGGGAAAAATATTTTCAACATCTACTACTGTATGTATTTTTACTTTTCGGTCAGCTGCCTCTTCTCTCACATAGCAAAGAATCAGTGGTAAAGAAACTGGTAGCGAAAAAAAAAACAATGTATCACATTCAAAACTTGTTTAAGGGGATTACATTGTGCATTTTAGGCCACTCCTGCAAAATGCAATTTTGCAGTTTGTGAGTTATCAGTTATAAA
>JBBDHI010000012.1:5245207-5263720 GCA_037177115.1 Craterocephalus stercusmuscarum | reverse complement strand
ATATTTTTTTATATGTACAGCACCTCGGGCTCCGAAAGGTTGTTAATAGTGTGCTTTATAAATAAATTTGAACTTGACTTGAACTATTAAGTACAAAGTAACAAACCATTTATTAACCATACTGTAGGTCAAATTCAACTTGGTCACTGCAATTAAATGTTGCATTTAGCAGAAAGCAGCTCAGACTTACCAGAAAATTCCACATACTCCACTCTGCACGGTGCAGCAATTATGTTACCATGTTGTTCAATAACCAGCATTCCACATACTCCGTTCAGCTCTGCTCCGTTACGACCTCTCCGGCCAAACTGGGAAGCAAGTCAATTTTTCTGATCGCAGCTAGACGGAGCCAGGCTCCTCAAGTAGGCATTGCAAGGCCGCTGCAATGTGCAGAACAGAGCAGAACGGAGTATGTGGAATTTACCGGTTACAGTGAAACATAAAACACTTCTCTCTTTTTCATTTGTACCAGAAAAAAATTCATTATAAGATACTTTATTAGGATGTTTGTCACATTTGTTTATCACATATTGCTCATTTAGACAAGAAGGTACAACTTTACCAGCCACTTTGCCTCATCTTAACCAAGAAGTTTGCAATGTGTTAAACAGTGATGAAATTCTGTACAAAGCAAGAGTGAAAGGAATCTGAACTGAATGCAAATGTTACATTTCCAAACTAGTGGTTTGCACAGGATTCTACCTTGGCTTTTCTATTTGAAAACCATGTGTGTGACATCTTCTAACTCCTTTGAGATCTACTTTCTGACTGTAAAATATGATGCAACAGTGGTTGGAAAAGGTTGTGCAAATCTAGTTATTGTAACAAGAAAAAGAAACAGATGAATACATAAACAGAACATTTAAAAACCTGAGGAAACAATGTTGATAAGTTAATTAAATTATTTTACATTTTATGCCACAGCTGGCTTTTTGGCTGACAAGTGTTGTATGCTTCCAAAAATGTAAAATTTAGCATTGATGGGGTGGAAAATGAGATAATCAAGATGAGTTGAAACAAAAGAATGATTGTACGTATCGTTAATGGTGCAAATAAAGTCAGTGATCCAGTATAAATAAAGTCAGAACTGCTGTCATTCTTATTTCAGAAATGCAAGTTTTGGGTGTCATTTCCTCAGTTGTTCTCACCTTCAGCTACAATTTGTGAAAGCCTTATGTTGCATTTGGCTGCATCAGCTGTTGTAGGTTGCAAATCTCATTATTCCCTGTATACAGTAACCATTCCAGACTCTCAAACAGGGAATACTGTTGCACCTTTTTCAATCCCTCCCTGTTCTTTTTTAGCACAGCATTACAGTCATTAAACTTCATTATAGCGACAGTCTGTGCTTACGAAGAGGTGTGTGCATCTGTGTGTGTTGGGGGGTTGGATGAGGTCAGAGTGAAAGATGGGGTGCCACTTGTACTTTACTATGGTCAGCACACAAACATTCACGTTAATGCATTTGCAGACAAAACAAGCACTGTTGCAGCACTGTAGCAAGTGTTGACATAGTGGCATTTACATCTTTTAACCCCAACACAGCTCAGAACAGTGTTTCTGTTAATGTGTAAGCATCTCATTTTAGATTAAGGGTCATTTGCCTTTGTTACACCATCAGCTAAAACAGGACTCTTTTCATGAGGCTTGTTTACAGTATCTGCAGGTTGAGATGGGTAGTCCTGGTGCTTTAGGAAAAAGGCTCAGTAACTCACCAGCTCAACTCTATTTTGGCAATGATGCAAGTGCACATTGTACAGGTTATGGGGGGATAGTGTGCAAATACAGAGCAATGGTGGCAGCTGACAAAGTTAGCAATAACACATGGATCTGCCACCAGATGCATACAGAGTTAGTAAGATTTTATATTTATGAACAGCTATTAGTAGTAGTTTATTTCCACACAAACGGTGCATTCAGGTGGCATTGAAATTTCTGCGGCACATTATGCATGGCGAGTTTTGAGATTTTGAGCGAGTCTTTAGTAAACAATGGGGGAATGTAGGATAATGAAGCTATATCCTGCCGACGCGCATCAAGGGAGTTGGACACTGCCTGCCCTTGGTGCGCGTTAAAGGTGTCCGGACGCCGAAAAAATCCAGCATGTAAAATTTTAGTGACCCAGCGTCGAACTTCGTGCATTACACGCGACTTTGATACCAAAATCGCGTTTGGTCTGAAAGCACTGTAACATTACCATTACTGCCGCTTTACATGTGACTAATCTTAGAGTACAATTGTAACACCTCCAGGCAGAACTTCATGTTGCAGTAAAGGAGCATCACATATCCTTGTTTGACTGTGTACATCCTTTTTCTGCCCTTATTAGTACTGTATATGCATACTTTTTGAGCTCATTAAATAATCTACCACTGTGTGAAAATTAGGTACTGTCCAACTTCATAGGATTATTGGATTTTAAACGAAAATATAGTAGAGGGGGTTTGTTAAAAAAATCCGGAGTTAGTGCCTTTGCAGTTGAAATGCAAAGAGGTATTTAGATTTAAGTCGCAAAGCCTGGTGGTAATACGAAACTGATTTGTCTAAAATGAAAATGAATTTGCTTTGCAAGGTAGATTCTGAACACACTGCTATTTCCACAAACAAAAGTGACACTACAAAAAAGCATCATTTGATTCGGTTTCAACTTAATTCAGTGTTATTTATATAGTGTCAATTCATAACAAAAAAAGTCCCCTAAGGGAACCTGGTAGATGTAGCTCTGACGGTAGATGGGTCATTCTTTGATTAGAAAGCTGTAAACCAGATAATCAGCTTTCCCAGTTTACATGGTGAAATGTCTTCAGGAAAGTTATTGAGCCACACATTGCTTCTGAACGTATCTGATTTGTAATTTTTTTTTTTACTTGTTATATTTCTGGTTTTGGTTAAAAATACTGGAGCAAACATGCCAAAGCTGTAAAATGAAACCATAAAGTGTCAAAAATATTTGCTTTAGGGTGTAATTTGTTTTTTTAGCTCACGATATAGTTGATCTTGCCTCCCTGACTGATGTCCCGTTTCATATGAATTAGCGAACATGCAGACAGGTGCGTGTTTACTTTCAGAGCCACACTTCCACACACAGTCCCACGTTGCTCTTTCTGAGATCTCAGCTTTTTTCAGTGAGTGACTGAGGCAGAGATCACTCTCACTTGTCACTACAGTGTCTCACCTGCAGGTGTGATGTCCCATACAAGCAACAGCTGTGTGGCCATTAGTAGAAATTCTGTGCATGGCTGTGTTGTGACTGTCTCTTTGTGTGTGTCTGTGATTGTGTCAAGGCTGCTTTGACTCAAACTGCCAGTCAGATTACTACTGTGTTGGATGAAAACTAGGCTTTGCAAATGACACAAACATAAAATTGCACCATACCTTTCTATATATGTAGAGGTTATAAATACCAACAAGTTTGATTATTTAGATTGTTTTCCACTTGATGAATAACTTTTTTTTCCTCTGGTACAAAAAATTGTGTATGGTCAGTTTATGATCAGGTGGACACTAAAGGGGACATTCTACTAGATAGAAATTCCCATTGTTTTATTTTGTGCTTGTTGTTTTTGCCTTAGGTGATGTCACAGTAAATGATATAGTAGGTATGCTCATGGTCCCCCCCAATCCAATCACACCCAAATGTTCCCAGAAAAAAGCAGCTAGTAAAGAGGTAGGACCCCTCAGATTCCCCCAGGGCTGTGTGCTGAAGAACTCTGATCGGTGAAAAAAACTTGCAGCATTCTGCACTTCTGCCTAAAAACCCGTATGAAGCTGTAAACATGTTTATTTTACTCCTGTAAACCTAATTCCGTGCTTTGATCGCTAAGAGAAGTGGAATTGGAAGGAGATACAGGCTTTTTTGAGTGTGTTTGCTGAGGATTACGTTCAGCGCAACTTTGAGTTAGAAACACGAAATGGTAGTTTATGGAAGAACAGCCAACACGTTGACAGAGTGAATGAAGGGCAAACACCGAAACTAAGTCGTAAAAAGGTAAAGAACCTAAACAAGATTAAAGACCCCGAAGGACCACAACAACTGAAATGGGTCGCACAGCTGTACTGATAAGCAAAACAGTTTCAGCCTGATTATTATGAATTTTCTAAAACTTTGCAGTGAAGTAAAAAATGCAAACTAAGCAAATACCAGAAATTCTTTTACCCTGGTAGGTGCGCTTAAAAATTCCTGTAAATGTTGGCAGAAAACACCTGTTATCAAAATTAGCTTTTTTTTTTTTTCACAGCACAAACACGCATATCGAAACTTGCTCAAACCAGCGGGAGGGTTTTATGTTGCTAGATTACGGATCATTAACTTATTGCTCTTAATCTTTTTCAAATTTAATTCAAAATCTTTTAAAAGATATATTTTAAGTTCACTGAAACTTCAAAAGGAATTAATTAAAGTTGCTGTTTTTTTTTGTGACTTAAAACTCATTGGTACACAGCGTAACATTTAATTTTGCTGAAAGTACCAGCAGGCTGACCTCTCAGTGTAAGACTTCAACTGCTGATTATCAATCTTAACTACATGAATTATTCATTGCAGCCTAGTTTGATTGTCTTGTTAGACTGAATGTTATCATGGTTACTTCAGAGCCATCCAGCGTCTGCTCACCAAGCTTCAATGATGAGGCTTTGATTTTACGTGGAAAATGATCTCAGAGGAAAGCTAGAAGCAACAGAATATCTTATTTGTGTCTGCATGGTGCTATACTGTCACTGCTGCTTCCTCTTTTACTCACTGAACTTTTTGGGCCACAGCATCTCCATAATCGATTCACCACTAATATTTGTGATAATAGGGAGTAAAATAGGACGCTGTCCCGCCACTGAGGTACTCCCCTTGATTGGGCACCGCTATTTGCCGCAACACTATATTTATACAAGGAGCAACTGGAAAAACAAGGTGAAGACTGCCTCTTGTTTGTTATTCTGAGACATGGCTTTGAAGTTTTTCTGTGGTGCTATGCACAAGATATCAGTTGACAAGATCAAACAGAATCAACATGTCTGTGTGATTTTACTATATACTATAAGACAATATGTATAACTGTAATCTGTATTAGGAACGATAGAACCCGATGGTTACGGGGTACAACTGCTAAAAGAAAGCAAAGCTCTTTGCAGCAAACCCTCTCTCTGAGTTGGTACTGGCAAGCACCATCCTAATGATGTAATTATCCAGCATAAACAACAATATGTGTGAAACACATTTTTGAGAATTAATAAGAACAACAAAAACTAAGTGTAATTTAAAAATCACATTTTTACAGCTGAAGAAAATGTTGATTAAACAAAGTCTATGGTTCTTCCAATCAGAGTCCCCTTTAAAAACTCCAACTTTAAAGTGATTGAACATCAGGATAGGTGCTGAAAACATCATGGCCTGAAAGAAATAAGTGTTATGTATTACATAAATATCTGACCTTTGAAGTTCCGTCTTGGACATGTTTGATGGCAAATTGACGTTTCTAATGTTCAATTCATAAGTCTTCACTGCCCAGCAGCATCTTGTGTCTGAGAAACTAAACTATAAAATTCCAGGACGGCGTGTGACGGTGCAGTCACATGCTAGCAAACGAATACACACACATCGGCCATTTTGAATGTGACTGATTTAGTAAGAGAATCAATATCAGACATCATCATAGGAAGAGTCTAAAAGAAAGAGTGAGAGAGACAGAGAAAGACATGAGTCAAAAAAAGACAGTACAGGTGGGATGCTAGATGGATGCAGAATTTGCCATTTATAGGAGACGCGTCACTGAGAAAATTGCAAAAGTAGTGCATATTTAAGTTTGATACGAGGTCGTTCTTTACTTTTTTGTATGTATCCCAGCTTGTGCATATGTTGGGGTGTGACATTGAGCCGACAGTGACAGTGGGATGAATGTATAAGTGATGGAAGATTAGCATAAAGCTCAGGAAACCAGCCGTCTCCACCTTTATTGCTTCAATCTGCATTCATTCCAATCCAACAGGAGTCAGTTTGCAGCCAAATATAAACAAACATTAATAACTCAAAGGCTTTTCTCACCTTATTTTAATAACGCCACACTCTGTTCGAGAATGAATATGTTAAAAAGTATAACAGAATGAATCTGACATTTAGGGTTTATTTTTCTGAACTCCAAACTTTGATTGGAAGGGAGGGATAAGCAACACAAGCATCTGAAAAATCTTAATATTCAGAGAGGAAAACAGAGGAAAGGAGAGCATTTACAGCCATAAAAATCTCTTGGCATTACTAAGAAGGGGGTCAGGCAGTCAATATGTCGTGTCTAATTTTGATATCAATATTTCTCTGAAAGAAGAGTTTCTTTAGATTAATCCATACAACAAGATGAACCTTTTGCAGCCAGCAAAAGAGACAATTGTCAACACACAACCGACTACATCGTGGATACTCAACACCTGGGAATATGATAGGTAAGGTTCCTGAGCCTCAGGATATCAAATACTCTGAATTTAAGTCACTGAATTAAACTTATTTAAGTTGATGGCTGGATTGTTTTATTTCAGTACATCTTGCTCAGGTATATCATTTTTTACATTTTCATTATTTTAAAACATAATAAGCTGAGCCTGACTACTTGCAGATGCACATCTAACATGACCTCCATGTTAAAAGTACACCTGCAGCTCAGTCAATCTAACAGTTAGTGTACAATTTCCTCACCCCTTATTCTATTTCAGGAAGCGCTGAGTAGTTATGTTAGATGAGGCATTTTGTTTTCATTAATTAAAGTGGGTATAAATGTGCCTCTAAGAGTAATGAGTAATCACTGATAATCTAATCCTACGCCACATCTCCGTTTTGGTTACATGGACCCCAATAAATAAAAACTAAGTTAGAAACGACTTGCAAAGATAACATCGATCTAAGGAAACAAGAGAAGCTCTCTCTCAGCCATTGTCTAAAAAAATGTTTCAAACAAAGGGAAACTTCAACTGCATTAAGAGTAATATTAATTTGATTCAGAATAATTAAATATATGAAATATTTTCTTGTCTTTGTGCACAGCACATGTCCAGGACATCTTACGTCACAGCCTTACTTGTTTTATGTTTGTTGCTAACTGTTTCTTGAAAGATTAGTACACTGCTCAGTGGCTGTTTGCATGCATAAGACATCAACAAAACAGTGCATCTCTCTCCTGCCAAGTCAGTTTTCTGTTTTACACAGATGCCAGTTCTGCTCTATGGCTACCTCAACTGCCAGCTGAACAACACTGCACCTACATTCAGTTTTATACAAAATGGTGAAACTCAAATAATGGCACCAAATTCCCCATCACTAAGCTGCGGGACTAGTCTAAGACTAGTGCAGATGTCTCTTTTGACTTTCGGGATCTTGCCCGTTTCCTGTTTTAGCACAGTTAAAGTTTCTCTCTATGCATGGCAGCATACTGTACGCGGTATGCCACCAAATAAACAACCATTATGAACACTGAAAGTGTAGAAAGTTACATTACAGAACTTTGAAATGCTCTTTTATGCTGCAGTGACTGAACATCAGAATAGGTGCTGAAAATATCATAGCTTGAAATAAAACAGTTAGTCAAAAGATTTTTATTTGTAGATTATTGGCTGCGGTACCCAACACCTCAATTAAACATAACAAGTGTTGGGCATTAAAACCACATTAATCTGAACGTCATCCTTGATGGCAAGAGGGAAGTACAAAGTTATGTTCTTCAGCTTGGATACAAACATTTCTGCTTTATGACTTTTTCATGTTTTGCAGTGAAACCAAAGTAGGATCATGAAACAAAGAAATCTAAGGAAACTAAAGAGAGCTTCCAGTATCATCATTTTGTTCTTTGAATACAAATATTTCCCTTCTCAACTCTTACCTGTTTCTTCACTATATTTTCCTTCTAATTTCAAACTGCCTCCCCTCTTCTCTTTTTTGATTGCATTTCCTCCCACTGACTGTCACCCCATCTATCTCTTTGTTTCTCTATCTCAGCTCCTGTCACACCCCCTGCCTTCGCCCTCCCCGCTCCCCTGTTTCTCTCTCACGTAATCCTACCCTATCTCACAACAACAAGCTGGTAATCCTACCTTTTCCTTTCATGCACACTCACTCACACACAAAAGGACACACACACTGAGGACACAAGCACATACACAGGAAGACATTCTTGCACGCAGACATAAACAAAACTCACTCAGATGCTTTCACAACAACGTGCAACTTCAAACCTACGCACAGTCACACTCACAGGTAGAAACAAAGAGCGCAGGCTCTAACAGAAAACGGTGAGCAGTTAAAGATATTTGCAGGCACACAAAATGTTTTGGTGTTTCAAACCATCAGATGTTACTATAAAGGTGCATCTCTTCTGAATGGCAATGAGCCCAGTGGGTCAGCTACAGGAAACCATTAATTAAGGTAATCAGAGATTGCTCATGCAATATAAGAACTGGAGCAGGTCTTGGAGTGCGCAGCTATGACTTACATTGACTCAACGCTACTCAGATAAGTTTTCTGTAGTTTACAGTTAATCTATAGACTGTATTTTTTTTTTCTATGTATTCAGAGAACTTTTGTGCATTTCAAACAAAGGCCATTAGAACAATGCTGAATTTCATCAATGATTTTCACTCAAGCAGAGCAAGGTAGTGAGTTCAAATTTTGCATTCTGACCCATCCTAACACAGAACACTTATTTGACATTCATAACACTAAATATTATCAAATATTATCATTATTGGAAAAGTAAGGAAATCAATACCACTCTCATTTCTTTGGTTACAATAGAGCTGATGATTAGCTTTGGTTGATGCAAAGACTAGAAGCTGGGGGAAACATTCAGCTTGAAATGAAAAAGATCCAATATACACCTATCACAAATCATTAAGATGAGTTATTGTGCTTATATCTTTAAAGAAGCGATGTCAAAAAATAAACACTGAGAAACAAGTTGATCTTTATATGGTTTACAGAAAAAACAAATATGCATGGGAAGAAACACAGTCAGGAATTTCAGTGTTCCTGTTATAATCTGTTAATATTTGGATTTATCAATATCGCCTAATAGAATTATTTAACATCTATTAACTTTTACAGAAAGAAAAACATTTATTCATCTAGTGGAGTGATATGAAGCAGTGGCAGAGATAAATATAGGTAAGTCAACATTCTGTAGGATTTAAAGACACATATCTCTTTGGCAGGCCCAAGGTAAGACAAGCAGGGGCAGGGAGAATTACAATTCAGTAATTAAAGATATAAAGATGCACAAGATCTGAACCAGGTCTGTTCTGGAACCTCAAAACCACAGGGTTAATATATTTTGTCCCTTTTGAGGGGGCCGAGTCACTTCTTACGGGCTTGTTTTCATCTGACTGGTTGTTTGTTGCTCTGGCAAGGCCTGGCAACACTGACTGAGGTTAGGAAAACAGTAGCTTTATTAATGTATGGTGTTAGTCCTGGAATCCCTAGGCTGCTGAAATGCCCTCTGTAAAACACCCGCTTGAAAAATGCCTCAACGCCCATTTCTCTCCAACTCTGAATCAGTTCTGGCTTCCTGCAGCGTTATAGGATGTCCTCTAACTTCTATTCTCAACACACACAGTCATCGCATATATCCGCAGACCCCCTGGACACACAACATGTTTAAAAACTCGTGACTATTTCACATGTTTTTCAATGAAATAAACAGGTTATCTTAAGATGCTTAAATTCATGCTATAAATTAGATATTCTCCTGTCTCTCTTGTGGAACATATGGCGAGGGAAATGGGCTGGACGTGGAACAGCTGTAGGGTCACTGACAATCAAAAACAACTTATTCTACACTTTAGGAGAAAAGGTCAATTCTGAGTTATGCTTTTCCCTCGGAAACTTAAAGAGACTTTAAGAACCTTTTGTTGCTTAACCTTAACCTTAATGTACAAGAGAGGAAACAGTTGAGATCAACAGGGAGTCACATTCCTACAGCTTAAGATCAATTCGCAGCGGCACAGTAATGAACAGGCTTACAGTAAACAACTAATGTACCATTTGGCTCAAAGCAGTGAATTGAATTATAAGCAGCTTTCAGTCACTCACCACACAACAAACATGAACCTTACTTCTGTGGCTTAAAACTAGGCTGAAATCCCATTACTATCCATCTATCCATTTCAATTTCTCCCCCTTTTCAATGCTGTGGTTTTGAAATAGGAAAAAACCATTATCATCTATCTATGTCTTTTTCTATTTTCATGTCTGTCTCATTTCATCTTTTTTTTCACCCCCTTTCTTTTTCTGATATTCCCATGGCTTGGGAAAAGATTGAAATGCCATTTATTCATACTCCTTTTTCCCCCCTTTAACTCACAATTTCAGTCATGCTCTCCCCATCTCTGTCTCTCATTTCATGGCTAAAAGTCGAGGTATCTATTCATCTTCATGTCCATCCATCTTTCTTTTCCTTTCACCTCCTCTTTCATAAAAGCCAGTCCAATGGATATAGTAAAAGGGGATGATTCAAGAGACATCACAAGTCAGACCTTAAAAACCAGCAGAACTCGGAGCAGTGGGATGTCACAACATATCTACAGGGTCTCACTGTAGTATCTGCTTTTTCTCTGCTCGTTTTTGTTTTGTTTCTGATGACTTTCCAGCAAGGATAGTACTTGTTAGTGTGGTTATGAATTTTTTTTTTTTCAACAGCCAACACAGTAATGTTGGACCAGGTGAGATGTGAAAATGTATAACTCTAGGAAGGTATTGGACTGGTAGTAGTGGTTTGACTTCTCAGATTAACACAGTATTACTCATTGCTTGTGTGCAGTTTATCAAGGATAGACTGTTAAAGATCTGCAATATCTTTTTGTCATAAAAGGCAGAGCAGTAGGTTTCTAGATTTGGAAATAAAAGTCAAGGCAGAAGAGGCCGTTCTTTGTTTTTTTAGAGTGGTGCAGAATGTAGTTCTTTCACGTCAAAGCAATCAAATACTGGGTTAAAACTTACTGTGAGAAATTTGGACTGTGAGAGGACATTTGAACAAAACATGCAAGGACATATAATTTTACATCAACTAACAAATGTAGGTATGAGTGAGGGCACAAGGTCATCTGTTTCCAGTTGATGAATAGCTTAAAACTGGTGCTGATCTTTAATTGGGCCAGAAACAGATGCTGATTCAAGTCCTAAGAACTAGCTGACTTTCCAACAGGCCAGAATGACCTTTGAACACCATCACCTTCCTCAGCGGACCACACTGAGGAGATAGTTTATCTCCTCCAAAGTTAATATGACTTATCCAATTTTTCCTGCCGCCTGATGTTAGAATATTTCTAGTGTTTAAAAGAGCGATCAGTTTTCATGCAATGTCAACTGGCTGGTGTGAATAGTAGGATGGGAATTTCTGATGGGAAAACAATACAGTACAACATTATGAAGTACTGACTATTGTTTGTAAACAGCATTTCTAAATGCTGACATTAAAATCTTAAATGGTAGGGGAAATAATGATAAGTAATTAATTTTGAAGGGCATAAAAAGTTGTTTTAGCTTGAAGTTCTTGCCAAAGCCTGGCTTTATTAGGTCTGCCCAGTATAGGGTGAGTAGCTGCTATATATACTTGTTTTTCGGGGGGGTTTCAGCATGGTGGTTTTAATTAATTTACTGGTCTTGTTCGTGATATAGCTTCCCCTTCTTTTGCTCCTTTTGTAGGCGACTTTTAGTTTAGGGCTGGAAAAAACCTAGTCACTGTCAGAAGTCAGTTTCCCTGGCAAAGTGCAGATTATTTGGCTTTTAAAATGCAAAGAAGTCCAGGATTAGGCCCCGGCTCCTAATAAGCAACAGTACGTTCAAATTATAAATATATCTACGCTGCTTAATGTCTGGTAAAAAAATAAAGCATTCCTGCCAATTATCAAAAGTTGGTGAATTGAGGTAATCAGGTGTAGGTGTTCACACAGTAAATTAAATGATCAATCATTGCTTTTTTACTCTGCTACCTTAAGGCTTTATTCAAAGATAATATCACCATACATGAGAATACTTTTGGGGGGGTGGAGGGGGGGGGGGGGGGGGGTAAGTAGGGTTGTGTGTAATCACTTGTTTCTAGGCATCGTCTCAATAATTCACAAGCTTCTCGAGCCCAGAGGCAGCACGCACTGCATCCGCTCTCTTCATTCAACAACTTGTGCCTCTGTGTGTTTGTGCATGCATCTATGTTTTAAGTTGTGCATTTATGCGTGTGTGGCGGAGTTTCATGCCAGTGTGCACGGATGTGTGTGAACATGGGTGCAGCTAAATGTGCACGTCTAACAGTGTGCATGGTAGAATTGTGTTACATAACCCTTAATTATAACTGGAGAGGAAATGTGACAGCTTGTGACCTAATCCTTAATACAAGAATTACATTTTCACATTTGAAAAGGGAACGTGCATGTGTGTGTGTGTGTGTTAAATTTGACTATGCCAATTAAAGGAAATGTGACAGTATTGCAAACACATGCCTCTATTTGGGATTGTGATGACTTGATAATGGCATAATAAAGGAGCTTTCCATTGTGTGTGTTCATTTGTGTGTTTGCGTGTGTGCGTGTGTGTGTGTGTGTGTGTGTGTGTGTGTGTGTGTGTGTGCATTGTGAAGCAAGACAGCCAGAGGATATTCTTGAAAGTGTAAGTGTGTGTGCATGTGTTCTTTTATTTTTGTGCTGAATGACAGATCTATTACTGCAGAAGAGTATGCTATTATCAGCATTAAGAGCCCTTGCAGAAGCACACACACACACACACACCCGCACACACACACACACACACGCAATACCATACTGTGTGATTAAAGCTTACTAACATGCTAAATGTGTACAAGTGTATCTGGAGTGTGTCTGTGTGTGTCACGGGATATAAAAGCTGCCACTTGGCTTTTAAGTCAGTTACTAATATGGCCTTTGAAGGCTTCTTATCTCCCTGTGTGTGGCCTTTACACACACCTTTAGACCAATGAGCCCAGTGACTCATATGCAAACACATATTCCAGTACACACACATGCATGGTTGTGTGTCAGAGTCTCTGTACTAAAATGTTATATTACAAGGATTTCCCTGCTGTCTGGTAATTGGAGGTGTGTGGCTTTGTATGCACATTTATGTTTGTACTACATGAGTAATATAACACACTATACACACACTTCATAGCCAAGTTCAAGCAGATATCACGTCATGATGCATGTTTAAAAAAACCTCATTATGTCACCTTTACCTAGTTTTAATCCTAATACCAAACAGAGCCGGCGTAATGCCATCCAAGTGTGTGCTTTCGGATAGCATGCCAGCACTCTGAAATCTGAGGTGTGACAACGGCATCCTCCAACTGGCAGTGTGTGTCCTGACATGGCGGCTCTCTTTCACACAAAAGTCAATTCGGCTGCAGCAATGATGGCTCCCATTCTGTCTCCATACCTCACAAACAGAATTAAGAGGCATAATAAAGGTGCAAAAGTCCCACCTTTAAAAGAGCTGCGTGAAAGGGGCTTATATTAACTTCATCATATTGTTCAGCTGGATCTATTTATGTGTCTCAGCACACACACATACACACAAACACACTTTAGGCTTACCCTCTCTTAACCCTTCTACTGCAGGCTTTTACCACTTTTTCTTTTTATCACCTCGGCTGTTCCTCTATGTTATTTCCCTATTGTCCTTCCTTCTTCCATAACCCATCCACCCCATTTCCCCACAAAACTACTTTAATTTATTGTTTTCACCAACCGCTGCCTCTCTCTTTCTTTAGGAGAAGAACAGATATATTATAAAGTAAAGAAAGAAAAAAGGTGAAAAGCCAAAAATCACCCCCAAAAAAAAGTAAAAAATTGAACTTATGAGAGATGGAAAGGATGAGTAAGACCGAATAGAGAGAAAGAAATATGGTGTGCATGGTTGTGATTTCCCAGCACTGCGTTATTGGACAGAAGGCTTGCCTTCTCCCTTTTGGATAGCAGAAAATAAGCTGATTAATGCGCTGCAACCAGGGGCACAAATAACAGTGCCCCATTTTCAGTAAAAATAACAACTCTCTCTTTTTAAGGAGGAAGAGGAATGTTCGAGACATTTGACAAAAAGGCATGTCATCAATTACTCATCTAGTTAAAATACACATTTGTCTGGTCACAGCAACTAGTCTTAAGTGAACTGCGTACAGTCTTTGAACTGCGTTTGTTGCTGATGCATAGCCTGAAGACAGTATTTATCGCAGCTTGCACTAAGCTGCTATTCTGCTGTATCTTGCCCCTGCTGCATCATCTCGGGTGCAATAATTGGGAGTGAAGTGAATCAAGAGCCTGTAGTCATCTACACCGATTAGATGTAAGTCTCGCCCACAGCTTATTGCCAGCTCTGTCAATCAGAAGTACAGCTACATCATCGTGCAGTAAACTCCACCAGTCAGAGGTAATGTACACTAATGTCTTTACCATTTCTGCTGATTTGCAAAGAGAAAAAGAAAGACAGGTTTAAAAATAGAGAATCATCATAGATTTGGCTTCATTTGGAGAGACCTCCAACTACAATACAGAAAAAAAACGTGAACTTGTGAGATATTTTTGCTGGGAACAATGGTGAATCAAAATGGACTAAAAGAAGAGATATGCTCTGTTTTGCTTTCAAGCCTCAGACTGTGACATTCTGAAAAACCTTAGACAATCTGTTCAATGAAGTAAGTTGTGATGACAACATTGCTTTCCAAGAATTGTTTTTCCATAGTCCATTCTCTTACTTTCAGCCATAACTGAGTGCTATTCTTTAAAAGCATGACCCAGACTGTCCCTTTTCAGAAGCCAAGAGTCTGCAATTAAAACCATAATAACAGACCTGAATGAAGACGTTATTGGAACCCAAAGCCCAATGTTCCTCCAACCTTTAAGTACTTTTTTTTCCCACAATTCTAGCCATTGTTCTTCTCCAAACCTAAATAAGTTTTTGTCAAACCAAACCTTTCACACAGCACTGTTGCACTACAAAAGATATGCTTTGTTGCATATTTGCAAGGCAAAGATGAAGAGGGGGGGTCGGATCAGAGTGCATCTCTTTTGTGTGTTTTCATTTTATTTGGAGAACTCTGCACTCCTCACAGCCATGATTTATAACTAATGGCTAAATGAAACAGACTTAAGATATAAGGAGAACTCAGAAACGTCCATGCATATAAATGACAGAGATCTTCGCCACGGGGAAGCTGTTGAGCAGAGCAAAGTATTTAGGAAAAACACTACACAGCTGGATTTGCATTTCTGTGTTCACTTCGGATATGTTTAATGATTACACTTTTGCCAACGAACCTTGAGACATCCTGCTTAACTATAAGAAAAGTATGAGTACTAAACAATAATCATATATCAGCCGGCGTTCTACATCATCTGGCAGTAAGTTGTTCCCCTTAAGAAAGATCTGGAAACTAAATGTGACAGTGCAGGCCTCATTTAAGCTCATGACTGTTTTATACCACAGAAGAAAAAGAAGTGCCAGTGTGTGATAATACTTGTATGTGTTCTTTGCCCACCACAGCGCTCATTCACAATTGTCAGAGACCACCTACATACCTCCTCTATATAGGCTTCAGCCAAGCATGAAATTCTTTGTTGGTCTCACTGCTCCATTCAGCTTCCCTATTACTTACTTGTATTTCCCAAATAGGTTCCTTGTCTTTCTCTTTGAAATAGATTTAATCAGTTTCTCTATTCTCTTTCTTTTTTAGGATGTAAAAGAGTATATTAGGCAACAGGTCCTCCAAATCGAAACAGGCATACAGCTCCAAACAGCTCCCTCTTCAAGTACTCATACAAGGAGAGAAAATGGGAAATGCAACCATGAATCTCTCCATTCTGCAGCAAGCAAGTTTGATAAGTGTTTTACAAAATCCTCATTAGAAGACAGGAAGGGGTGTATTTCAATGTAGTCCTTTCAACCATGCAGCATTAACCATGGACTGCATGTTCAATACCAACATGACAACTTATTTTAAAGACTCACCATATAACTTTCAAACCTTAACACTGCCCTACTGACTTTTTTCACACACTAGAAGGGGATTTCAACACACTAACTGTTTTGAATGTGAACAGCGGCTATTTCAGCAAAGAAACACAAGAATGCATCTCAGAAGAAGAGAGGAAAAGAAGAGAAAGGAACAAAACAAGTAGATTTTGACAGAAGTCAACATAGAACAGATTTAACTCACTGAAGAGAGATCAGAGTAGAGGTATGAGGCAAGATGGTTGACAAATTAGCCATTGTTGGGAGGCTAATTAGGTAGAGCCTCAACCCTTATAAGCACAGTCAACAAAGAAATTTTTTTCAACACTGCTTCAATTGTCGGATTATAAGGCTAAAATTATGTAAAATGAATGTATCTATAGATATATCACCACAGAGGCCAACCGAGAATTTATTGCTAACGGTACTTTCTACAAATGACACAGATCAATGGAGACCAAGCCTGTTCTCATCTGCTCCTTCTCTCAGGTCTTGCCTTTCAGGTGAAAAAAAAATTGGTTTTGACGCAAACACAACAGAAACTATTCACATATTTACCTTTTTTATTTTTTCTATTTACAGTACAGTAATTTAAGCTTCAGTGTGTTTTTGATACGACTGTGCATCCAAAACATCTTCTTGGCTTTAATCCAGGTATAGAGCATTTTTAGGGGCCATCCCCACGAAGCCGGATTGCAGTAAAACCGCAAAAGTTTTTTAGAAATCCGCCCTATCGTCCACACAAAACCAGGGATTAGCATCCTGAAACCGATCATTTCTGAAACCAGGTCCCAAGGTGGAGCGGTTTGAAACCTCCACCGTCTTCGCTCCGTGTGGACGTCGTAACCGCACAACTGGTGGTTGTGACGTCAGTGTGACGAGCGCGTACCAAACACAACAACCAGAGCGCCGTCTGTGACCAGCTGCATTGTGGTGCTGTTCCAGATAATTCTATCTTGTTTTCAGATTTTGCACCAAAATGCGCAGCTTTTACACAACAGCATTACTGCGTTTTACCGTCAACAAGCTGAAATTAGTGAACAGCGTTTGCCAGTTAGCACAAGTAAGCACCTCTATGCGCATGCGCAACGTCTTGTTCTTGTGTCGAACCGTTACTCTGTGATCATTACAGCCCCAACCGCAGCTTTGTAGTATGTACTACAGCGGTTTCGTGTGGACGGCGAAGCCTGAGTCTGATTTTCGCCAGTGTTTTCAAACCAGAACCGGCTTCGGCTTCGTATGGACGTGGCCTTATTTTTGTTCTTTTCAGACAGACTTAAATTTTTGTCCCTTGCTAATCTTTGGCAGCTCCTTATTGGACAATATCATCATTGTAAGCTATCTAGTTGGTCAAATGTTTGATATTAAAGGAGCTATACCCGATATCACGTCCGGCTAGTTTAGTTAGTGATAGCGGCTAGTTTTTTAGCTTTAGCATGACGGTCTTCCTCTGCCAATGGGGTTAACTTTCGGAAGGTTCGGATTCCGATCAGCCAGTAAGAGCATTCCCCTAGGGACTTGGAAGTTACGAAAGTTAACACCATTGGCCGAGAAAAAGCGTCACGTCAAAGCTAAAAAACTAGCCGCTATCGCTAACTAAACTAGCCGGACGTGATATCGGGTATAGCTCCTTTAAGTGTCTATTATAATTTCTGGGTGAAAATGGAGGTCTCTGAGAAAAAGAGTAGTGAAAGTGATCTTTCTTTGATTAAAAAATGAGGTAAATAATCTTGTTATCACCTTATTGGACACTGTAAACCTCCTAGATGGGATATAGATGCCTGAAAAACTGCAGTAGGTGTCACAATGTACCCCAGAGTTAAACATTACCGGTCCTAAGGAATTTCTGACAATGGTAGTGCTCCAGGTCACCTGCGATCAAGCAGAGATTTATGGTTTGAAGCAACATCATTACTTGGTAAGATATTGTGGATTGGAATGAAATACATTCATTCTACAACACTGTGACATACACTTGTGTATTAAATTTTGTTTGAATTGCACATTATAAATAAAATAGTGGCCTTGCGATGGACTGGTGACCTGTCCAGGGTGTACCCTGCTACTCACCTAATAAATGCTGGGATAGTCTCCAGCCCACCCGCTACCCAATTGGATTAAGCGGTACAGAAATAAATGAATTAATAAAATAATAATGCTTTTCCTTCACTGAGAGTTGCTCTGACAGGCACTTATACAATAGGTTGCATAAACTTTTAACCTAATTGTTGCTTCTTTCTTTCTAAATGATTAAACAACCAATGCAGATGTTACTGGGAGGAGAACAGCCTCAGATTTGGACAGAATAGGACAGGGTTTACCTCCCACTTCACTTCAGAGGGGCTGACATTCATTCTTTTTCTCCCAGAGTTTTGTCATGGTCCCTTTCAAGAGTTCACAAATGTTAAGCAAAATTTCAGACAGTTGGCAAGTGAACAGGGCGTTGTTTCTATGGACTAAATTTATGAAAACACAAACATTGTGTGTTAAAGGATTACATAAAACCAATTAATTGGATCACTTTTGCTTATTTT
>JBBDHI010000012.1:5198022-5209690 GCA_037177115.1 Craterocephalus stercusmuscarum | reverse complement strand
CCTTATAAGAGCAACTGTCCTGTAGGTTTTTCATGTTTCCTGCTCCAACACACCTGATTCAAATCTAATTGACTCAACGTGCTGTAATGTTATGCACAATGGCCAATTAATTTGAGTGACGTGTGTTGGAGCACGGAAACATCTACACCCATGAAAACAGTGACTCTCGAAGAGCCGAGTTGAAAAAGCCTGGTTCAGACTGTCTTTTAATAAGGAGCAAAGTTATATACTCCTATGCCATACAATGCACACTAACCCTTACACTGCAACAGGAGGGAGGAATCTTCTGGATGGGTTAGGATGTTGGGTTAGGGTTAGGGCAGCAAAGTAACATTGACCTTTACTTCTCTAAATTCTGGCACCAAGCTCTTGTCTAAGAATCAAGGTTGTTTGACTGTGGGGCTTTGTCAGCCGCAATTTCTAACCATCTTACTTTGAACTGCCCCACCTGTACTTTTTCTTCAAACTTGAGTTGCAGTCAACAGAGTCAAACTTTCAACTGAGTATCAACTCCAGAATTGGTGCAAACATTGGCTGCCCACTTTTTCAGAGAAGCAGAAATCAAATCGCAGCATGACCAAAACAGCTATTCACAGCTGCAAAAATCCATTGCTACATTGAAATCAATAAACAACTATACTTCCCTTTTTAGTTATGAGATTAAGTAGATATCCTGGACAAGCCCCCAATAATGTTAGGACTCCGGTTCAGACAGTGAAAAGGGGATGTTAGGATTAAAACTATAACATGTTTGACAAAGATAAATCAGCAGTAGCCAATTTTTATAAGATCAAAAAAAATGAACGAAAACTATCCTAATCATAGTTGTTTCTCCTACTCCTGCGCAAAATCTTTTAACTTTGGTTCAAAAGCTTTGCAAACCTGCCAAATTCAAAAGTTGGGAAGCTCTCTAAAGGCAAATCAAACAGTCTGTGAAAATACACACAAGACTGGGCCTGGCGCTGTAACACACATTTTGATTAAAAACCATTGGGAAAAAACAGTAATGATAAAAAAAAGGCTGGCAACAAATTTACCTTCATTTTCAAAAGATTTAAAAAAGCCCAAGTTTTGTCTCACATCAGAGAGTTTTCAAACTCAAAAATTGTTACATTACCTGGAACAAGTTTAGGTGTTGGCCCACCAGCGTGATCTTGCTATCCACATTGACAGGGAGAAGAGTAAAATCCTGAACTTTCTCCACACACGGGCATTCCTGATAACGTATTTAAAAATATATAGTTTAGACGTATTTGTAGACCTACTCTAACTACATTTGTAGAATGTATGTAAAAAAGGCACCCATCAACAATCACTATTACTGGCATTTAAACAGCTACCTTATGCTGTTATGAAAGACTTGTATCTTGTATCAGATATTTGGTTAAAACAAGTGGCTTTCAAGTTAATGCAGTAAGCATGATTTCTCTGTCCTAGGTGTTTTCCGAAACATAAATAAAGATTTTGATTTTTTGAACATCAAATTTGACCAAGAATGTTTGCACTAATACAATAGATAGAGACACCATCATGACAAAACTGTTACCTTTTCCTTTAACTCATAAAATTAAACGAAACCAAGTAAAATAATTCTGCATTCAGTTTAGCTAAAAAATAAAACAAAAACAAAAATCGGCCCATAATTGGAATTCTTTGACTAGCTTGTGCTAGTCCAGATGTCCTATTCACTCAGTGACTGTACAAGATATTGTAAATACACTATCATAAGCGCAATAAAACAATTGTTCCAGGGGCCTCTGTGGGGCACTTCTATGTCCTGACCGAAGTCAAATTCAAGCCTCCACTCTTGAGTGCATGAATGTCAAAAATGCAAAACAGAAGAATGCTGGCAGCAGGAGAGATGTCCACCAGAAAGAGACAGTGGTGTCACCACAGATAGAGGAGAAATTGTAGAAGGATGAAGAGGAGAAAGGTAGAACAGTAGAGTGATAGAGAGGTGGAGGTGGGAGTCCTTATCGGAAAAAAGCAGGCGCCTTTATCTCTCTGCCCTCCAGACACACACACCCAACCACACACAAAGACAGCAGACCACTAAATGGCCACTCAAACACACGATGCACGGACACACTCCAAAAAACCTTCAGCAAAAGGTGTGAACAGACAATCTGGCAACATTTATAAAATCCACCAATTTACACAGATGCAATAGCGACTCTATCCAAGACTGTCCACGTGTCACAGTAACCTCCCCTTATACTTAGGAAGAAACACACATTCCTACAGGTGAGCGACAGGCGCCATTTACACACAGACAGCCTTGCCCGCCTTCCCTCCAGCTGCCACGCCGATGAATGCCATTAGCATCCAATAAAATGTCAGTGGGCCATGCCCAAGTAACTCATCACACACGTACACATGAATATACACACAGGGAGACACACATTGTCAGAAATGTCAGAGGCCCATGCCCAGTAATGTATCTGATGGAGAGAGAAGGCAAATGTCAGCTGTTCCTCAAAATGGCAGCCAGCAGCTGTGTGGCCAATGAGACTGTGGACTGATACTGCCAGACACACTGACAGCGTATCAGTCTGAGTGGGTGTGTGTGTATGCAGCATCAAACATTTACATCAATAAATTGTCATCATATCAAATAACCAAGCAGTTTGAGGTTGGCGACCCCTTCGTACGAGAATCTGCTTCGTCACTCCACAGAACTGAACAGAACAAAAGCGTTGACATAAAGGACTTAAAGCTGATTAATCACTATTAATGTCCCCAAAATGTCTGCATCTTCATGTTTGTAAGAAGGGATTTAAGCTGACGGTTACCCAGTGGTTAAACAATACAAATAAGCCTAAAGTTGAAGAAAAAATTGGCTAAACAAATATAAGTGCTACCGTGCAGAGATGAAAAGATCAATCCTAAGCTGCGTTCAGACTCCAGACAGATTTCATTTCAAATCTAATCTTTATGACAGACTCTGTTATTTTCAAATGAGCAGATTACATTTATGTGTCCATGCGTCACCAGCCTATCTGGCTTGGTTGCTGTGGTAACTACAAAGGGTATGAGTGACTTACTTGCTGAGTTTGTGATGCAGTTTTCCAGGTTTTTCCCACCTTGCCTCTTTAGAAACCTCACTCCCAAATTGCTGTTAGATGCCTTTTCGGCTGATCGTCCACAACCTCCGAGTCTCCGTTTGAGCCAGGATAATTTGATTCCAGTGAAATACCGCATTACTGCTCATTGCATCGTGACACGGTAAGTCAAGAAAAGCTCAGCTGCAATGCAAATGCTAAGAAAACTTTGTTTTTCCTTCTCTTCTCAAACCATTTAGGTAGACACTAAACCTTTCAAACTATACTTCAGAATGGCCACACACACTCTTTGTAACTATGACTCTCTTCTCAGATTTGTGTATAGTGATAATAAATATAGACTTTTTGCTGTAAGAGGTTTTTCTCCCTGGCAGGTCTTAAACGCAGCAGTAGATCAGACAGCACATGATAAAAACTGGAAGTCCGACAACTGCTTTGTGTGTGATATGAAAATTGCATTAACACACAGTCTGGAAATAAATGATGCTGTTGAATGAGCAGAAATCCAAAGACGAGATTAATTATAAATGAACTCCTTATGAGCTCCCAAAAACTCTACAGCCATCTGTCAACAGAGGGGGAAACTTTTCTCCCATTTATCAGCCGGACGAACGGATGGATAGAGGGATGAAAGTTGTGTGATCCCTGGCCAAGCCTTTCTCCATCCGCCCTCCTACCCCCTATGCAGAAATCTCAGCAGCAGCCACTGGCAACACTTGCCCAAGGTCAGGGGGACAAAGTCAGGGGTAGGGGAGGGAGGGAGGGAGAGAAGGGGAAGGGGAGGGGGGGCCTGTGTGTGTGTTTGAGAGTGTGTGTGTGTGCAGTAGCAGGTGTGTTCATTCCAGTATGTTTGATTCGATGAATAAGAGGTTTATGATAAGGTGTGTGTCCATATGACCGTATTTGTGTGTACAAAGCACAGGGGGGACGTGTAATAACTTCTACAACTCCTGTAGCTCTCAGTGTGTGTGTGCATGTGTTTGTGCAAGACTGTGGAATAAAGATGGCGGCTGACTGTGCCACAACTCAGCAGGCTGAGCAACATGACGATAACTAATCGCCTCTGAACCACTGCACTAATGAGCCAAACACACATGCACACGCATACAGCAACTTGCCCTTGTAGACACGTGTGCACACCTGTAATATCTCTCACTACAGCTGTCAGAAAGAAGCTAGTCTTTCAAATATGTGAAGATGGTTTGAATGATTTTATAAAAAAAATCGGTCACAAACCAACTCGGGCTCAGCGAACTTAAATATGCAAAACTTTCCAGCACCCAAGCAGATGGCAAGACTCAAGGAACATTATATACAGTATCGATATCCACAGCAGACGGGGCGTGTGCTGGCTGTGGCAAGCGATCCATCAGGAACCCTGCTGCCATGCAGAGGTCAAACCCATCAACCCCAGAGACGGTTGCCAGGACAATACACACATCAGCCAGGAACCAATGACAGAGAGTCTTGCATGCGTCACGGCACACTATAGGTGACCCAAGTACAGGACAGGACTCTGACTAGACTTAGTAAGTTTCAGTCCAAGTTTAATAACTGTTGGACTTTGTGCATCCTCTCCATGCTGCCTCAACCCATTTCCACTGCATATGCTTTTGTTACCTTGAACAGAACAAACGGAGAGTTCAAAAAAGCTCTGGACCAGAAATCCTTTCTTTCTGCCAGGCTGCTTATGCATTCCCACGTGCAAATGATCATGACTTGAGATAAGCTGCAAAATTTAAATAAGCACAAAAGAGCAAGATTGTTCCTCGTCGACTAAATTCTGCCCCCTACCTTGCCCCCATTCCCAAGGTCATCGCTCATCCCAAAACTCCTCTGAAAGTATTCTTTAGCGTATACTGCACTCGCTTCGCTGTTCGGTGTTCTGCAGACCTTGTTACATTCGTCTCCTCTTGCCCTTTCTCCTCTTTTACGTTTCACTGCCTCTGGGTAAACATTTGTCAGTGTAACGGGAGAGTCTCAGGTAAAGATATGCAGATTAACTCTAACTCGTTTGCATAACGAGCTCTTATTTGCCAGTCTAATTATAGTGGCATGCTGAGGCCGTCCCAGAGCTGCCCTCAGGTTTCATTAGTGGGGTTCGTTAAGAGGTTTGTTAACGGGCAGCTTATCGCTTCCTCCCCCTTTAGCAAACAGTGGAGCCTGAAAGTCTTGAAAAGGCTCTTTCCCCAGTGATATGGGTTTATAGAAGATACACACACAGAAGCATACATCGATTTGGTAACAAAACACATGACACACAAACACAAAACTTCGCACCCACTGCATAAATTACACACATGCACACACTATTTCAGCATTTAAGAGGCAAGTGAGCTGGTCAGTACTGTATAACGAAGAAGATGCCTTTAACACAGGCTCATGAAAACCGCACACTCACACACAATCAAAACATTTACACTGACTCAAAAACACTGGTCAAAGAGAACCGCAACATATACAAAAAGTTCTAAAAGGTCAAGAATGCTTTGTTAAAGAGGACCATTGGAAAAAAAACAACTAAAAACACACAGATGTACCGACACACACTTTTTACCTTGGTTATACTTTCCATCACTTTGACCTCTAAAGATGCTTTTGCCTTCTGTTTTTAAGTCTTTAATACAGATGTCTGCTTTGGGACGTTAGACCCTAGGTCGGTTTTCAGACTTGATCTTCATCTCTAAACACCATCTCACCGTCTGCATAGACTTGACCCCTGTCCTACAAATAAAACCAATTATGAAGTTTACTTAATGCCAATCATTGCATCTGAGTCTTTTGAGAGGCTTTATTCACAGCATCATATTTGGATGGCAAAGATTTCCTGGCTTGGCCTGGAGACCAAAGAAAAAACGTAATATTCTAAGTTTATAAATCAAATCGCATCTCAAATTCACAATTTGAGATGCGGTAAACATTCCTGAAAATAAGTAAAAGGTCAGTTTATTTTGTGACAGGCGTATGCTTCAAAAACTTTATCTAGACTAACCTTTGGCTCTACTTTTGGCCACACAATAGCTTAAGTCCAAGGTTATGTGAAAATTTAGCAATACAAATTTGTACAATCTTTCTGAAAACATAGCAATGTAACAAGATTCATTGGGTTCAATTAGGCAAGCTTTTTTGTATAGCACATTTCCTATTCAAGACAATTCAATGTGCTTTACATAAAGCATAAAAGTATTACGGATGGTGCGAAGAAAGCATTAAAAAAAAGTAGTAAAAGCCAGCAACAAATTGCATCAATCCCAATAAAATCATGTCTTAATTGTTTTGATTGAGTTAACCTTTGAAAATGTGGATAAGAGCTCAGCAGCTTTTCATGTTCCCTTTTGTATTGCAGCCCCTACGAGTGCCATAGTCCTGCAGGTTTTCAATGTGTCCCTGCTCCAGCCTATGATGTTCTGCACAACGAAGACCTGTTATTTCATGCAAGTCACAAAATAATGAAGCTGAATGCAGGTAAAAAATATTCCATTGCTTAAAGCATTTCAATCAAAATACCTGGTCTCAGTCACTAGAAAAGCCCTAAAAGCAAATGAGAAGGGGAAAAAGAATCTAGATTTTATAAATGCTGGAAAATGTGCTGTGAAGGCTGGGTTGGACATTGAAGCTGTCCCTTTGAGCCAGTCACAGAAACATATTCAATGTGACAGCTGGTCTTCCAAGAAATCCCCCTTTAGCAAGTAATTTAATTATAGAAATTTCCATCCTTGATGTATAAATAAAATTTCTTTTTTGTTGTCTTAAGCCATTTTTCCATTAGATCTCTGAGTAATATCTGGAGAATCTGGTTTAGACATGATGTCCTTTAACATAATGACAACTTAAAGAGAATTGTAGCCTATGCCAGTTTTGCTTAACTAAGAACAAGGACCTGGTTAGCGCATGCAGGAAAGAGGAAAAGTCAAAAACATACACTGCAGCGTCGCTAAAAAATTAACGTGTAATTTTACCATAAGCTTAGCTCTCTGCCTTTCTTTGAATGACCATTTTCCATTGGTTGCTTTGTGCTGTATAACTCTGCAAAGAATCTTGAATTCAGTCTGTTTGTTTCCTGTCAAAATACACCCTGGCTGTGGCTTCTAGGGGCAATTACCTGCTCAGCTGCAGAGGCACAGTCAGATAAGGACTTTGTACTTTGTCAGAGGCTGTGTTCAGACTTTCCACAGTAGTCCACTATGTATCAAGACAGACATTTTTATGTGATATTTGAAAATATCTATCTCAATATAACTGGAACTTAAGTTGCACAGTCCAAACTGCAACAATAGTACAATTAAATGTACGTTGCTACATTTATATATGCATGCAAACTACAACAGTTGTCTACTATTAATATCTAACATAACTGCTTTCCATGGGCAATATTAATATATAATGAGTGTATTAAAGATAATTATATATTTATAAATGCAGTCTATGTTTGTGCGGTGGATGAAGAACAATTAGAGAACCACAGGTCCACAGTTTTGTATCAAAGTTTTAAATCAGTGTTGTGGAGAGAGATACTAATTACTCTCCACAATGGAAAACTTGTGCTGACTATTCTCTCTGATTTGGCATTTACACATCCTGCCATCATTTTTTTATGCAAAACATAACTGCTGCTCTGTTTCTCCATGTTATGTCCTGGAAGATTTTAAGGCTATCGTGCATTAGTGGAAACTCCTTGAAAAAATGCTGGGGATAACTACAGAAAGCTGAAAATGTGAGAGGATCAAATAGCTAAAGAAGAACTAAAAAATACAAGAGCAATGTGCAGGAATGTGAAATTCATGTAAGATGTCAGCAGAAGCAACAATAAGGAAGTTAAAAGAGAGGTAAAATTAGTGGTTTAAGTTCTTGCCACAAAACCAGAAGGAGATGGTGTGAGACTATGGTAATTATTGTGTATAGTCTCTTCCAGTGAGTCAGTGTCTAATCACCAGGCTGTCACTATGATCTATAACAGATGCAGCTTGGGCTGTTTCTTAAGTACATCCTCGCTTCAAATTTCACTGAGATGTCAATGTTTTGTAGTCATTTTTATCTTGCTTTTCTCATGGCTGTCACAGATGTCACAGATCATGCGATACCTCTTTCTTATTGCAATAAAAGAGGAACAAAAGTTCGGTCGCTTTAAACAGCAAATGGATATTCTAAAGAACAAGAAAGAAACAAAAGGTCACAGTCTACATTAAACAGCTCTTTTAAAAAACAGAAACAGGATTGTAATTCAATTACTGTGTTTCTGTGTTGATTCTTTCCACTACAACCCCTCTGCCTCCCTCTCCCTGGCCTCTTAGTAGACCTCAGGGAATGGTGCCCAAAATCCTTACACCATCTCCCTTTGACGAGTAGAGTGCAGCCGAGTCGAGCATGTTAAACATTATGTAGATGGAGTCCTGATGCCACTGGGAGCTTTGTAAATAGTGAAAATCTCAGCTCTAATGCCAGCCTACAGGCTAAGAGCAGCACAGAATGAAATGTTAAATCTCTCGCTGGGGCCCTGGCTGTTTCCTTACTCAAATACTGATCCCCTCTTTTTTTCCTCAGTCTGTTTATTTTGTCTTTCTCTTCTCTTTTTTTCACTTTTCTTATTCTCATGACTTAATTGGTTTGTTTTCTGTATTTCTTCTCCTCCCTCTTATCTTTTCCCAGTATTTCCTCCATCCCTCCATCCACCACCCAGAGTCTCAATTCACACTGATACTTTTTCATCCTCTTTTCATCTCTCTGGCTCTCTCTATCCATTTTTTCCCCCCAAAGCACACAGATGATGGCTCGGCCTAGCCTTTAACCATCTCCGTCTGCTTCTCTCTTCTCATAACCATTTCCATTCTCTCCTCTCGCACGCTCTAACACTGCGTCTAATGTCATTAAGTGTTTGCTGCAGCTTTGAACCAAGCAATTTCAGTTCCAGGTCCCTGAACTTCATATGTTGAGGCGCCAATAAGGAGCTAATTAAAAACACCTGTATACGCAAACATAAGATTAATTAAACTTAAAACATCTGTGAAATGACATTTGTTTCAACACCTGCACAAACACACAGACTACCGTATAAGCTGTACAAGACACACAGCAAATACATTTCCATGAAACTGACAGAAAACACCTAAGCTAAACAGGTTTAGAGATAGGAGATTTCACATCTTTCATGTCTTAACATATGTTGTGTGAACGTCTTCCTTTGGCCAGGAATGTATGTATTTATACATGACAATATCTAATGTGTATATATGCTACTCACAGAAAGTAAAGGACAATCAGCTTTTTATAAGATGTCAAAATGAACATTAATCCACTAAATCTCAGATTACTTTTATTTACTTCTGAATACACATGTACAACTACTCAATATTGAAATATTTCTTCTACAACATGCTGTTCTCAAACATGATGATGAAGCATGAAAACCCTGAAAGAAGTGTCTGGAACGATGAATGGACCATTAAAGCACTGTTTCAGTGGAGCGGTTCGGTACGGGTCGATTCGGTCGGGTACGCTATTTTGAGTGTTTCCATTGATGAAGCTCCCTTAAACCGTTCCATTTTTGGGCCCCCTTCAGTTGTGGGTCCTTCAGAAAACGGTTCAGCTTGGGCGGAGCTACTGGCATCACTCAATACTACGCAGTAATTGGCGGAAAGAAACAAAAACAAAACAACTCCCAAAGCAGCGCGACAAACACCAGTCAGTCCACGTTAGAAAGTAAACCGGAAAAAATGTTTCCAAACAGCAGAAGGGTCTGTTCGGCTCTGGAGCTTCAAAGTGTCCTCCCACAGTTGAAGATGAATTCATGTAAAATGAGCTGGATTGAGCGGTGAGGAATTGAATACTGAGACATTGAGACATATCTCATGTTTGGGTTTCATGTGTGTTGGTGTTGTACAAATATGACGCCACGCTAGGAAGTTTGTCGAAACACTGCATGCCGAGTGGCGGTCCACCTTGCAGAGGAAATGCCTTTCTGAATGGGATGGACCATTGGCTAATGGCTTGTAGGAAAACAGTTCTCTTCTTCATGCTGTTCACGTCATTAGACTAAGATAACACCTAACACATGTTGCTGACACACTGACTGTTATAACCAGCTAAAAAAAACTAGCCGCTAACGCTAACTAAACTAGCCGGATGTAAAATTGGGTATAGCTCCTTCAAATGTCCTGCATCCACAATACAATATTAGAGTAATGTATTTACAGTATGGCATTCTTAATTTCACCAGAAAGGTGATACAAATTTCCTTTTTTGCTTAGAAAGCCACATTAAAAACCTGAGAAAAAATGCTAGATTGGGGGAGCCTCATTTTCGGCCTGCACCATCAGTTCATAAATCACGTGCACATACATTAGTGCACGGGAGCGCAGTCAAAAACAGGGTCACTGCCAAAAACACTCTGCTGTAAGTTGCTGCTTTAATCAGAAACGTCTGATACTGAGACGATAATGTGAAAAAGCAAGAGTGCAAGAATTTTAATAGTTTAATCCGAACAAACAGAAAGCAAGAGCAGAGCACCTGTAGTCAAACATTTTTCGGATTATCCTGCACAGGCCTTTACAGAACAACAGATCACTTGACTTGAATACTTTAAATAAACCACAGTTAAGTAAAATAGGTGTTTGTGGGTTGTAGTCATTTCTTTTTATCTGTTACTTTGCTGTTTAATGTCATTATCACTTAATTTTCCTGACATTTTATTTTTACCTGTTGAGCGTGGCAAAAATCAAAAAATTGAGTGAGGGTCAGAGAGTTATTTCAACAACTAAAAAAACAAGCAAATTAAGTGGTCATTGGTCAAGGAGCTCATGGTGTACAGCAATTTTGCACTGCTGAAACAACAGCGCCTGTAATGAGTCACACTCATTCAAACAGAATAGACTCAAAAATACACTCAAATGATAAAAAAAAAATCTAAAACACACAAATGCTGAATAGCACTATGATTATTAGCCTACCCTAAGTCATTAGCAGCCTGGGCTGTAAAAACTTGCTGACCCATTCAACAACACAAAGAGCAGTATGAGTGGTTTCATAAATGTAATAACTACACTGCACAGAAGGAATTCATTGCAAATTTGTCTCAAATACAAATATGTTTGGGAAATGTATTGTGAAATGTAAAAAAGCAGAAATAGTAACAAATTGATGTGATCCTTTTAATCTAAGAAATATCGGGAACATAACAGTATGGAAAGAACCTGAACGGAGTGATTGGCAGTGTGTTTGCTCCTCCTCAGAGGAGAAATGAAGTGGATGCTGCTTTTATATTAAACTTGACATGTTTTACATGTCACACAAAAACCCACTTTGAGTGTCTTTGATTAGTCATAACTGTGATTGAACGTATCAATATCACAATATGATCATCTGATAAGCATAAAACATTAAGCCGGAATAAACATTTTTTTAGAGCAATTTTGATCCAGACAGTCCGACACCCCAAGCGTTGATATTAAGGCTGCTTTAATCTTAATTTTTGATGCTGATAATGTTTGTGCCTTCAGCTTTTATATTTAAAATTACTGTGTTCAAGACAGAGCATGTGTTACAAAGAGAAAGTAAAGTACACCTGGCATTTCTGTATTGCAAACTTAAACTGGTATTCGGTTAAAGGTAAC
>JBBDHI010000012.1:5092343-5104006 GCA_037177115.1 Craterocephalus stercusmuscarum | reverse complement strand
CGGACCGCTTGGAAAAGGCAAAAACAGGTATGTAAGGGCTTAAAAAAGTGGATTTTCCATGATATGTTCCCTTTAACATTAAATAATAAATGTAATCAATATTATCTTTAACCATTGAACTGCCTGCACATTCTCTGTTATCTTTGTTCCGGATAAAATACCTGATGTAGATCAAATTTAAAAAAATAAATAAAGTGCTTTAAAATGTTCTTTACTATCACAATTAAAAATGTTCATCCTAATTAAATCTGAAAATTGGATAAAACAAGAAATAAAAATTTTGTTATAAGCTAAGCTAAAAAAGTAGGTCTTGAGTCTCTTTTTAAAACCAACAATAGTCTCTGCAGCCCTGAGTTATTTGAACGAGGCCTCATTATAAGTTTTAGCTTTAACTTCGGTAATACATAAAAAGGCCGGAGCCAAAGGGCCTCGGGGTCCAAAGGGACTCATAATTTCAAAGCAGGTCAGATAAACAAGAAGGCCATAGCCATTATGATACTGTATCTATAAACTACCAAAAGAACTTCAAAACTTTTAGTCATAAGTTAACTAAATACATTGTTACCGAAGCTACCAGCGTAAGTTAAAAACAAGTCTATACAATTTGGATGTATTCTGTGGTACTGATAAATTCATGAAAAGGTTTTATACTTCCTAGTTTTGATTTTTTTTAATGAAGCTCATTTCAAATATGTAAGTAAGCCAGTAGTTGTGTGACAAAAACACAATGATGCTGATTTGACTGTTGCGAAATTCAAAATTGATTTATTGACTGGTTGTGCAAAGTTGCATGTAAAACCGTTAAGTTACTGTGTGTGAATATGTGGACCTGTTGGGATGCAGGTAAAACTGGGCCAATAAAGAAAAATATGCACTCTCAGGCATTCCTCCTTGTACAAATATGAACTCAGAAAAAAAATAAATGGTGACATTCAGAAAGAGCTGCAGCTTGTGCCAAAACAACCAAACCTCCCACCGGTGAGATCACACACAGACGAAGAAGTGTGGCAACAGAGCCACACTCTTACTGCAGCGGGTTAGAAATAAAACAGATGAAGCAAGAGCATCAGAGAAGATGTGAAAGAGAGGAACAAATAACGGAGCCAAACAAGCCTGTAATCTGGCCATCTACCATTTTAGCCCTTTAAATCTTTCATTTTTTGCTGCACTTCTGCTAATGTAACATGATGCTTTTTGCTGCAGTACAATGTGGTTTCAAAGATGAATTGAGTTGGCAACAGGGCAGAAATAAGCGTTTACTGAATCTATAGCGATTATTCTAACCTGCAGTTGCAAGCATCATTCACATCTACAGACTCGTAGCTTTCCAATGGTATATTGGAATATACCATTGCATATGTAGGTATTCCGTAGGTGTAGGTGTAGGTACAGGTGTAGGTGTAGGTATTTCAAAAGTAGAATAAAATTCAATGTAATGGAATATAAGATAGAAACAAAGAAACTTCACTCACCTACAACCCTGTCTCCAGTCTGGATGCCCATCTTTCTCATGGCTGCGGCAAACAATGCCACATCACGCCGCAACTCCCCAAACGTTACCTTCGTAATCTCCTCGTTTGCCTCCCCTGGAACACAATGTAAAGAGAAAATTTAGGCACACAGATGCAGCATATGAGGAAGAAGAGAAAAAGAAAAAGAGGAGACAAATATCAGAGCACAGACACCGTCAGAGAAATGTTGCTAGAAAAGAGCCACAGACCGGAAAAGACATCTTATCTCTCTAAGTAATAGTTCACTGACAATAACAATGATTCAAGAGCACTGTGACCAAACGATCTCCTCATAATTTCATTACAACTCCTCAGGGATGTTACGCATGTGCAGAGGCACACTCTCATGTACACACACAACAATAAGAAAGGACATATCCATTAGTATTTGAGGCTAAGAGGTAGAGAAGGAAGCAGAGGTTAATCTAATAGTGACAAATGACGCACACCACTGCATCGCTCCTGGTATCAAACAACCTCACCGCTCTTTTTTCATACCTTATTCCCTCTCTGTTTATAACCACCACTCACAAAACTGTTGGGGAGATTTATCAAATGTAAATTAAAAGTTTATAAACAGAATGAAATGATTTTCAAATCCCATAAAACCAACATATCGATCTCGTAAAAAGAAGTTTTGGTTCATCTGGCCTCAGAATACTATTACATTTTGCATCAGTCAGCGTTTCGGCCGAGAGAAGATGGCAACATTTCATTTACATGGAAGAGCTTTAAACTGCACTTGTGAGTTGTCACTGTGATTCCTGGAACCAGTTCTGAGCTCACGCTTTGATTTCCATGAGAAAATCGTACTCATCATGAATGCACTGCACCATAAATCCCAAAAGATCACAGATTTTGTTAATTTTCTATGATAATATCTACTGCAGATGAAGGAATCTTCAATCTGTTCACAATTTATTTTACAGAGCGTTATTGTGAATTACTCAACAATTATAAGATACAGTTTCTTTTGCAGATTTTTGAGAATCTCTACCCATCTTTTCTTTTAAGAGACTCTTTTTATACCTCGTCATGTCACTGACCTGGTAACAGATTCAGTGCTGCATGTGCTTCCATCTTTCCACCTACTCTTCCAGCCTGTTGTTGCTCATCAAATTCAAAATGAAGCAATATTACCACAAAGTAGTAAAACGGGTCCCTTACATCATTTGAAATGTTTTCCATGTTCTGCAATGAAATATTAGTTCGCCAGATTTGGAAATTGCTTCATCTTGATCTCATCTATATTTCACACAGCATCCCGCCTTTTTGTTAGAGTTTCAGTTGTCCTTCATTAGCAAACTCTATGCGATGTGCAGTTTATACTTACTCGCAGCATAAAGAGCCACTTTGTCCTGGTCTGCATGTTTAAGCAGGTTCTCAGCGTAGTTCAGCCGAGCTCCTTTAAACCACTTTGGAACATCTGAGATCCGCTTGGATGCATCTATCACCTGGTGTACACACCGCAAAAACACAAGAGAGCGAGACTTCAAACAAAGCCAATCATCTCATTTTCATTTGGTTCTCTGTTTTCTTTATCTTGTCTTTATGCTTGCTGTTTATCAAGTTTGTCAAAATCCTTTTCTTAATAACACGTCAATTTGTTTTTCCCCACTTTAAACAAAAAGTCAGAGTTAAATACAATTTAACTCAGAAATTCAAGGTTACACTAAGACATGCTCTAGGAGCCCGGATCAGACTGCACCACTGCTCTAAAACTCTTGACAAATTAGTGAACAGCTCTTTGTCTTACATTTTCTTAAGCAAATATTAGAGGATTACGTGGGTGAGAATACGTGGACAGTGAATATAGTGTTTCATGATATCCATGTTTGCAGATAAGGAGTGGTAATAATATGGCACACAATCAAATACCGTTTGTTATTATGCAAGTGGCTGTATCCTGGAGCTAAGCTGTAACACGGTGATAGCAAATAAAAAACTCATTAAAATTATAAAAGGAAAAAACGTTAAACAACCACACTATCAAAAAATAGATTGAATCGATATTTGGTAGCAACTTTAAGAGGAATGTTCAATTGTAGATATTATTTTATTCTGAAATGGTTTTCCAATTGGTTTCGGCAGGTTAAGAATATAACTCAAACTAAATCCAATCAGTATAAAGACCAAATACTGTTTGCCAGCTCAAAGCTCAACTGTTTCTATTCCAAAATTCAGAAAAGTTTGTTCATCAGTTTGTTATTTTTCTTCATTAAACACTGCTCATGTATTTGATTTTAATGGAGATTTCTTCTGAGAGCTGGACTCACCTCCTCATATGGTTTGGAGCTGACTACTCCACAAAAGCGCCACACCTCTTCCCAGAACTCAGGATAGCTGTCCACCGACCACTGATATAGGTCACTGTAGTTGGCTAGAGGAGAGAAAAATCAGTCATTAAAAGATTTACAGGTACTTCAAAGTTCACACTTGAATACAAGTACCACTAAAACAAATGAAGGTAATAGATTCCATGCCTCCTGGCACCTGCCACATTTCATTTACAATCTATAACTAAACAGAAAGCCAAAGAAAAACCTTACAAAACTGCATGCATGCATCTTTGCTACATATAAATGGACATACAAATATACATATACATATACATATATATATATATATATATATTAATGTTGTTTTTGAAATGACTACAAAAGCCCAATACATTCTGCCCTATAATTTCTCTCCCATGTGTGTATAGCTGTCTCTGCCTCTGCATTCTCTTCCATAATGTAGCTCTTTATGAATCCAGCTGACCAGGTTTTCGGCATTTCTACACAGCACCGAGTCTGAGCGGACATGGATTTAGGAAAACAATTGAAAGAGGCCGCTTTCTTTCATTGCTTGGCAGCTCTGCAGGCTGAGGAGCTGGGAGAGATCCAAGCATGACAATAAGGCCGAGCTGCAGTGTTGTAAACAGCTAATTACTACTGAAAAGGGAGTGGTAGGAGGTTGAGAGCCATGCATAATACCAGTTATTAGTATTTATAGCGAATACTATGATTTATGATGTTGATTCTGAGTCTATATTTCCCGTTAAAGACGACGATGAGTTTAGATAATGGTGATAATAAGCCACTAATGGAGGCGGAAACACTGCCTATTGGTGTTTTTCGACCCAGCTCAATGCGCAGCTTCGTGGGCTCAATGAAAGCCGACTTAAATTCTCCTGTACCATCTATCTTGCTCCCTCCCTCCTCTCTACTCACCCAGATTAAGTCCGTAGTCCGAGTTGACCTGTATCCTAAATTTGTCCATCTGTGTGTTCCTCTTAGAGTCCGGGTACCACAAAACCTTGCTCACCATATCCATAATTTTCTCGCTCTTCCCTTCCATATCTTTGGACATCTTTGCCCGCGTGTCGGTTGCTAAATACTAATAATCAGTCCCGAGCACCCTGCCGAAGCTAGCTGCTCTAGAGGCGAGGACACGTATTCGCTGAACTGACCGGCTAGCTGCTTTGTTTGAATGGGTCTGAACGACTGAAGCACGGCAAGGTGTTAGCAAAGCTACTGTCAAAGGCAAGCGTGGGGCTGTCAAGGAAAGCCTAATGACCACGCCCCCTGGCGTCATGACGTAGTCTGGCGTGTTGGCACTGCTTAAGCATGCATAGGATAAGCTTTATTTGGTGACTTCAACTTACCCTGTGTATCCAAAAATGCATTAAAACTGTCGCTGTATTGTCCTTTACTTGATCATTTGTCTTTTAATTTTATATGTTCGTGTTTTTACACTTTTTTCTTGTATCCCTGACTATATTTATTCCATGTAACAGGCTGACTTGCATGTCATTTTACTTCACAAATTGTAAGTTTTGCTGTATTTGATAAAGCTTGGTAAATAAAAAAGTAAATATACACACACACATTCATTCAGCAATATGTGTGTTACCTTGATTCAATTGCAAAGTAGAGATATTTGAGAATACAGCACAAAGATATTAGAGTGAAGTGAGTGTGTGTTTGTTTGGGAGACTTATTGTCCTCGCTTTGGCCCGGTCTCCGTAGCACATCTACTTGGCCATTCTCTCAGTTTTGTAGAGGTAATGTGACCCTTTTCTTTTAGAATAGATCATTGGTAGCAGTCATCTCATCTAGTCTTTCAACTTGGCCCCTGAGAAACATTTGGCTAGGTGACCATTAAAACTTGATCTCCCAAGGAAAAGGGACAGTAACCCTATCAATGTTAATGAAAAATGGAGGGGTAACGTTAAGCAGTAGGGAGAAAGGGAGGAATTGTATAGGGCATTTGCTAGCCAGTTTGTTTAGGCAGTATCTGTTGTTTGAACTCATCTGCTTCACTTGTACTTTAAATACTTTTTTGTATTTCCCCTCAGATTTGTAATCCTGATTTGCATTTATAATGTACCAAGAATATATCCAGAATCTCGTTGCACCTGATACTTATTAGATGGTCACATAATTACTGATACTACTTTTGCACCATGCAAAGTATTTTGACTGAACACGATGCATTTCCAATCAGAAATTCATATCACATTTCCATTTAATAAGGTTATCCTATATCAAATTTATATTTTATCATTGGAGATTAACTCATCTTTTTTCTCAGAGGAAATATGTTTACAACTTTTCAACTTCACGGAATAAATCATTCTTTCAGTTATCAACCAAATCACAAAGACTAATCAAAAATCTGACGCCACCCGCTCGTGAAAAGGGTTTGTGTACTCGCATTTCTGCAGGAAGCGTCGCTGCTTAAATGAGGGGTTTTGATTGGTCCCTAGCAAACTGGGCCCACATCAGCCGACGGATGGCTCTATGCAGCGGGCGTGCCGCCACCATTGGACCGGCGTCCCGCTTGCTCAATGATAAATTAGCTTTTGGCGCTTCAGAAGAAGCGTGTCAACCAATCAGAGAGCCGGAACAATGAACGATCCCAGAGTTGTGTCCAATCAGCAAGAGGAGGTGATGTCCCTCCTCGTTTCCTATTGGTGTCATCCAGCTCTGATGTTGTTTTCTCTCATGTTCTTGTTGAGTTTGATTTCAAAATTATCTGGGTTTACGCAATGATCTTTTAAACGGCAATTTCACATATTGTCTTCTTCTGCCATGGTACGTTTGAAACACTGAGGGACAGACATTTGCTGTTTCAGAATAAGCTGACCAAAAACTGACCATAATATTGTTTAATTGTAGTTTATTTCTTTGCCAAAAAAAAAAGAAAATAAAATAACAGTCACCCTCTCCACAACAGCTCGTGTCTCCCATGGTTCAGTCAAAAGTCTTATTTGGAAACAAACAAGCAAAAATTCAAATTTAGATCTTTATTTCCCTGTAGGCATATAATGGGATTGGACTCTGCACAAGAAAACACTGAAGACATGCAAAATATGACGTGACACATGCTTAATTAGGTGGTATAATACATCTGCATACTGAGTTGCAGTGTGCGTTATGGAAAACGAATGGTCCGATTAAGACTTTTCCATGATAAGACATTTTTATGTCTATGTGTGCCAGTATTTCTGCATGCTATGGTGCAGAACAGCGTCTCTACAGCTCATCATATGGTTAATGTACAGTATTTTGCATGAATCGTGGATGCATCTATTCTAGCATGAATGCATTTTTCACTTTTGTGGCTTATATAATAAAAAATAATAAACTCAAGGATAGGATCAATATACTCATTTTGCAGGACTTGTTTGCAGGACTCTGCTCACAATAAGCAGGGAAAATCTCATACTCATTTTTTGGGTTACATCTCTCCAGTAGATGGCGCTAAAAACCATAATGTTGACATACATTTAACAAGTTTAACCCTCATTAAAATGTCTTATTTAATCAATTCAGTTCTCTAACAACAAACTAAACTTTGAGCCTAAATATACTTTGGTCAAAAAAATCTCAGGACGCATTTAATGCATTCCACCTGATTGTTTATCCTACATTTAAAGGAAAACTTAAAACCTTAGTCTTTAAATGCATTTACCCAGCAACAACAGCATTAATCCACCAATACAATTATTTTCTGGAAAGAGTGTTTACAAAATTCTTCCCTAAAATGAAATTGAATTTGCTTTTTTTCCAATAATAAAGTTTATTTAACAAATAATTCAAGGCATATATTCAATAGAAACAATGAACATAAAAAATATACAGTATACACAACAGGTTAATTATTAAGTTGTTATGTTTTTATTTTTGGTGTCTCTCTATTTGCCTGAACGTTATACAGAGTAATAAATAATTTAACCCTTTCAGGGACTCCTCGATGAAGATCAAATTTGGTCAAAATGAATGTGTTTACATCCAGCAAAAGGGTTATATCATGTGATTATAAGACTTTAATGCAGAATAACCTGCAGACCAATCCCTCTGAACTGAAAACAGGTGCTTGTTTCAAAAGCCTCACCCGGTTCATCCAGCATAATCTTTCAGCTTTAACAAGAAAGACCTGATTGGCTGCACATTTGGAATGTCTCTCATATTTTAAACACATCCTACTGCTATTTATAGTCACCTTATTTTATAAAGTGCTATAAGAAAAAAAAATTCTAAATGGATGGATTTTACTAAACATAAAGCCACATTTAACTTTACCTTGGAAAATTAATGCCACTGTGTAAACCACCTCTGACCATGTTATCTTCATAAATCCGACACGGATCAGAGTACTTTGTGACTTCACAGTTTGCTTAACCATATACTCAACATTAAAGGTACAATGTGTAAGAATTACTAGCATTTGGTGGTAGAGATGGGCAGAGAAATGACTTCAAATGCCAGATGAGCTGTAAATGGTTGTCAGTAGCCTAGATTCTTCCAGCCATAAGCATGATTTAATGTGCGAGTATATCCAACGGTATCAGCTGATGCAGTGACTGTACTACAGGGAACCACCTCAGGACTGACCAGTGCTCCAGCACCTATCACACAAAGCTGGTGCTGCTTTTTTAAAGCTCAGAGAATTCTTACCCCAGAGTGGTTTGTCTGTTCAGAGGCATCATAGTAAAAATAGTACCTCAAATACCATGTAGACCCACAAGTAAATCTAAATGTTCTATGAGAACACAAACGTAAAAGCTATTTTAGTTATGCGATCAGATATCAACAGACACATTTTAAATGATATATAACATTTTTCAGTCACTGGCCTTTGGTTTTGTTACACAATGCACCTTTAACACCTTAAATACATTTGGACCCAGTATGCACTACATATTAAGAAAGGACACTTCTCACTTTTAACAATATGAATGGGCAGTGAAGGGCAGTAGTGGATCTTAAATCAAAATTCTTTACAGCAAACATGTTGTTTTTGTCATTTTAACAAAGCGTCCTCTCCACAGCAGCTCTGCTTTCTTGTGGTCCACCCAAAAGCCATATTTTGTTATAAGCAGCAGCAATACTTAAAGTTAAGGAACATTTTCCAATAACTTCAAAATACACCTGACAAGGGATTGGTCACAGAAAATCATAGGCTTGTCTTTACTTTGAGTATTTTATAAAATGGAGGGAAAACATTAGATTTCAGTTTCTTTAACAAAGCCACCTTTACCTTCAATAACAGCCTTACAAACTCTGGGCATTCTCTCAACCAGTTTAATGAGGTAATCACTTGGAATGGTTTTCCAACAGTCCTGAAGGACTTCCCACATATGCTGAGCATTTGTTGGCCGTTTATCATGTAATCGACGTTCCAACTCTTCCCAAACCATCTCAGCTGGGTTTAGGTCAGGGGATTGTGGTGGCCATGCCATCTTAAACAGCACTCCTTCGGTCTCCTTCTCTGTTAAATAGTCCTGACATAGCCTGGAGGCGTGTTCTGGGTCATTGTCCTGTTGCAAAACAAATGATGGTCCCACTAACCGCATACCAGATGGGATGATGTGCTGCTGCAGAACACTGTGGCAGCGATCCTGATCAAGTGTCTCTTCAAGTTTGATTAAATCTCCAACCGAGTCACCAGCAAAGCACCCCCACAACATCACACTTCCTACCTCATGCTCTTTAATGGGAAGATCACATGTGGATACTTCCTGTCCCCCTTTCTTGTGTCTCAAAAAGAAATGCCCATTTGCAACAAAAATGTCAAATTTGGTTTTATTGGACCAAAGTACAGATTTCCACTGGTCTAATGTCCATTCCTGGTGTTTCTTAGCCCAAGCAATTCTGTTTTTCTTACTAGCCTCCCTCAATGGAGGTTTCTTTGCAGCCGTTTGACAAGAAAGGCCTGATTCACGCAGTCTCCTCCGAACAGTTGATATTGAGACATGTTTGCTGCTTGAACTCTTTGAAGCATTCATGTAGATTCTAATCTGAGGTGCTGTTAAGTTACGATTTTTAAGGCTGACATCTCTAATGAATTTATCCTCAGCAGCAGAGGTGAGTCTCGGTCTTCCTGTCCTAGGGCGGTCCTCAAAAGATCCAGTTTCATCACAGCGTTTGATGGTTTTTGCAACTGCACTTGAAGACACATTTAGGGTCTTTGCAATTTGACGGATTGACTGGCCTGCATTTCTTAAAGTAATGATGGATTGTCTTTTTTCTTTACTTAGATTAGCAGTTTTTGACATAATTTGGATCACTGCAGTTGTTGAAAGTGTGGAGTTTAGAGGGACGGATACAAGATATATTCCTTTACGGTCTTATTCCTGCTCCTCATCTGCAGTGGGCCTGGGATAGACAGAGGCAGATGGCTTCAATACATCCACTGTAAGATGTTCAACACCCAAGCTCTGCTTTGGACGTATTTACATCAGGCCTGTACGTAAGAGAGAGGATTGGCGTAATTATGCACGATCCCTGGAAAATGATCACAGTGAAACAACACTATGTGAATATCGAAGTAAGACATTACAAAACTGTCACCTTAGCTTAAATTAGCTTTTAATTATTAGCATGAATGACAACACATTTTTGGCCTCAGTTAAATTAGTCATGTTATTGAAAACGATCAATACCTTCACTATTTGGAGTGAACAATAATCATGAACGCGACTAAAACATGACTTACTGCCACTGGCTCCTTGCAGAGAATCTTCAGTACCGACTGGAACAGTGCGAGTTGAAGGACCCCAGTCAAGGCTGAGTGGTCCTGCTCAATGCCTGTGTATGCCTTAAAAAAAAAACCCACACAAAACAAAAAACCAAACTAGTCAAGCTAAGAAAAATTGCAGCCATATGGGTGTTTACGGTTATCGTCTTTTTATTTATTTATTTATTTATTTATTTATTTATTTATTTATTTATTTATTTATTTATAAATAATCTTTAGGTTTTACTTACTTATTTACTTATTGCTTACCTTTACAGTGATGTTTAACATAAGGATTGTGCTTCTGCAACATGAGTAAAAGACAGTTAAATATACCCCAAAATGTGTCAAAATCCCCAGTAATATCCTCTAATTATTTTGAGTTGCTTGGTGGTCTGAATAATTGCATTCTCTCAACATAATACAGAAAAATAATACATAATGGCCATGGTGCTTACAAATTATAACTAATTTTAAAGGTGGATAATTAAGTTTTCAAACAATTTATAATACAATCTTAAATTGTATAGTTAAATGGGAGGAATAACACATTTAACATTTTTTCTGCAGTTTTGTGTTTTCAGAGAGGTTTATGAGATTTCCATATGATAGTGGAGCTACATGTAAATGATTCTGTCTATACAGTATATCCAGGATGTGGGAGAGATTGTCTGTGATGAAGAGCAGCTTGTCCTGAGACCTGGTGGTCCTTACTGACTCCTGCATCTAACTGGGGCCTTACTGTGAGCACTTTGTCCATCCTCTTTGTATGGTGGGTTTTCTCCAACCTACATTCCACAAGTTTCTGGGAGTGCAATTGTGGAGATTTATTTGATAGAATATGTAAAAAGCAGCGCTTCTAAATCTGCCTTTGCTCAGAGCAGAAGAGGAAACCTCTGACACTGACAGATATGTATCCAGTAGGTGGCAGTATAACACATGAAGTTGTGTGCAATGGGATTTCACAATTTGTGAACTGATTATTATTTAATATAATGTCATTTGGACAAAAGTTTGTATTCAGCAAGAATGGAATGTTTCTGAAAAATTGTATTACAAAGTTAGATCTCCAGTACAATGATGGTCCACTAATTTGCTGTCCAACTACCTTTTATGGGATTTTTGTTTTTCATTTGTTAGTAT